>CM060317.1:40759620-40772120 GCA_030674155.1 Stramonita haemastoma | reverse complement strand
GTTAAGTCAAGTCAAGTCAAGTCAAGTCAAGTCAAAAATAATCTGCCTTCACAAAAAAAATCAAGAAAATTGTGTAAGGTGTGTATGTTGGTGTGTCTGTGTGTGTAGTATATACATGTATGTGCGTATCTGTCGGTCGGTCGGTGTGTGTCTGTATCTGCAAGTCTGTGTCCGTGTGTCTGTGTATCTTTATATGTATGTCAGCTCACGTGAATGCACACATGTATGCACTTTTACGTGTTTGCGTGTACGTACGTACCTACCTGCTATTGTGCATGTGTAAGTGGATGCACCCATGTGCTTTCTCGTGTGCGGCTATACATTTTCTCTCCCTGACTGGAAACAGATGTCTCTCCTCATTTCTGCCTCTGCGGAATTGATCAAGTTCACTGACCGCACACAAGCCGCGCCTGGGAAGGGGGGGGGGGGGTGGAGGTGTGTGTCTGGAGGGAGGGTAGGTTAACCTAAAATTGTGTTTGTATGTTAAACATCTTGCCTACGACAGTATTACCCTATCAGAATCACCACATTCAGACCCCATTAGTGTTGTGTGTGTTTTATCACCCCCTCCCCTGCCTCCATGGGTGTGACAGATGAGATATTATGCTTTTTGCATGTTTTATTCTAACTGGTTTGTCAGGGGGGGTCTGTAACCTGATTGCAGGCTGCTGTATATTTCAGACCCTTGCTGCTGACAACAAAACTGTTAACCGCTACCTCCCTCCCTCTGTTCCCATCCAATCGTGTTGTCTATAGCCCCGCCGACCACACAGGCCATATCGGGGCTGTCACCTCGTCAGATTTTAAAACTCAAATTAAAAATGTACAATTACATACAAATTAAAACGGGGTATAAAACCAACTTTACTGTCCTTGCTTGTATCGAAGCCTTTGTCAACCATAAGGGTCAGCCCGGGACGGGCACCGCGTTGTGGGAAACCCCCATCGATCACACATAGAATGAGATAAAACCAACACCAGACACCAGCACCAGATTCCTCCACCACCCCACTCCGCACCAAGACCACCAGAAAATGATCACTGTTGTGTTGATCGTCACGCATTTCCCATCAAAAGTCAAAACCACTGAAGGACCGCAGACTGACAGATCCAGACACGACAGCCTACCGTTCAACGAATGGAAATCAGTGGCAGCCTTTCCACTGAGCACGCACAGTCCTGCTCCAGAAACACCTCCTCAAGGAGGAGGTCTCTCAAGGATGACTTTTTGCTTCCCCACAGGGGGAATGCTTGTTGAAGTCCCCCAGCAACAGAGAGGGGGAGGCAACTGCTGCGCCAGTGACACCAAATCCCCTTTTCTCATTGCCACTGACGGAGACAGATAGATGCTGTACACCGTGATGGTCTTTTGCAGCGTGACCCTAGCAGCTACCACCTGAAGTGGAGTGTCAAGAACCAGATGACTGTGCAGCAAGGAATTCCCTATTAGCAAGCTCACCCTGCCGGAGGTTCCATGCTCGGTGGGCTTTGCTCTTTCATGAATGGAGCTATAGCCAGACAAGATGAAATCTTTCTCCTCCCTCAACTGCATCTCCAGGAGTGCCACCACGGCCGGCCTCTGGTCTCGACAGAGAAGCTGCAGCTTCTCCTTAGTGGATGCCGCACCACGGATGTTCCACTGTAAAATCTTTAGCCTAAGATGTGGTACTGGTCTCCTCCCTTTTTCCATCTCAGACATATCATCTGAAAGCTCAGAGAAACAGCTTTCATGTATTAAGTCTTTCTCTGCTTTCTTCTGTCTGTCGGAAAGGGGCTTAGCATCTTTTTTCTTCGGGGTCGGCTTTTACCCCCTCATCACAACCACCACCTCGGCGCCTCTGGAAGCACGGGAGGAGGCCGGTTTCCAGCCCTCAGCTGGTTTTGGGGGAGGAGCTGGTTTCTCTCTTGCTCCGCGGGACAACAGTTTGGATCCCCAGAGGGGAGTTGGTGTTTTCTGTGTGCCACTAGGTGCAGGGGAGCGGGTTTTAGGCCCCCGCCAGAGGAAGTCTTCACTGTTGTGGGAGTACAGCCTGTAGCGCGTGGTCGGTTGGCTACAGCCATCTCAGAGCCAGGAGACCCCTGTCAACATCTGACATCCCACGTACCAAGACTGACTTCCTGACCACCGCTGCAGAGCTCAGACTGCTGCTTCCCTGTACCATCTCCTTGGCCTCAAAGAAGGAGACCATCTTCTCCACCTTTGCTCTCTGGATCTCCGTCTCAAGAATCCAAGAAGGGCACTGCCTGGATGAGGAGGTGTAGGTGCCTTTGCAGTTCACACACAGAGCGGGGTCCTGACATTCCCCGTTGTATACTGCTTTCACACAGACACAACACACCTCCTGTCCAGGGCACCTGTCTCTCACGTGGCCAGACTTCTGACATCTGAAGCACCTGAGCGGAGAGGGGACATACTACAAGACCCTGACGCTGAGATACCCAACCTTGATGGCCTGAGATGAGGAGGTGTCATCACCTTTTTCCTCACCTTTTGTATATCATGCGTTACGCATGATATACAAAAAGTGAGGAAAAAAGTGTTCGTGGGGACCCTGTCCTCCACTTCCTTAATCTGCATTCAATAAACATGTACCACTCCCTGGGAGGCCGATTCACTCTTTATACCTGCCTTGGACACCCCCTGCAGGTCCCTACACCGGATGACCCCTGTGCTGATGTTAGGGTTTTGTGGGGGGGGGGGGGGGGGTACCAGGCTCGCCACTGACTTGGTACTTTTCTGAAGCATTATAGACTGTTGTTTCCATTTGCACTTCACCAGGAGCGTGCCATTACGCAGTTTTTGCACGGTCTGGGGGTCTCCTGCTATGCCTTTTAGGCCCTTAGCCACCGCGAAAGGGATCAGTTTCGACAAGGGATGGTCCGCTTCCACCCCCCTCAACCACCACCCAACTCGGCCAAAAGCCACTCACTCTTCTCCCTTATCTCTGTCTCTGAGTCGCTGGACACACAGCCAACAGAATGACTCCCTTTCATTTCTTTTCCGGTTTGTTTGGGTTTGTTTTTTACGTGAAGCGTAGGCTTAGCGATGGCAGAAAGACCCGGTCACCTCAACAGAGCTGCCTAACCGAGGAAGAGGCTAAATGTGCCTGTATGGAAAACGCCTCGCGCGATTCCATACGGGGCTCGTTAGTGACTGAAGGACGTACAGCCAGCCATCCCCTGGCCACATCGCTTCAGCGTGGGATTATGGGCGGCTTGCAAAACTACTCAAAGAAGGCTTGATTGGGAGCTGATGATAGAATTAAAGATCACCTTGACAGAAGAGGACAGTCCACAGAAAAAGGGCGGGTGAGAATGGAGATGGGGGAGACATGACAATGAAGATGTAACAGGAAATTCCGTGACCAAGAGTTTCTGAAAAAAGGCAGGAGCATGGACCCAGAAGGCAGAAAACAGATGAAGAAGGCTGACAGGTAGGAAAGAGACAAAGCAGAGGCAAAGAGAGGAGCAGAGTAGAGGAGATTCCCTGCACAGAACCTCCAGAAGGTGGGGATGCTATCTCTACTGCTCTGTTGTTTCCTGTGTGGGCATTTCTTGTATTGACGATGAGTGATTTGGAAAAAACAATCACACCACTCAGCGACCCACCATTCCTCTAACACACACACGCGCACACACACACACACACACACACACACACACACACACACACACACACACACACACACACCACTCACCATCACCACTACTACTACTTCTTCTTCTCCTCTTCATCCCCCTCCTTCTTCCCCTATCGCCACTCTCATAGGGAAACAAATACATTTGCAGACAGGTAAAAGAAAAAAAATAATAAAATAATTGGTGGCATTGTACTTGTGGCGACACGTTCTCCCCGGGGAGAGCATCCCGAATTTCACGCAGAAAAAATCTGCTGTGACATAAAGTGATATGAAATAAAATAAAAATAAAGTATAACTACTACTACTATTTCTACTACTGCTACTACTACTACTACTACTACTACTACTACTACTACTACTACTACTACTACTACTACTACTATTACTACTACTATTGCTACTACTGCTACTACTACTACTACAACAACAACATACCCCTACCCCCACCCCCCAACAAAAAAACCAAACCCTCATCCTCCTTCCTCCTTTTTCCTTGCTTCCTGTCATCCCCCCTAATAACTGAGGCCTTGTGTCGTGTGTGCAGTGCTGGCGGAGAAGGCGGTGTCCGAGGAGGTGGAGAACTCGCTGTCCTCGCTGTGCCGTCTGTCCTGCAACTGGGAGTGTGTGCCCATGATCCTGGACGCCCTGGCCGCCTACATCCGGGGCCTGCTGCCCCTGATGGAGCAGAGGGAGACCCCGGGCCTGGAGAACGGCGTCAACGGCCTCTTCAACCAGCTGGTGCAGGTCCGTCTGCCTCTGCCTCGGGCCGGGTGGGGGGGAGGGGGATAAATGCGTGTGTGTGTGTGAGTGGGGGGGTCAGTGGGGGGTTCGTTGGGGGGGGGGCGTGATGGATGGGGTGAGTAGGGTGGGGGTGATGTGTATGTGAACTCGAACTTAAAATGTTTATTGAGAGTACATGGATAGGCACGGAGCTACTTCACACCATGCTCTCAGAAAAACAAAAGAAAAATGGTTTAAAAAAAACAACAACACACATACACACACACTCACTCACTTACATATGCACTAAAAGCCCAAATAAGTAACATATGCAAACAGCAATGGTCAACATTATCAAATAAATTCAAATGAGTAATCAAAATGAGCATCATAATGAAATACTACTATTCACAATCAGATGAAAATCAGAAAAACAAATTAGAGATAGAGAAAGAGAATTAAATTTAATTGAATTGTCTCTTCTTTTCTCTTCACTTCACTTTCCTTCTCTTCACTTCTTTTCTCTTCTCTTCACTTCTCTTCTCTTGCTGTTTACTTCCCTCTCTCTCTACTCTCAACCCACCCTGACACGCGCCACCTTCTACTACTACTACTACAGCACAACAATAGCCTACCACAAAACATGGCGGTGGATGGACGCTTCTCTCTCTCTCTCTCTCTCTCTCTCTCTCTCTCTCTCTCTCTCTCTCTCTCTCTCTCTCTCTCTCTCTCACTCCACTCCACTCCACTCCACTCCACTCACCACTACACTCACTGCACTACACTACACTACACTACACTGCACCAGTTCTTTCTGTACCTTGAAGCTTCACTGCAGTAGGTGGAATAGAACCCTGATGAAAAGTTACACCTGCTCCCTACAGGCTAGTCAGCCTCCATTAATTCCTACCCTCTGGCCATGGAAGGAGAAGCAGAGCTCTTCATTTCCCATCTCCCCCGCCTACCGCCGCCGCGGCATAAGCATTAGATAGCTAAAGCACCAATCACCTAGCAACGCTAAGGTTACACACCACCATTCACTTTTTCCACTTTTCCCTCTTTTCCGTTATTACTCTTGCATTCATACCGCACGTACTAAGACATCCACATAAATAGCATTTTAATTAAGAAACACACTTTTTGTAAAATACTAGCCTCTGACTTAAAACTTATTTGTGATTTTGCCCAGATCTGGTCAGTTGTTTTATTTTAATTTTTCAGCAAAACACTGTACTCCCTCCACCCCCCCCCCCCCCCCTCCCTTCAATCCTTTGTTGTACACTAGCTTCCTGACTGAATTATGCATCTGCAGGGTCAACACTTTAGAAACACAAGCAATCCTCATTTGATGATCATTTCCAACTTTCTTGTTACTGCCTAGTATTGGCCTACGTCCTCAGTCCCCCAAAACAAGTACACAGTGCATTTTTTCATGTTTTAAAAAGTTCGTGGAAATCACCAAAATAGCACATAGAAGATACTACATGACCTGCAAGCTAATACGGGAGTGTAACCCTCAGTTTACCGTTAGTAGTATAGCCTTGCTCCCAAGTCTTTTTCATGATCACTGTTTGTCAGGTTGGGCCTGGGTGGGGGTGGGGGAGGTTGTCTCCAGTGCTCGTAAAGAAACCAAGTATGATGATGATGGTGATGACATAGACTGGCGTAGATCGCACATATACATCCTGAGTCTGGACCATAGATATGGACAGGGGGAAGGATACTTGTCTTTTCTTTTCTTTTTTTTCTTTCTTTATTTCAGTTGATGGTCTATCATTATTCCTGTTTTCAGAAAAAAATGTTCTATCTTTGTAAAGGTCCAAATAACATCTGTAATTCTATTAGACCTATAATTGTATAGGATTGGATAGGTTTGGATTGGATTGTTTTGGATTGTTTTGTATTCAACATCACTTTTGGTCACAGCAGATTTGTCTCAGTAAAATTCGTGTTACTCTTCCTGAGGAGAGCGTGTCGACACAAGAGCAGCGCCACCCATTTATTTTTAAATGTTCCAGTCTGCATGTGTATTTGTTTCCCCATCAGAGAGGGTTTCTTTTACTTCAGGATTTTGCCAGGACTGAGACAACTGTCTTGTTTCCGTGGGTTCTTTTATCATCGCTGACTGCACACTGGACCTCAGTTTATCCTTTCATCCCAAAGACTAGCACGCAGATCCCCACTCAAGGTCTATCAGATGGAAGACAAGCTCGGGCTGAAGCGAAGATAAACCCACACTTGAAGTGTTGAAATGGTTACACCCATATGAACTGTAGCTTTCTGCTGTCTTTCGAGGTTATGATTCGAACCAATGTCAGTAATTAACTGCCCTTCACGAGATGATTACACTATTTTTTACTTTCACTTTGACACATCTCGCTTTCTAGGCAGAGGGCTTACCTTTAGACCCCCGATCCATAATAGATCCAAGATATTAGCACCAGAAAAAATTCGCACTTTAGAATGGACTGTAATCTCTCTGTTTATGGCCCGTTCTTTAATTAACCGACAAATAGAAGCTGGTCGCTGGGGGATAATTGCCATGTGATCATTGGTGCACATCTTGACCCCGCATATGCAGAACACATTAATTTTTAAAGCTTACTATTCAGTGAGGTATTAACTCTGATATTACAACCCCTGGTTGGCTGAGTCATGATTATAAGCATGAAGACACTGACCGACATCCATGTATGTAGCAATAATTTCCATATAAATCCCCCAACCACGAACAGTGTGACGTGAACTGGCCATAGACATGAAAGGAGAAGAAAAATCGACGGCGGCCATAGCCGAATGGGATTTATGGGTCTTGAAGTCGTGGGTTTGAATCTCTGCGGCGTCTGGTGAATTCATGGTGGGGTTTTACGATCTCGCCCGTCAACTTCCAGTGAATACCTGCCAGTGGCTCTATTCCCTTCCTGAATTAGAATACACATGCAGAAGGTCAAATATGCACTTCATAGATCCCGTTCGGTGGGTTTCAGAAACACGAAATGCGGCTACCGTCATGGTAGGCAAAAACGGTCGCATACGTGAAATCTCATTATTTTAGCATCTAGGGCTAGGCTAGGCTAGGAACGAAAAAAAGAGAGAAAAAATACACACAAATCAAAATGATGCCAACATGAGACCACAGCACGATAAGCCTAGCTGTAGAATCCGATGCATCTCTCTCTCTCTCTCTCTCTCTCTCTCTCTCTCTCTCTCTCTCTCTCTCTCTCTCTCTCTCTCTCTCTCTCTCTCTCTCTCTCTCTCTCTCTCTCTCTCTCTCTCTCTCTCTCTCTCTCTCTCTCTCTTTAATGATGACGAGATTCAGTGGAATTCACAAAGATCACAGACAGGGCTTTAGTTTAAGTTGCTTTCCTCCCTTACGCATTGCAATAAAGCTTTCGATAATTCTGTATTTTTGGTCAGGTCTGTTTTGTTGTTTGTCTTTGTCCTCCGCTACAATTCTGAGGTTTCCCAATGGCAAAGTTAATTTGCGCATGCGTCTGTTTTACCCACCATTAAGGTAGCCACCTTCTGACTTCATGGATGGTGTCGAAGCATGACATCACCACTGTGCATGTGGCTTTCATTATATACATGATTATAGTTCTAGGCCTATGTATTAACGACAAATTGTAGAAACTGTAAACATGTGCAGACAACCATTACAACTCCTTTGTCATTGCAAGAATATTTTCAAAGATTGATATAAAATATTATATGCAGAAAAATGCTATACATATCCATCTTTGGTGACAGGGCTATAGGCCCTTTGTAGTAAGACCCATTTGTTTTAGCGGATCTATCTGGAGATCCGACTCCTCAAGGAGCCATCATCAGAGGTCTGGGCGGCGGTGTTGTTTCTCCATGCCTGGTACCTTGAGTGTAGACACCTCTCTGTAGTGCAAAGGTGTTTTTGTTCTCACAGGAATGATATGGTGATCCTGTCACCTACCATTGCCACTGCCAAAAACTGAGAGTGAGGAAAGAAGTAAAATATATATGTGTGTATATATGTGTATATATCTATATGTTCCATAAAGAGATGTAACCGAAAGATAACTGTATGCTTTGAAATCTTTGTGTCCATATGCGCAGGGTAAGTAAAGATAATGTAGATGCAGAAGATCCTTTTATTTTGATATTCTGCTGGAGTTGTCATCTCAACCATGGGTTACTCGAACATGGTCAGATTATGTAGACCCGACAGGTAAAAGAAGCTGAAGAAATGGCCCATTTTTAGATCTGGAGAGATGCAGTTCCTTCACTTTTGACCAATGATTATATAGTAACGACAAAGAGTAAGGAAAGAAAACAAGTGCAGGTAACCATTTCCACACACACACACACACACACACACACACACACACACACACACACACACACACACACACACACACACACACACACACACACACACACACACACACATGGGGACGGGCTAGCAAGAGAGAGAGAGAGAGAGAGAGAGAGAGAGAGAGAGAGAGAGAGAGAGAGAGAGAGAGAGAGAGAGAGAGAGAGAGAGAGAGAGAGAGAGAGAGAGAGAGAGAGAGATTTGGTTGGTTTATTCTTTTGGATTGGTTTGGTTTATTCTTTTATATCGAGGATAATGGAATAAGCATTCTTGTGCTTTTTTACATCCAGTCCCCGTGTGTATGCCCTTTTATCATCTGTTCCCACCGGCACACGATGGCCTACTCTTACGAAAAGCGGAACAGGATTTAACGTGTGCGCAAGATGTTCTGCGTGCGTTCGCACATGGGACCTCGGTTTAAAGTCTCATCCGAAGGACTTTTGGGGAGAGTGGAGTCAGCACTGATGTTAACTCCAGGAGAAAAATCTCCTCGACCGGACTCGAACCCGGGTCGTCAAATTGCCAGTGCAATGTTCTGACCACTAGGCTATCCGTCCCCCGAGAGAGAGAGAGAGAGAGAGAGAGAGAGAGGGGAGAGAGAGAGAGAGAGAGAGAGAGAGAGAGAGAGAGAGAGAGAGAGAGAGAGAGAGAGAGAGACTTTTGAGTGTTTTTTTGTGGGGGGTTTTGTGTTTATTTTTCTCAATTTTTCATTGTTAGTGTTGTTGCTTGTATTTTCTATAGGCATATTGTATTTTTGAGACTGTTGAAATCATGTTGGTTAATTAATGTTGGTGAAATGTTTTTCTCTGCTTTTTAAATTTACAAAAAAAATATTTTTATTCTCTTGATGTTTTGCTTTTGTTTTGTTTTTTCCTTAGATAGATGGCTTCATGAAAAAAGCAAATCGATGCTTACTCAATGTACCATCTGAAAATAAAATTTTGACTTGACTTGACTTGACTTGACTTGATAGCCTAGTGGTCAGAACATGGCGCTCGCAAATTGACGATCCGGGTTCAATGCCCTTTCAAGGTGATTTTTTCTCTGGAGTTAACATTAGTGCTGACTCCACTCTCCCCAAAAGTCCTTCGGGTGAGACTATAAACCGAGGCCCCATGTGCGGACGCACACAGAACATCTTGCGCACACGTCAAATCCTGTTCCACTTTTCGTAAGAGTAGGCCATCGTGTGCCGGTGGGAACAGATCACAAGATTTATAAAAACTGCATACACACGAGGACTAGATGTAAAAAAAAAAAAGCACATGAGTGCTTATTCCATTATCCTCGATATAAAAGAATAAATAAATAAATAAACACACACACGCGCGCGCGCACACACACACACACACACACACACACACAACACACACACACATACACACACACACACACACACACACACACACACACACACACACACACACACACACACACACACACACACACACACACACACACAACGGCTCAGACCAAAAGCTGAGTTATTTATTGATATCAGCTTAGTGCCAAGGCCTACATTAAACCTTTCTTATGTTGTAAAATGTTGTGTTGAGATTGCCTTCAGCCATGACAAGCTCTTAACATAACAACCCGCACTATCCTTTAAAGAAGAAATAATCTTCTGAAGTCGAAGTATGGCTGCCTATATGGCAAGGTACTTGAAAATAGTCAAACACGCAAACTTTTCATTCAGTGCACTTCCCATCTCACAGTGATTCCCATGTGGGATGAGTGAGTCAAGAGTGCATATTCTGGGCGACCCCCTGGGTGTTAACCTGAGGAACGCACAACAACAACACACACATATATATATGTATATATATATATGCATTTATATGCACACATTTGTGTGTGTGTGTGGTGTGGGTGTGGGTGTGGTTGTGTGTGTGTGATGTTAGACTATCATACAGACATTTATGGCCTTCTCTTCCAAAAGGCAGAAAAAGGCTTGTCATAGCAAAGAAAATAAATATGGCAAAACAAAACAATACAAACCTCCGACAGAGGAGATATGCTTTATAGCAACCCTGTTCTCTATGGGTTTTTTATATTCAAAATCTGTTCTTCTTGTTTAAACCAAGTTTATTCAGCAAAAAAAAGGTAAAATCGAAAAAAGACAACCACTCCAAAAATGGCAAGCAGCAGTTTAACATCATTCGGGTCGTTCTTTTCCGTTTCATGTTGATGCAACTTTCAAAGGAAAAAAGCATAAATAATGCAGAAACCCTTTTACAGGAAAACTGCACGTTTCTGTCTGTATCTCAGTCTTCGAACGTGAAACTGAAAACCCTAGTCAGCTGAACATCGGCATGATAGCTCTCGCTAAGCCCACAGCAGTGCAGTGCTAGCTATTTCAAAGATTTCCAAAAGGATTTTATTTTCTTTCTCCTTTTTTCTGTTTCCTGACCTGTCCATATCTATTTGTATAGTTGTATCTTCTTTCTTTTTTTTCGTTTCTTTTTTTTCCTTTTCATCCATCTCTACTTTTATCGATTAATTCCCCTTCTTGGTGACTGGCGATGCTGGTGAGTGGCTGTCTTCTTCCCTCGGGGATGCCGGAGGCCTGTCAGTATAAACTTACCCCCCATCCATTAGACCATGAGTGATGGTCTGAGTACTAGTCTTTCAGATTAGACGATAAAGATCCTGTGAGTGACACATAATTATTAAGCGCACGTAAAAGAACCCACAGCAGGAAGAGGGTTTTCTCTGGCGAAATTCTGTAGAAAAAACGCCACTGTGATAGGGAAGAAAAGCAGTTGCAGAGAGAAAAAGAAAAAAATAATGGGTGGTGTTGCTCTTGTGGCGATGTGCTCTACCCAGGAAGGGGGAGGGGGGCAGGCTGAATTTCATGCAGAGAAATCTGCCATAACTTAGAGTGGAATAAATAGATAAATAAATAGAAGACATAGATAAGAAGCTCTGTAAGAGTTGTTCATTCCATCTCCACCTGTTTCCAGACTTGCTACGAGCAGCTCCAAGCGGCCGCCACCCTGGACGCCAAGCGCAGCACCTTCCTGGAGCTGTCTAAACTGCTGGGCGCCGCCTTCGAGCTGCTGAAGGGCAAGCAGTCCATGCACTTCACGGCCCTCAGCAGCCTCAACCGCGTCATCGACATGTGCATCATCTACGGCAACTACGAGACGGGCTCCGTGGCCAGGGCTGGCGAGGCCACCTCTCCTATCTCCGGCTTCTCCGCCAACTTCGAGCCTGCTGCTCCTGCCTCTGCCCCTTCAGCTGCCTCTGCCGCCGCTACCACCGGCACCCCGACTACCTCCGCTGGGGATCATTTAGCAGGCACCCCTGTGTCCCGAACAGGCTCCAAGAGGAGGGAGAAGGGTTCAGAAGGTGGTGGGGGTGGGGGTGAAGGTCATCCCTACCAGCACGGGAAGCACGGGCCGGAAGAGGGTGTGGCGCATCACCACCACCCCAGACCGCACCACCACCACCACCCCTCCCCCCTGCAGAGGACTCAGTCCAGCTGTCTGGGGCGGATCCCCTCGCTGGGCAAGCGGCGCAACAGCCTGGCTGTGTCCCACGCCGACAGCGGCCAGCCTGCCGCCACGGACGATCACCACAAGGAGGAGGGGGACCCTGGGAAAGGCGGTGTGGGGGTAGGGGCGGGAGGCGGGGGTGTGGTGGGGGGTGGTGGTGGTGCGGGGAATGTGTATGTGAACCGGACGCCCCTGGAGATCCTGCTGTCGGTGGACCCCGGGCAGATCACCTCCGTGCTGCACAACAGCATCACCATGCACAAGCGCATCATCGGCACGCGCCAGAAGTGCACCCCC
>CM060317.1:40747120-40754620 GCA_030674155.1 Stramonita haemastoma | reverse complement strand
TTTCCGTCCTGTCTGTCTGTCTGTCTGTCTGTCTGTCTGTCTGTCCATCTGTCTGCTAATGTCTCTGCTGTCTGTCTCTCTGCCTGTGCCTAACCTCTCATTCATGTTGGTGTGTCCCTGTTCCAGTGCCTTGCATTCATCCTTTCCTCCCCACCTATATCTCTCTTTGTTTTTGTCTGTCTGCCTGCCTGCCCGTCTCTCTGTTTGTATGTCTACCTGCCTGCCTGTCTGTCTGTCTGTCTGTCTGTATGTCTGCCTTCCTGTCTGTCTGTTTGCCTTTGCCTCTCCTTTAGCCGTTCCCACTTTCCCCTATACATGTGTCTATCCGATTGCCACTCTGTCTGCCTACAAATGCTCTGCCCTCCCTCTTCATTCAGACCTCTCTGCCTGCCAACCCGTGTGCCAGTGGTCTTTCTGTCTGTCTGATTGTCTGTCTGTCTGTCTGTCTGTCTGTCTGTCTGTCTGTCTGTCTGTCTGTCTGTCTGTCTGTCTTTCTGTCTGTCAGTCAGTCAGTCTGTCTGTCTGTCTGTATCCCTGTCTCTCTAGCTCTTTCACCCATTTTGGATCGGCGGTCTAGAGGTAATGCGCCTGCCTAGAAAGCGAAAAGTCTGGGTCGGAGTGTGCAGTGGTTTGTATCCCGTTTGGGCCCAAAACTTTTTCCCCGTCCATTAGATCATGAGTGGTGGTCTGGGTGTTAGTCTTTCGGATGAGACGATAAACTGAGGTCCCGTGTGTTACACATCATGATTTAGCGCACGTTAAAGAAACCACGGCAACAAGATGGTTGTCCCTGGCAAAATTTCTTAGAAAAAAGCCATTCTGATAGGGAAACAAATTCAGCTGTAGACAGGAAGAAGAAAAAAAATGGGTAGGCGCTGCACTTGTGGCGACGCGCTCTCCCCGGGGAGAGCAGCCGTATTTTCACGCATAGGAATCTGATGTGACATAAAGTGGTATGAATTAATAATAAAATAAAATAATTTTTTACCTCCATGTATCTATTCGATTGCCGCTCTGTCTGCCTACGAATCAATGCTCTGCCCTCCATTTTCATTGAGATCTCTCTGCCTGCCTATGTCTGTTACAGTGGTTCTGTTCTGTCTGTCTCTGTCTGTCTGTCTTCTGTTCTGTCTGTTCTTTCTTCTGTCTATCTGTCTTCGGGCTGGCTGCTTCTTTGCTTACCCCCTCATTTCTCCCTTATCAATCTGTCTTACATCTGTCTTCTTTCCTTCTCTTCCGTTGTCTGTCTGTCTGCCCATGATCTGCCGTCTGTCATGCCTCGTTGTCCCCTTCCCTCTTCCCTCTTCTGTCAATCTGTCTTGTCAGTGACTGTCTGTCTGTTCGTCTGTCTGTCTTGTCTTCTGTCTGTCTTGTCTGTCATGCACTTTGATCTGTCTGTCTGTCAATCCCTCTTGTCCCTTCCTCTTCCTCTCTTCTGTCATTTATCTGTCTGTCTGTCTGTCTGCTTGTCTGTCTGTCAGTCTGTCCTGTTGCTTGTCTGTCTGTCTGTCTGCTTGTCTGTCTGCTTTGTCTGTCTGTTAATGCCTTGTCCCCTCCTCTTCCTGTCTTCTGTCATTTACTTCCTGTCTGTCTGTCTGTCTGTTAATGCTGTCCTCCTCTTCCTGTCTTCTGTCCTGTCTGTCTTTGTTATGCTTGTCCCTCCTTCCGTCTCTGTCATTTCTGTCTGTCTGTCTGTCTGTTAATGCCTTGTCCCCTCCTCTTCCTGTCTTCTGTCATTTATCTGTTCTGTCTGTCTGTCTGTCTGTCTTCTGTTTAATGCATTGTCCCCTCCTCTTCCTGTCTTCTGTCATTTATCTGTCTGTCTGTCTGTCTGTTAATGCCTTGTCCCCTCCTCTTCCTGTCTTCTGTCATTTATCTGTCTGTCTGTCTGTCTGTTAATGCATTGTCCCTCCTCCTTCCTGTCTTCTGTCATTTATCTGTCTGTCTGTCTGTCTGTCTGTTAATGCATTGTCCCCTCCTCTTCCTGTCTTCTGTCATTTATCTGTCTGTCTGTCTTTCTGTCTGTCTGTTAATGCATTGTCCCCTCCTCTTCCTGTCTTCTGTCATTTATCCCCTTCTGTCTGTCTGTCTGTCTGTCTGTCTGTTAATGCCTTGTCCCCTCCTCTTCCTCTCTTCTGTCATTTATCTGTCTGTCTATCTGTCTGTCTACCAATACTCTGCTCCCCACCTCCACCCCTACCCGCAGCCCCTTCCTCTGTCACTCTTCTCTTTCTCTGTCTACGTCTTTCTGTCTGACAGACTGCACTGTCTGTCCCTGCCTGTGGATTGCTCTCTCTCTCTCCTTCCCCTTCTTCCATCCTCTGCCACCCCTCCCCCTCCCCTCTGCCTTCATCTGGTTGTCCCTCTGTCGTTCCACACCAATGCTTGCTCTCTCTCTCTCTCTCTCTCCTCTCTCTCTCTTCTCTCTCTCTCCTCTCTCTCTCTCTCTCTCTCTCTCTACTCCTCTCTCTCTCTCTCTCTCTCTCTCTCTCTCTCTCTGACTGTCTGTCTGTCTGTCTGTCCATCTATATATCAGTGATCTGCCCTTCGCCAGTGTCCTTTCACGAGGACATTCTGTTTTCTTCTTTCTTTCTTCCTAACAGAATAAGCAATCATGTGCTTTTTTACATCCTGTCCCCGTGTGTATGCAGTTTTTGTAAATATTGTCATCTGTTCCCACCGGCACACGATGGCCTACTCTTACGAAAAGCGGAACAGGATTTAATGTGTGCGCAAGATGTTCTGCGTGCGTTCGCACACGGGGCCTCGGTTTAAAGTCTCATCCGAAGGACTTTTGGGGAGAGTGGAGTCGGCACTGATGTTAACTCCAGGAGAAAAATTTCCTCGACCGGACTTGAACCCGGGTCGTCAAATTGCCAGTGCAATGTTCTGACCACTAGGCTATCCGTCCCCCAAATGGTGAGATTTTGCCTATGTGACCGTTTTTATGTCCACCATGAAAGTAGCCGCATTGCCACCGGGGATGTATACTTGGCGTGTTTGTGTTTCCGTAACACACCGATTGCTGACATGAATTAGGGGATCTTTAACGTGCATGTGTGACCTTCTGCATGTGCATATACACGGAAGGAATAAAGGCACTGGTAGGTTTCCATTTGAAGTTGACCTCAGAGATGATAAAAAATCCCCACCCTTAATTCACCAGATGCCCCTGCCGAGATTGGAACCCACGGTTTCGAGACCCATGGGACTGAAGTCGAACGGTCTTAACCACTGGGCTGTGGCGCGCGTCACGAGGACATTCTGATAGAATTTCTGAAGGGTCCATTTTATGGGCGCCTAGGGGCTTTTTGTGCTTATGAAAATTACTTGTCCGAAATAATTTGTATTTGTCACAGTGAGTTGAGGTAATCGTCGGAAGGGTGGGGGTGGGGGCATGGGGGAGGGGAGAAAGAGGAGACACTGTTGTAGCAATGGTAGATTTGTCTTTGTACACGTAAACTACTACTACTACTACTACTACTACTACTACTACTACTACTACTACTACTACTATGATGATGATGATGGATGGAATTTATGTAGCGCTATATCTTGTAAAAACAAATCGAAGCGCTAGCATTCAGCATCTTCTTACACATAAAACCAATAACATTGAGCAGTATTCACGGATTCAAATGTACATACACACTCGCACACTCACACACACACACACACAACACACACACACTGATGGTTAGACCTTTTTTCCACACAAACACATCGCCCTTTTCTTTCTTTTTTTTCCCAATCACTTGTCTAAAATCACTTTTTAGTGGATAGACGTTAAAATGAGAAAACCCACAACAACACACACACACACTACACACACACACACACACAAGCCCTGATGAGACTATAAACCAAGACCCTGTGTGCAAACGCACGCAGAATATCTTGCGCGCACGGTAAATCCTGTTTGGCTTGTCATAAGAAGAGGCCATTGTGTGCCGGTGGGAACAGTGACATTTACAAAACTGCATACACACGGGGACTGGATGTAAAAAAGCACATGAGTGCTTATTCCATTATCCTCGATATAAAAGAATAATAAATAAATAAATAAAATAAAACACACGCACGCACGCACACACACACGCACGCACGCACGCACGCACCACGCACGCACGCACGCACGCACGCACAGCACCACACACACACACACACACACACACACACAACACACACACACGGGAACTCTCTCGCGCACACACATAAGAGTTATACACTTTGGCAGGGTGATGGGGATTTGGGTTGTTGAAAGCAGGGACAGATATAAGATAAAACAGGAGGGGAAATCTTTAAGATTGGAATGAATATGTCTTGAAGCTGGATTTTAAAGTGTCATAAGTGGGATTTTTGCTAAGAGAGAGAGGGAGGTCATTCCAGATCACCGGACCAGAAACAGAGCTACGGCCAACTGTGGATTGGTTGAATCTGGGTACTCGTAAGCACAGGGTATCTGCAGCAGAGCGGAGGGAAGGAGAAGGGGTGTTATAGATTAATACATTCATAGAGGCAGGGGGTGGGGTGCTGCTTTGTGGGGACATTTGTAACAGAGGGTACTGATCATATAGTTTACTCTGTGGCACAGGCAACCAGTGGAAAGATTGCAAGAGAGGAATGATATGCTCAGACTTTTTTCTTTCTGAGGACTAGTCTAGCTGCATAATTTTACATACGTTGAATGGAGTGGATGGACGATACTGGGAGATTAGCTAAAAGAGAACTGCAGTAGTCCAGACGTGAAAGAATGAGGGATGTGGCAAGTTTGGATGTTGCATCAGTGGACAGGTACTTCCGAATTGCACTAATACGCCGTAATTGATAGTAACATGATTGGCAGGTCTGGGTGATGAATTTTTTCATGTAGAGTGTGTTGTCCATAACGACCCCTAGATACTTCACAGAAGTGCATAGAGAAACTGACGTATTACCGAATTTTATTGAAGCTGTTGTGATGGGAGAGAGAGTTTGTGTTTGGTGCCTACAAGCATGGCTTCGGTTTTTATCTGCATTTAATTGTTGCTAGTTTTGTATCGTCCAGTTTGGGATATCTTGAAGGCAGTAGGTCATATTTGTCAAAAGAGAAGGCAAATTTTCAGGTATATCACTACTTTGAATCTGAGAGTCATCGGCATAAAAATGGTGGTCGATATGATGACAGTTTATTATATGACAGTGGAGCAGTGTAGAGAGTGAAAAGAGGAGGGCCCAGAACTGGTCCCTGTGGGGCTCCACATTCCAGTTTACTGCTTCTGCTGCTGCTGCTGCTGCTGCTGCTGCTGCTGCTGCTGCTGCTGCTGCTGCTGCTGCTGATGATGATGATGATGATGATGATGCTACGACTACTATTATTACTGCTGTTGCTGCTGCTGCTGCTGCTGCTGCTGCTGCTACTACTACTACTACTACTACTACTACTACTACTACTACTACTACTACTACTACTACTACTACTACTCCCACCACTACTGCTGCTGCTGCTGCTACTGCTACTAATTCTACTACTATTAAGCCCACTACTCAGGCGCCTACTACAACTACTACTACTACTACTACTACTACTACTACTACTACTACTACTACTACTACTACTACTACTATTACTACTACTACTACTATTACTACTACTACTACTACGAAGCCTACTAAGGCTACTAGTACTACTACTACTAGTACTACTAAAACTGCTACTACAACTATTACTACTACTACTACTACTACTACTACTACTACTACTACTACTACTACTACTACTACTACTACTACTACTACGAAGCCTACTACTACTACGAAGCCTACTACTACTACTACTACTACTACGAAGCCTACTACTACACTACTACCTCTACTGCTACTACTACTGCTACACTACTACTGCTGCCGCTGCTACTGCTACTACTACAAGCACTGCTGCTGCTGCTGCTGCTGCTGCTGCTCTACTACTACTACTACTACTACTACTACTACTACTACTACTACTACTACTACTACTTCTACTACTACTACTACTTCTACTACTACTACTATTGTTACTACCACTACTACTTGCTGTCCTTCTTGTTCTTATCCTTAATATTTGGCCTTGGTCTCAACACCAGGTCAGTGATTGTACAGGCGAAATTGCAGGGCCTAGGCAAAAATAAGGGTATGTTGAGTTGCATGGGCATTGTTCCCATTCACGGCAAGCCCCGAACTTAACAACCGGTATTTCCCAGTAAATGGGGAAAGAAAGAGAAAGGACAGAAAACCAAACGAAAAAGAAAGATAAAGGGCAAAAAAAGCGACAGAAAAAGTAAGGAAAGAAAAGGAAAGGAAGGGAAAAAAGAATCGTCTGAATTGGGGATAATGGCTGCTTACATGGCGCAGTAGTTAAAACCTACTATACACGCAATCTGCTCATCGGATGTGGGTTTTCTAGTCCATTCTTTCTTCATTCGTCTGTCTCTCCGTCCGTATATCTGTCTTTCAGTCCGTCTGTCTGTCTGTCTGTCTGCCTGCCTGTCTGTCTGTCTGTCTATCGGTCTGTCTGTCTGTCTGTCTGTCTGTCTGTCTTTTGGTCTGTCTCAGATTCAGGGATCGCATGAAGCGATCAGTGAGACAGGGTGTGTGTTCAGAGCGCCCCCCGGGATGTTTAAGATGAGGAATATGAAGCAACAACAGCACTATGATTATTATCAGTATTTTTGTTGCTGCTGCTACTGCTGTTGCTGCTGCTGCAGCTGCTGTTGTTGTTGTAGCATTTGTTATTGTTGTTGTTGCTTTTGCTTCTGCAATTTCTGATGTTGTGGCTCTCATTCTCATTGCTCACGTCGTCGTATGACTGAAATTCATATCCTGATTGAATGTGTTTCAGATGAGTTTCTTTCCATGTTTGATACTGATCGCATTGGATTATTTGAATGTGCGCGTGCATGTGTGTTCGTGCGTGCGTGCATGCGTACTTGCGTGTGTATGTGTTTGTGTGAGTGTGAATGTGAGTGCGTGCTTGCGTGTGTTTGTGTGTGTGCGTGTGTGTGTGAGTAAGTCTGTGCTTGCGTCTATGCGACCGTACAAGTGTGCGTACGTGTGTGTGTGTGTGTGTGTGTGTGTGTGTGTGTGTGTCTGTGTCTGTGTCTGTGTGTATGTGTGTGAGTAAAAATTTCATACAGTACTGAACATATCAAAAAGTACTAATGCTCATTTTCTGGGGAAAAAAATCCAAGAATCACGCCTAGAGATGAACATCATTTAGTCTCTAGCTCTGTTATCTCCCCTGCAAGCGTTTGTGTTTTCGTGTCATTACATCCTCGCTGGTGCACTGTCTCGTTGCCAGAATGGTCGTTTCACATAGTTTCTGTTATCACTTTCACCAGTATAAATCTACATGAATCCAGAAACGACAAATCAAGTGTTGATCATTATAATATACAAGAACTGACCATGATTACATACCTCTTCTTTTTGTAAAGTGAAGTACTCTGTCCCCTTAAATCTAGCTCATATTAACCTTTTTTC
>CM060317.1:40737120-40742120 GCA_030674155.1 Stramonita haemastoma | reverse complement strand
AGCGCTCTTTTGTATGTGTGTGTGTGTGTGTGTGTGTGTGTGTGTGTGTGTGTGTGTGTGTGTGTGTGTGTGTGTGTGTACAACAATGTGTACACGCGTGCATGCACATAAGCGTATTTGTGTCAATATAATGTATGTGTGTGCTACCTGTGCAGCGTTCAACGAGGCCAACACGAACTCCTTGCTGCAAGTGCATTCTCTGGACGACAGCTTCATCGAGCTGATGGCCATGGGCCGCATCATCCGCCTCAACGACCGCATGCACCTGGTGGCCGCCTCAGTGGAGGGCCTGGTGGCTGAACTCATCCAGGTGAGCCCTGCACAGCAGCAGCCGCAAAACAGCAGCAGTAGCAAAAACAGCAGCAGTAGCAAAAACGGCAGCAGTAGCAGCAAAAACAGCAGCAGCAGCAGTAGCAAAAACAGCAGCAGCAGTAGCAAAAACAGCAGCAGCAGAAGTAGCAAAAACAGCAGCAGCAGTAGCAAAAACAGCAGCAGCAGTAGCAAAAACAGCAGCAGCAGTAGCAAAATCAGCAGCAGCAGCAAAAAACAGCAGCAGCAGCAGCAAAAACAGCAGCAGTAGCAAAAACAGCAGCAGCAGCAGCAGCAAGCAAAAACAGCAGCAGCAGCAAAAACAGCAGCGGCAACAGCAAAAAACAGCAGAGCAAAAACAGCAGCAGCAGTAAAGACAGCAACAGCAGCAGGAGCAAAAACAGCAGCAGCAACAGCAGTAGCAAAAACAGCAGCAGCAGCAGCAGCAGCAGCAGCAGTAGCAAAAACAGCAGTAGTAGCTGCACTAGAAGCAACAGCAGCAGCAGCAGCAGCAGCAGCAGTAGCAAAAACAGCAGCAGCAGCAGCAGTACCAAAAACAGCAGCAGCAGTAGCAAAAACAGCAGCAGCAGCAGCAGCAGTAGCAAAAACAGCAGCAGCAGCAGCAGCAGCAGTAGCAAAAACAGCAGCAGCAGTAGCAAAACAGCAGCAGCAGTAGCAAAAACAGCAGCAGCAGCAGTAGCAAAAACAGCAGCAGCAGCAGTAGCAAAAACAGCAGCAGCAGCAGCAGTAGCAAAAACAGCAGCAGCAGCAGCAGCAGCAGTAGCAAAAACAGCAGCAGCAGCAGCAGCAGTAGCAAAAACAGCAGCAGCAGCAACAGCAGTAGCAAAAACAGCAGTAGTAGCTGCACTAGAAGCAACAGCAGCAGCGGAAGCAGTAGCAAAAACAGGAGCAGCAGTAGCAACAGTAGTAGCTGCAGTAGTAGCAACAGCAGCAGTAGTAGCAAAAACAGCAGCAGCAGTAGCAACAGTTGTTGCTGCAGTTGAGCAACAGCAGCACATAGCACAGTAAGCTGCAGTAAAAGCAACAGCACAGCAGCAGAAACAGTAGTATTGTTATTATCATTATCACTATGGTCATAGTCGTCATTGTTATCATCATCATGTTTACGACACAAAAAATATATTTAAAAAAAAATTTCATTCAAGTTGTATACTCGGTTGTTGTTGTCAGCTGCTATTTCATCATTGCTTGTACATTTCCAGTTCTATTATCTCAGAGAGAGAGAGAGAGAGAGAGAGAGAGAGAGAGAGAGAGAGAGAGAGAGAGAGAGAGAGAGAGAGAGAGAGAGAGAGAGAGAGAGAAAGACAGAGACAGAGAGAACATGAATCTCTTTTTCCTTGAAAGATTTGTTGGAGCATGGCACAGAATTTGTCCGGCCATGTCCTTTGGACAAAATGAACCTGGTGTAGCCCATCCATTCCCAGGTATTGGGTGCATGCTGGGTATGTTTGTGCTTCCGTAATACACTGAATGCCGACATGAAGTCGATGAATTTTGACGTGAGTACTTGATCTCCTGCATCCATATAAATATACACGCTTCCAAGATTCAAACCCACGACTTTATAAATCACAGGATGGAAATCAAACGGTCTGATTCACTGAGCTAAGGGTATTGATCGAAATGCCCACAAACTGGCAGCATTTGTCCGGCCTGGGATGCTCTCTGCACCGCGCAGTAGTGCTTTTAAAAGCTTAGGTCCCAGGTCTTGTGTGCAAAACAAAAATCAACACACACACACACACCACACACACACACACACACACACACACACACTCACACACACACACACACACACACACACACACACGTAAGCACGCACGCACGCACGTATTCTCAGGCGATATATGTTTAGATCACTATAATTATTCAATATAAACCCTAAATTCTAGACTCATTTTGAAATGATCTGTATAAGATGCATATTTCGCTTTCAAGATTGTAAATACCAAATTTCCTATGCTTATTTTCTTTTCCTTGTTAATTTTGTTGTTCTTCTTTGTTTCTTGGTGAGGTTTTTCTTGTTGTTTGCTGTTTTTATGTTGTTTTGGGTGGAATATTTTTTTGTTTTAGGGGCAATGCAGGGGTCATTCTGTTTTTTCCCTAGGTTTTTCTTCTTTGATTCATTAGTTCTATTTTATCTATAATGATAAGAGGATAGGTTTTTTTCTTGTCACTCTGTGGAACAAACAATCAAAAACTATCTATTTTTAAAAGTATTTTAAAGCTTGTCTCTTTGTCATATTTCGTGAAACACAATAGTCATAGCCGTCAGTGCTTTGAAAAACTAAGCAAATAATACATTTCAAAAACTTTCCAAAGGCAAACAAACAACACTTACAATAACGACAACAACAAACAATGAAAACACCCCAAAAAATATCTTAATGGTATAGCTGGGTGAGTTTTTTGTTGTTATTTGGGGGGCTTGTTGTTTAGTTGCTGATGGGTTTTTTTTTGCTGATTGGTTTTTTTGTATTTTGTTTTGTTTTTGTTTTGTTTTGGGTTTTTTTTAGTTTGTTTTTTTGTTGTTGTGTTGTTGTTGTTGTTGTTTTTTGGGGGGATCCAAGAGTGAGTATGAATTCCATTGCCAACGGGTGAAGATTTAGGGACTGATTTCCCCTGCACTGTTGGACTTGATCAGCTCAGCACTTTGCTTCGGCAGTATCATGCTCGCAGAATCCCCCCCCTCTCTCTCTCTCTCTCTCTCTCTCTCTCTCTCTCTCTCTCTCTCTCTCTCTCTCTCTCCGTCTGTCTCTTCTCTCTCTCTCTCTCCCGTCTGTCTCTGTCTCTCTCTCTCTCTCTCCGTCTGTCTCTGTCTCTGTCTCTGTCTGTCTGTCTGTCTCTGTCTCTGTCTCGTCTGTCTGTCTGTCTGTCTGCTGTCTGTCTGTCTGTCTGTCTGTCTCTCTCTCTCTCTCTCTCTCTCTCTCTCTCTCTCTCTCTCTCTCTCTCTCTCTCTCTCTCTCACACACACACACACACACACACACACACACACACACACACACACACACACACACACACACACACACACCACCTGACGCCTTCACAAAAAAGACAGACAGAGGTGTTCTTCAGAGAGCCAAGTATATTATCCAGAAATAACCACCAAAAAAAGGGATAGATTAATCTAAAAAAAAAAAAACAGCGCTCAAAGATGTGATAGGTATGTGATCGGTGAGCAGAGTGAGTGTGTGCATGACGATTAATTAGCTGCACCTCGCTGATCAGGCCACTGCCTGTGCTGTTGGAGGGGAAAGAACTCACTTTTGGAGGCATGGAAAGATTTTAGGAAAAAATCCAGGATGTGCTCCCCTGGTCTGTGTATTGTGTGTGTGGTGTGTGTGTGTGTGTCTGTCTGTCTGTCTGTCTGTCTGTCTGTCTGTTTCTGTGTGTGTGTGTGTGTGTGTGTGTGTGTGTGTGTGTGTGTGTGTGTGTGTGTGTGTGTAATTAGAAGAGATCAGCCACGTCTCCTAGTTGTTGAAGGGACATGTTATGTGATGTAGATGGAAGGATAGGAATTCTCAAAATGATGATAGAGAAGATTTTATTTTGCGAACCATTAATTTTGCACTGTCCCTGGTGTTGAAACTTCATGTATTGAAAATTCTATTCTGTTGTTGCTTTACTGGTGGAATGGTTGTCTGGGCAGACTTGTTGCATCGTTTTTGTCTCTCTTGTGGGTGTGGGTGGGGTCTTTTATTGTTGAGTTCAACTCATTTCAATTCAAACACTTTATTACCTCTCAAACAGAGAAATGCACCTGGGTTACAAACCATGCACTGAAAAAAAAGTAAAAAGTAACAAAAATAATCGCAGAAAAATACCACAACAATGTATGAACATCATTAATATTTATTGGTTGAAGTATAAACACACAATCAACACCCTTCTGTAATATATATCATAGTCTAGTTGATTTGTTATTGTTGTAGTTGTTATTGCTATTGCTGTTGGTGTGGTATTGTGTGTTGTTATTGTTGTGTTGTTATTATTACTATTATTCTTGGTAGTAGTAGTAGTAGTAGTAGTAGTAGTAGTAGTAGTAGTAGTAGTAGTAGTAGTAGTAGTAGTGTTATTATAATATTTCGAAGAACAAGGAATAAACACTCATGTGCTTTTTCCTTACATCTAGTCCCCGTGTGTGATCAGTTTTTATCAAACACGTTGCCCCCCGTGGTTGGTTGCAGGAAGCAGCGCTGGAGGAGCGGGACTCTCAGACGCCCTACATCCACCTCAGCACCTCGCTCAGCAGCCTGCCCGGGGCGGCGGACCAGGACCTCACCTGCCACTTCTCGCACCGCCGTCACCTCATCTCGCCCTTCCTGTCGCCCTCGGACTCGATGGAGTTCCTGACGGACCTGAACCAGCAGTCGTTCCGGGAGTACGTGTTCTCAGGGCTGCCCATGGTGGTGCACCCCATCATCCTGCTGCGCCTGCTGGCCCACAAGCTGTTCGGCAACATGATCCGCCGCAAGACGCTGACCTCGGACACCAAGCTGAAGCCGCCCAAGGTGGACGACAAGATGCCGGAGTGCCCTCCCCGCAGAGAGCTGGGGCCCTTGCCGCTAAGGGAGGAAGGGCGGGACCCGCTGACCCGCAAGCGGAACATCAGCCTGCCCTGCCCCCCCGTGCCCCCCCTCACCACCCACCCCCTGGGGGAGAGGGAC
>CM060317.1:40722120-40724620 GCA_030674155.1 Stramonita haemastoma | reverse complement strand
AGAGTGAAATCAATAGTAGCATAAGACATTTAAAAACGGGAAAAAGCGCTGGCCCTGATAAAATAATTGGAGAAATGCTTAAACATGCAAACAGAACTGTAATTACGTTCCTTGTGCAGTTGTTTAATCATCTGTTTGAAAGGGGTGCTTTCCCTTTAGAGTGGGCAAAATCTATAATAATACCAATTCATAAAAAAGGAAATATCAATGATGCTGATAATTATCGCGGAGTAGCTCTTACCAGTGTTTTAAGCAAACTCTATACTTACATTTTGAATAAAAGACTAACTAAATGGGCAGATGACGAAGAAAAATTAATTGAAGAACAAGCAGGATTTAGAGCAAAGTACAGCACTGTTGATCATATATTTACTCTTTATTCTCTAGTGCAAAAGCATTTGCTTTCCAATAAAAAACTTTTTGTTGCCTTTGTCGACTTTAGAAAGGCCTTTGATTCTGTGAATAGAAATATACTTTGGAATATATTACGCAAAAATGGAGTAAATGGTAAATTATATATGGCACTTAGAGCTGTCTATAATTCAGTATTAGCGTGTGTTCGGGCTGGAAATGAATATTCTGATTTCTTCGAATGCCCCAAGGGAGTGAAGCAGGGGTGTATTTTAAGCCCGTTAATGTTCTCATTTTTTATAAACGAACTGGCTGTCGAACTGTCAAGGAAAGGCAAACACGGTATTCAGTTTATATCTGGAGCAGTAGAGGTATTTTTGTTACTTTTTGCTGATGATATCATTCTTTTGTCTGAAACGGTTATAGGTTTACAAAATCAGTTAAACATATTAAAGGAGGAAGCAGATCGGTTTGATCTAACTGTAAATATGGATAAAACAAACATTATTGTCTTTAGGATGGGTGGGCATTTATCAGTATATGAAAAATGGTTCTATGGAAATGATGAAGTCAAAATAGTTAATACATATAAATATTTAGGCATGGTATTTTCAACAAGGCTTAGTCTCAATTTTGCTTGGCAGGAATCTTGTAGGAAGGGGATAAAAAGGTGTGATAGAAATACTTAAAACACTACGAAAGCTTAACTCGATAGACTGTTCTTTATTTTGGAAGCTATTTGACACTCAAATAGAACCTTTGTTAACTTACGCCTCAGAAATATGGGGATTATATGTAAATACACAAATGGAAAAAGTCCATACATTTGCTATAAAACGTTTTTTGAATGTGCCAATTCACTCCTCCAATACTGTACTCTATGGAGAGACAGGAAGGTATCCTCTCTATATAAGAACTTATGTAAAGTGTATTAAATATTGGCTAAAGTTGTTGAAACTTCCACAGACACGTTTATGTAGACAGGCTTATGATATGATGATTATACAGATGGAGTTAGGTAAAGACAACTGGGTTTATCAAATCAAAAAAGTTTTGTCAGAACATGGTTTTGGGATTGTGTGGCTGTCTCAGGAAGTAGGTAATGAGCGCCAGTTTCTTTCTGAATTCAAAGACAGGCTCATTTGTTCTTTTAAGCAAAACTGGCACTCGGATATGGAGAATAAAAGTAAATATAGCTGGTTCTTCTCGTTTAAATGTGTCTTCCAGACAGAAAAATATCTTAACATAATTACAGATAAATGGCACAGACTTAATTATGCAAGATTCAGACTAAGAACACTCGGGTTTAATGCAAATAAAAGATGGTTCCAGCCTGAGACATCCACACATTTACCGTGTCCACTATGTGGTCACGGTGTTGATGATGAAATCCACTTTTTGTTTCAATGTAAAGCATACGAAACACTACGTAACAAGCTTGATTTCTTAACGGTACAGCCAGCAGTGAGTCCAGATATAGTCTCTATCCTGTCGTCTGATAATGAACATCTTGTTAAATCTATAGCAAAGTATATTGCAGAAGCACAGAAAATAAGACAAAGACAAGTCAGTACTAATGGCATTAATATATCAGGACAGAATTAATCAATATCAAGAACAATGTATGTTTCGAGATAGATGTTTTTGGACGTTGATGTACTTTGTAGCATGAAATTTAAAAGGATGGTCGATTCTGAACCAGTGTGTATTTTTGTTTGTTTGTTTGTTGTTGCTGCTAGTGTTGTTGTTTTTTCTTTGTATTTGATTTGCAATAGGATTGACGCCAATATTATGATTAGTGGGTTATTAATGTGATTATCCTTTTTTCTCTAAACTTAGTTGTTATTGATCACGTATGTCACTTTTTATGTAAAACTTCCACAACGGATAGTTGTGTTACCTCCCTTGTCAAAAGGCCAAGATGAGCAATGACAATAAACTGTTAAAGCGTTAAAGCGTTAAAAGCGTCTCTCTCTCTCTCTCTCTCCTCTCTCTCTCTCTCTCTCTCTCCTCTCTCTCTCTCTCTCTCCTCTCTCTCTCTCTCTCTCTCTCTCTCTCTCTCTCTCTCTCTCTCTCCCTCCCTCCCTCCCTCCCTCCCCCCCTTGTTGCAGTCTTCCAAAGACTGTAGAAAAATTTAGCTCTGTAATGA
>CM060317.1:40712120-40717120 GCA_030674155.1 Stramonita haemastoma | reverse complement strand
ATGAGATAAAACCAAAACCATAATCCAAACAACCTTGTCCTCAGAAACCGACTATACCACTTTCACTCATATCAGACGGAAAAGGCCAGATTCTCTCAGCTTTCTCGAAGCTCTAGCCGAGAAATGAACAGAAAATTCAACCTGTATGCACACTGACGTCGTGTTTACGCATTATCCCCGAAGTCAGAATTGCGGCTACCTTCCAGAACCTGACCAGCACTGTAAATATACAGGTGTACATACCGGCCATGTCAGAGCCAGAAATATGGAAAAAAATTGGGCGGAGAGGGTTGGGAGGGGGGTGGGGGCTATCAGCAAAAATGCTACTCACCCACCCACCCACCCACCACCCCTTACCTTCTCCTCCTCCCCTTACTGGGTCAATCACTGGTAATGAGGAAATAGCGAGGCGGGAGGCTGTGGCA
This sequence comes from Stramonita haemastoma, assembly GCA_030674155.1. NCBI lineage: Eukaryota > Metazoa > Mollusca > Gastropoda > Neogastropoda > Muricidae > Stramonita > Stramonita haemastoma. The sequence goes on along the minus strand of CM060317.1, from coordinate 40,716,695 downwards.
GGCCTGCAGGTAGGCCTAGCTGGCAAGTGGAGTGGGGGGGGGAACTAGGGGGCTGGAAAGCTGAGCTGGGTGGCACAGGCTGGTGCCGCGACAGTGATGGACTTGTCCGCCGCTTAATAACACTGCAGGCCCAGTGCCGCCCCCCACCACCCCCCTCTCTTTTGCCAGCCTGCACGTGCTTCCTTGTCATAATCGATAGAGGCAGCTGCCTCTGCCTCGGTCTCTTTGAGTCTGACTGTCTGTCTGCCTGTCATTCTGTCTGTCTGTCTGTCAAGTCAAAGTCAAAATAATTTTAATCATCCCTTGACGAGCAATAACAATACTGATGGACATATTGATACGAATCATAATCATATATAAAGACACCAGATAGCTACATTTCATATTGGTTCAAACATTCCAGTCTGTCTGTCTGTCTCTGTCTGTCTGCCTGTCTGTCTGTCTGTCTGTCTGTCTGTCTCGTCTCTGTCTCTCTGTCTCTGTCTCTTCTCTCTCTCTCTCTCTCTCTCTCTCTCTCCTCTCTCTCTCTCTCTCTCTCTCTCTCTCTCTCTCTCTCTGTTTGGTGGGGGTTTTTGTTAGGGGGGGAGGGTTGCTATTTTCTAATCAAGTCAAGGGCCAGATGAAAAAAGTAGGTAATAACTTACTCTGTTACCCTTGAAAAATAAAGATTATTTATTCACCCGTTCATTCTTTCTTGTGCGCAGCCTCAGTTTATATTTAAGTAAAGCTTTTAGAATAAGAGATATCTTCGTATGACCATATCATATGACCAAGTCATATCTTTTGTTACTGACTTTTTGTTGTTGTTATAAGAGAACATGTTGTTGTCACTATTCCTCCTGTTACCCCCCTCCACTAAAATACTAAGCAGCTTGGCAACCCCCTCCATGTATGAGCCAATGGTCATATTCAGTTCGAGTTCGTTTCTGTCTGTCTGTCTGTCTGTCTGTCTGTCTGTCTGTCTGTCTGTCTGTCTGTCTGTCTGTCTGTCTCTCCTCTCTCTCTCTCTCTCTCTCTTCTCTCTCTCTCTCTCTCTCCTCTCCTCTCTCTCTCCTCTCTCTCTCTCTCTCCTCTCTCTCTCTGCCTTTTGCCTTGCCTTGCCTTGCCTTGCTCTCTCTCTCTCCTCTCTCTCTCTCTCTCTCTCCTCTCTCTCTCTCTCTCTCTCTCTCTCTCTCTCTCTCTCTCTCTCTCTCTCTCTCTCGCCTTGCCTTGCCTTGCCTTGCCTTCTCTCTCTCTCTCTCTCTCTCTCTCTCTCCTCTCTCTCTCTCTTCTCTCTCTCTCTCTCTCTCTCTCTCCTCTCTCTCTCTCTCTCCTTGCCTTGCTGCCTTGCCTCTGTCTCTCTCTCTTCCTCCGTCTCTTCTCTCTCTCTCTCTCTCTCCTCGTCCTCTCTCTCTCTCTCTCTCCTCTCTCTCTCTCTCTCTCTCTCTCTCTCTCTCTCTCTCTCTCTCTCTCTCTCTCTCTCTCTCTCTATAAGGGCAGAGAGTGGATGTAAAAAAGCACACGTGTGCTTATTCATTATCCTCGAAATAAAAGAATTTGCCTCCTTGCCTTGCCTTGCCTTGCCTCTATCTATCTATCTATCTATCTATCACTATCTATCTATCTATCTATCTATCTATCTGTCTGTCTGTCTGTCTGTCTGTCTATCCATCTATCTATCTATCTGTTTGTCTGTCTTCTGTCTGTCTGTCTATCTATCCATCTATTTATCTATCTGTCCTGTCTGTCTGTTAATCTGTCTGTCTATCCATCTATCTATCTGTCTGTCTGTCTGTCTATCCATCTATCTATCTGTCTGTTAATCTGTCTGCATCCATCTATCTATCTATCTGTCTGTCTGTCTGTCTGTCTATCTGTCTGTCTGTCTGCCTGTCTATCTATCTCTTGCGATACGGGATAACCTGGTGGTTAGTGATGCACATCGCGCTCGTGATCTGCTGACCCAGGTTTGAATTTATTTTATTTTATTTCATTTTATGCCACTTTATGGCACAGCCGATTCCTCTGCGTGAAATTCGGGCTGCTTTCCTCCGGTAGAGCTCGTCGCCACAAGTGCAGCGCCGTACCCATTTTTTGCTTCTTTTTCCTGTCTGTAACTGTGTATGTTTCCCTATCAGAGTAGCTTTTTTCTACAGAATTTTGCCAGGGACAGCCCCCTTGTTGCCGTGGTTTCTTTTACATGCACTAAATGACAGATGTGTAACACATGGGACCTCGGTTCATCGTCTAATCCGAAAGACTAGCGCCTAGACCACCACTCATGGTCTAATGGATGGGGGAAAAGCTTTGGGCCCAAACGGGATTCAAACCACCGCACACTTCAACCCGGACTTTTCGCTTTGTAGGCAAGGCGCGTTACCTCTAGACCACCGATCCGCCGATCCATTTTTGCTTTCTAGGCAGGCGTGTCACCAACAAGACCACCGATCCACATTCAAGAGGATTTTCCCTTTGGAGTTACTATCAGTGCCGACTCCACTCCCCCTAAAAGTCCTTCGGATAAAACTATAAACCGAGGTCCCGAGTGCGAACACACGCAGAATATCTTGCGCGCATGTTAAAACCCGTTTTACTTTTCGGAAGAGTAGGCCATTGTGTGCTAGTGGGAATGGATGACAAAATTTACAAAACTGCATACACACGTGGACTGGATGTAGAGAAGCACATGAATGTTTATTCCATTATCCTCAAAATAAAAGACTCTCTCTCTCTCTCTCTCTCTCTCTCTCTCTCTCTCTCTCTCTCTCTCTCCTCTCTCTCTCTCTCTCTCTCTCTCTCTCTCTCTCTCTGCCAAAAATTTTCAATGCCCATTTTGTAAATATCCAATACAAGATGGAAGTCCATTTCGTGCTGTTCCTCATACCAGAAAAATATTACTGTAGAGACTCGTTTTATTCAGGTTAGTTTTGTTATTAGTTTTGACGAATTAGTATTTGTAAAACAACTGGCGGTGTATATAATATCATGTACAAAACATTTAAAAGCAGAAAAGGTATCTATGTAAAATAATGCCATCACATGTCTATCTTATCTTTTACTTGTGTTTGTTGTATGCATTTTTTAATAAACATTTCGTTCCCCCCCCCCCTCTCTCTCTCTCTCTCTCTCTCTCTCTCTCTCTCTCTCTCTCTCTCTCTCTCTCAAAACAGTACACACACAATTCACATACACACACAATGCACGTACACACACAATGTACATACACACACAATGCACACACACACAATGCACACACACAACCACAACACACACACACACACACACACACACACACACACACACACACACACACACACACTTCCTCACGCCCCTTCACAACCAACACTTCTAGCGTTTCACTATCACCACCAGCAGGTCGGTGTTGTCACTTTACTGCACACACATCTGTTGGTCTGCTGAAACTGGGTAGAGGACCAGGAGGAGTTAGGGGGAGGGGCCGGAGCTGGGAGAGTGGGTTGGGGGAGAGAGGGGGGAGAGAGAGAGAGGGGGGGGGAGGGCCTGGTGTGAGGGATGACAATCACAGTGTGTTCGGACCACTGCTGTAGTGTGACACACGACACAGTGAAGTAGTTTGTAGTGTATTGTGTTGTAGTGCATTGTGTTGTAGTGTGTTGTGTTGTAGTACATTGTGTTGTAGTGTATTGTGTTGTAGTGTGTTGTGTTTTGTTGTATTGAGTTGTATTGTGTTGCGTTGTGTTGCATGCATTGTATCATGTTGTATTGTGTTGTGTTTGTATAACGTTGCACTGTGTTGCATTCTCTTGTGTTGCATTGTATCATGATATTGTTTTGGATTGTGTTTGCATTGGATTGTATTGCCTTGTTTTGTATTACATTGTATTTGAGAGGAGGGAGGGGGGGGTCACCAATCGTGAGATGTTGTGTATGCTGCGTTATGGGCCACTATGAAGGTAGCCGCAATGCCATTTGGAGGAGGCATGCTGGGCGTGTTCGTGTTTCCCTAACCCACCACACGCTGACATGAAGTACGGGATCTTTAACGTGCATATTTGACCTTCTGCATGTATATACACACGAAGGAAATTAAGGTACTGACAGATCTGCTCTTGAAGTTGACCTGGGAGGTCATAAAAATCCCACCCTTGATTCACTAGACGCCGCCGAGATTCGAACCCACGACTTCATGGACCCATGGCATAGAAGTTGAACGGTCTTGTAACCTCTTTGGCTTTAGTGTCCGTCAGCCTGCGCTATAAAACCTGCATTGTTTTTGTTCTTTTCTGTTGTTTAGACCTTACATTAGATAAAAACAAAATCTGGAATGGCTACAGTGTATTTTTACATGTGTTTGCAAATTTGATATATTTTTTTAATTGAATACTGTTATTAACCGAAAATAGTTTAGATCTTGAAGGATAGTGGTTGTGGTGGTTGTCGTCATAGTGATGGTGGTGGCATTAATGATGATGTAGTGTTTGTTTTTTATTTGTTTACACATCGTTGTAACCCCTACACTGATGAATGAAGCGGAAGGGCTGAGGGTGTTATCACAGCGTAGTCCAATTTTCGGGTGGTTCCAACGATCCCCCATTAACCTGCTGCCCACCCCACTAT
>CM060317.1:40704620-40707120 GCA_030674155.1 Stramonita haemastoma | reverse complement strand
ATTTTTTGTTGGTTCACTTTTCTGGATACTGTATCTGTTGTGTACTGTGTGTGGTGTTTTATTTTTGTCGCCTCCGTGTGACGAAAAGTGATAGGCTTAGCAGGACATATGATTATATGATGTGCTGGTTTTCTTTGCATGGGGTGGATTACAGTCTAATACAGCTGTTAGTTTACTCTACCTGAGTTGGCAGTCTTCGAGGAAAATGTGATTAGTTTGTTTTCTTTCTTTGTGTGGTGTATTTTTTTTCTTTTCTCTCTTCAAAGCTATCCCTGCCCCCCCCCCCCCCCCCCCCCCCCCCCGCCCCCCGCCCTTCCCGCCTCTCTTCCCTGCCTCATATTGTTTCAATTTTGGGGTTTTATTTATTGTTTGTTTTGTTTATTGTAGGAGTGTTGTTTGTGAAATCTGCTTTCACCTTGAACATTGAAGCCAATTTGTTTTTCAATCGAACCTAACGTCACTGTGCAATATTCGGCCTGCTCTCTTCGGGAAGGGCATAGTACCATGAAGCAGTACCTCCAGGGTTATTTCTCCTTTGATTTAAACAATATTTATTCAACACACATACACCACAGGCAGACAACAGCACAGTTTCTGCTCTCCTTTATTTTTCCTTGTCTACATTATTTGTTGTTGCTTAAGAGAAAGGGTTTGAACTGCAGATATTTTTCCAGAAAAAACAAAAGCATCATGTAGCCATGAGTTATCGCACGTGCTCTGAATGGAAATGTTCGGTCTATCGTTCAGGGTGGAAAAGGGAGATAAATCTGGCTTTAGACTAGATTTGAACCAAAGTTCGTTCAGTTTTTCTAAAAAAATGTTTCGATTTTTAGTCTGTTTGGCGTCAGTGGTTTTAATCTATAGCAAAGGAGTGAAGTAGCGTACTAAGAGGTGCATCAATGATCATTGAAGGAGTATAATATGCCAGAGGTGCATCAATGATCATTGAAGGAGTATGATATGCCAGAGGTGCATCAATGATCATTGAAGGAGTATAATATGCCAGAGGTGCATCAATGATCATTGAAGGAGTATGATATGCCAGAGGTGCATCAATGATCATTGAAGGAGTGTAATATGCCAGAGGTGCATCAATGACCATTGAAGGAGTGTAATATGCCAGAGGTGCATCAATGACCATTGAAGGAGTGTAATATGCCAGAGGTGCATCAATGATCATTGAAGGAGTGTAATATGCCAGAGGTGCATCAATGACCATTGAAGGAGTGTAATATGCCAGAGGTGCATCAATGACCATTGAAGGAGTGTAATATGCCAGAGGTGCATCAATGACCATTGAAGGAGTAGATATGCCAGAGGTGCATCAATGATCATTGAAGGAGTGTAATATGCCAGAGGTGCATCAATGATCATTGAAGGAGTGTAATATGCCAGAGGTGCATCAATGACATTGAAGGAGTGTAATATGCCAGAGGTGCATCAATGATCATTGAAGGAGTATGATATGCCAGAGGTGCATCAATGATCATTGAAGGAGTGTAATATGCCAGAGGTGCATCAATGATCATTGAAGGAGTGTAATATGCCAGAGGTGCATCAATGATCATTGAAGGAGTGTAATATGCCAGAGGTGCATCAATGATCATTGAAGGAGTGTAATATGCCAGAGGTGCATCAATGATCATTGAAGGAGTGTAATATGCCAGAGGTGCATCAATGATCATTGAAGGAGTGTAATATGCCAGAGGTGCATCAATGATCATTGAAGGAGTGTAATATGCCAGAGGTGCATCAATGACCATTGAAGGAGTGTAATATGCCAGAGGTGCATCAATGATCATTGAAGGAGTATGATATGCCAGAGGTGCATCAATGATCATTGAAGGAGTGTAATATGCCAGAGGTGCATCAATGATCATTGAAGGAGTGTAATATGCCAGAGGTGCATCAATGATCATTGAAGGAGTGTAATATGCCAGAGGTGCATCAATGATCATGAAAGGGGAGCAGTATGCTAGAGGTGCATCAATGATCATGAAAGGGGAGTAGTATGCTAGAGGTGCATCAATGATCATGAAAGGGGAGTAGTATGCTAGAGGTACATCAATGATCATGAAAGGGGAGTAGTATGCTAGAGGTACATCAATGATCATGAAAGGGGAGTAGTATGCTAGAGGTACATCAATGATCATGAAAGGGGAGTAGTATGCTAGAGGTGCATCAATGATCAGAAAGGATATTCAGAGGTGCATCATGATCACAAAGAGTGCAGTATCCAGAAGTGCATCAAATTATCATCAAAGGAGTGTAGTATGCTAGAGGTGCATTAATAATCATCAAAGGAGTGCAGTATGCTAGAGGTGCATTAATTATCATCAAAGGAAAATGGTAGAATGCAAAGAGGTACATCAATTATCATCAAATAAGAGTAGTATGCCAGATGTGCATCAGTGATTATCAAAGGAGAATATTAAGGTAGGAGGTGCCTTAATGATCATCAATGGAGAGTATGCTAGAGGTGCATCAGTGATCATCAAAG
>CM060317.1:40697120-40699620 GCA_030674155.1 Stramonita haemastoma | reverse complement strand
GAGAGAGAGAGAATGACAATGACAGTGACAAATGATTTAATGTGTTAGGCATTGGGACCAATCGCATGGGGGGGGGGGGGGGGGAAGGGGATCGAAAGCTCCGATAATTACACATCAAACGAGCAATTTACATTCACAGGATTTTTGCGAATGGATGTCCGATCGCGGTAAATGTTCACAAGTCATATTACAATGATAATGTTTGCATTTTTATATTGACTGTCACTGTCATCACTGCCTGAAGAGGTAAGTGAAGCTTTTGGAAATCGTGTCTCTATCGCTGTGGCCCCAATGTCTGCTGTTTTCTGGGTGGTGTAGACAGGTTTCAATGTTCGCCATTTGCTGGACTGAGTCTGTTTTCTCTTGAATGAAAGGTTTTCATTTCATCCATGTCCCTTTGTATCTCTTCAATACACTTGATGAGTTGTCTGCATTGGTCACTAGATAGTTGGTTGGTTTGTTCTGACTTGCTGATTGACGACGTACCCGCTGGTCACTGTCTCATTATCTTCAGCCATAGCTTCCTTTGCTGTGTGTTCTGTCAGTGTTTGTGACACTGTCATCGTCTCATCAGAAAACTCTGCTGCTTGTTCATTCCAGTCATCACCAATCTGTCCATCATCACTATCATTTACACTCACATCCACGTGCTGTGTTTACACCAGCAAGGAATTTTCCGCCTCATACACTGTATCACGGGACTGGTTGGCCTGCTGTGCTGCACATGCACATTCTGCCACACATGGAGCCATGTTGAATGTGTCTGTGGCATAGAAAGTGTCATTGCAGTGGCATTCTGTGTTGTATAGAAAAGACTTGGCCGTGAAGGGAGAAAAAGGCTGGTGAAAAAGAACTTGCCTGCATTCGTTGCTGTGTCTTTACTGTCTTGTGTGCCTCCGCCCTCCTTCTGTCCCTAGAAACTTGAGCTGAACACTTTCGACGATACGCAGCACTCCCAGTTGTAGTGTGTACAACAGGTTGGCCGGTTGGTGTCAGAGGGGACACAATAACTGTTTGATCGTCCTTACTGTCTATTTTAAACAACTTTAAGGACATTTCCTGCAAAAAAGGTGTTCAGAACACACTCTAAGCACGAAAGCAATCCTGTAACTGGCATATTGGACGTCTTTGATATAAAATATAACCATAATTACCCACTGCATTTCAAAATTCCCTCTTGCTGGTAGCCAAGCAAGGAAAGCTACTCATTAGTTTATTTACTTTTTCTTATTTATATATTCTTTTATGCTTTTTTACATCTAGTCCCCATGTGTATGCAGTATTGTAAAATCTTGTCATCTGTTCCCACTGGAACACAATGGCCTACTCTTACGAAAAGCGGAACATGATTTAATGTGTGTGAAATGTGTTCTGCGTTTTTCTCACATGGGGCGTCGGTTTATAGTCTCATCTGAAGGACTTTTCGGGAGAGTGGAGTCAGCACTGATATCAACTCCAGGGGAAAAATCCCCTCGAATGGGAATCGAACCGGGTTGTCAAATTGCGAGCGCGATGTTCTGACCACTAGGCTATCCCGCCCCCCAGAGAGAGGGGGAGCACTTAGAGAAGAGAGAGAGAGAGAGAGAGAGAGAGAGAGAGAGAGAGAGAGAGAGAGAGAGAGAGAGAGAGAGAGAGAGAGAGCTCACATATAATACTCTAGCTATTCATATGAGAGAGAGAAAGTTCACATATAATACTCTATTCATATGAGAGAGAGAGAGAGCCCCCACACAATACTCTATTCATATCAATTTTGTTTTCCATTAAGAAAAGTGAGATATTTTGTACCCCATTCTAAAGTCGTTTAAACACGTCTTTACTTTAACGTTCTTGAGAAGTGGATAAGAAGAAAAAGGCAACCCTCTTTGGACAGTGATGAGGGTCTACTTTACACTACAACGAAGTCACTTTATTGTGTAAGGTTGCATGACCCAAATTCCACAATAATGTATTATCCGCATTACACAAAGATACATGATCCACATTACACAAAGATTCACGACCCACATCACACAAAGATGCACGGCACGACCCACGTGGCACAAAGATTCGTGAGCCGTATCACACAAAGACCCATGACCCACTTTATACACATCTTGTTGAGAATGACAACGCAATACAGAACAGTACAACACAAAACAACACAATGTAACAACACAACCACAAAACAGTACAATGTAACAATACAACAAAGTGCAACACAATACAACACGTTACAACACAACACAAAGTAATACATTGTAACACAAAACACAATACAACCCAAAACAATACAATGGAACAATACAACTCAAAACAACACAATGTCGCAGAATGCAGTACAACACAATACAAAACATTACAATACAATACAACACAACACAACATGCAAAACAACATAAAACATAGCCAATACATTACAGCACAACACAAATACCTTGCAACACGACACAAAGGAACTCATCCTTAAAAAAACAGCCCAACACTTCACAACACAACGTTTTTCAATACAACACAACAC
>CM060317.1:40674620-40679620 GCA_030674155.1 Stramonita haemastoma | reverse complement strand
GATTCCGACGACGAAGAGGAAGAAGGAGAAAAAGAAGGAGAAGAACAAGAACAGAGAACTATCATTTCTTGTTATTTTTCAAACTCACAGTGCTTAAGGCTCATCATCGTCTTCACTGTCTTGTGTGTGTGTGCGCGCTTGTGAACAACATCTTAATTTCTTTCTGACCATTGGGATGTTGTTTGTTCCTTCAATACAAACATTGTAAAGTCTTCTTCTTCGTCGTCTTCTTTTTCTTCTTCAAATTCTTCTTCTTTTTCAAATTCTTCTTCTTCGAATTCTTCTCCTTCAAATTCTTCTTCTTGTTCAAATTTTTCTTTAAATTCGTTTCCTCCGAATTCTTCTCCTTCGAATTCTTCTTCTTCTTGTTCAAATTTTTCTTGAAATTCTTTTTCTTCAAAATCTTCTCCTTCAAATTCTTCTTCTTCAAATTCTTTTAAAGCATGGCTTAGGTTTTTTGAACGAAACTGAAAAGTCTTGTAAAGGGAATACGGATGGCTGGAAACGAATGAGACGAGAAGCCAGGGGGGCAGATAGGCAGACAGACAGACAGACAGACTGACAAAAGATATATACAGACGGACCGAAGGACAGACAGAAAGTACTATTCAATTGAACAACATTGGTCAAGTATTTCACGTCCATTCCTCTTGCTCTGACGGGTTAGACATGATATTAGAATGCATGAGAGTTTGAATGTACTCAGTTTGATATCTTTTAAGCGGGATTCCCGCAAACTTAAACACACCACACACACACACACACACACACACACACACACACACACACACACACACACACACACACACACACACACACATACATATATATATATATATATTATATATATATTATAAATATATATATTATATATATATACTATACATAGAATTAAAAGGAAATAGCTGCGATGACTGACACATAAATAGCTTGACAGTGAGTCAGAGTGAGGCGGTGATCAAGTCGATTTATCCCCTTTCCACTGTCGTTTATAGTCGAAGGCTGGTTAGCTGACGGCGTCATGCTTTGTTCCGGTGAAAGTCGGGGGGGGGGGGTTATTCATGCATGTGATAGTGTGTGTGTGTGTGTGTGTGTGTGTGTGTGTGTGTTGTGTGTGTGTGTGTGTGTGTGTGTGTGTGTGTGTGTGTGACTCTTTGCCTATGCATGTGTGTACATGTTAATGCAGTGTAGAGTGGGGAGGGGTACGTTTGAATTTGTACACTAGAATTTATTCATACGCGTCTGTATGTGTGTAATCAAATCTAGGTGCGATTATGTAAATGAGTGCCTACACTGATAGACGCGCGGACCGAATGCAAACAAATCAACAGGAAATAAACAACGCACTCCAAAACAGCTCCCTTCGTGCCACTGTAAAGTGTGAAATCATTCTCCTATTAAAATGAGAGACAAAAAAACTTAGAGAAAGGGTGAGAAAGAGAGCGAGAGACAGACAGACAGAGACAGACAGAGAGACAGACAGACAGACAAAGACAGACAGATACAGACAGAATGAGAAGGGGGAGTAAGGAGATAGGTAGGTAGCCATGCAATCAAACCGATAATTTTATCTAGTCACAAAATGAAGTGGGTAGCCAGGTAAGCAGATAGGAAAGTAAGAAAGATATGGCAAGTAAGGACTTGGAAATATACATGTTAAGATATGCATATATGTATGTCCGTCCGTCCGCCCGCATACCTAGGTAGGCAGGCAAGTAATCAGACAGGCAGACACTTTTTGTGTAAATTCTCTGCACAGTGGTCATGTTTCGTTCATAGAGGTTTTGGGGTGGTTTTTCATCATTTTTGTAGTTCTTATCCCCCATATTGATGTAACACATTCGTTGGTGGATCGTTACCAGTATTTTGTTCACACAAAATTTAATAATATTTTTCTTGATTTGATTTGATTTGATTTATTCTTTTATATCGAGGATAATGGAATAGCACTCTTGTGCTTTTTTACATCCAGTCCCCGTATGTATGCAGTTTTGTAAATGTCATCTGTTCCCACCGGCACACGATGGCCTACTCTTACGAAAAGCGGAACAGGATTTAACGTGTGCGCAAGATGTTCTGCGTGCGTTCGCACACAGGGCCTCGGTTTAAAGTCTCATCCGAAGGACTTCGAATTCGTCGAACGCTCAGACAGCAACTATTGTCTGTCATATGAACGAAAACACATTGCACATACAAGCGCCTGACAAGTCAGGCCCAGCGCATCAGACTTCGGCGTGACGTAAAATTATGATTTTAGATTCTAACAGGGAAAACGATTTTTGTTTGCTAACTCTATGATGCATTTCAAGGTCAAGACAGTGGAAAGGAATCGGATGGGGAAATATCATCCTTCGTGTATGTACACGTGGAGAAGATTCAATATGCACGTTAAACATCCCGTAGTTGCTGTCAGCGTTCTGTGGGTTATGGAAACACGAACATACCCAGCATATATCCCCGAAGTCAGACTGCAGCTACCTTCGTGGTGGGCAAAAACTTTGCACTTTGCATGCTCGAAATCTCCCCATTTGTGAACCTCGGAGCTCCAGCCTGTGAACAGAAAAAAGAAGGTATACAGCCAAAGGACGCTGTATGTTGTATTATACATACGTTCAAAACAAACAAACATGTCATTCCTATTCCGCCAAATGACATGATCATCTTTTATTGTCCTATTGTCAGTGCACATACAGAGAATTAACAGCTACACCCATTCATTAAACACAGCTGTTTCCAGATTGGTGACAGGAATGCTTGTCACAACTACAGATAGGTGAAAAGGAAGGGGAGGATTCATCCACATGACTCAACAATGTTCATATTTGGTGTGAGAAGTGGGAGAAGGGCCGGGGAGGGGGGGGGGGCGTAAGGAAAGTGCATTATTTTTTGTTATGCAAAATAGTTGGCAGGGGCAGAGTAACTTATTACGGAATGTTCTGAATGTATTGATTGTTGAACTCCATTCAGGTCAGAAGCCATTTTGGAAGCACTTATCCATGACTGTGTGAATATGTTTGTGTGTGCTTGCACACGTGTGTGTGTGTCAAGTCAAGTCAAGTCAAGTCAAAATGGTCTTTATTGAGGGTAAAAGATTAAGTTTACACAACTTTTCTTCATCCTGCCCTCACAAAAAAATCAAGAAAATTGACTTCTAAAACAATCAAAGACAAATATCAACTTTGGTTGAAAACTAAAATAACATGAGGATTTTCATCCAAACAGAATCTCACAACAACTCAAAACAGTAACATACTCAAGTCATACATACAAAATAATAGAAATACAAAGTAACATGGGTATGAATAACAACAAAGCAGCCAAATGTGTCAAGCATAAGGGGTGGACTTATAATTTGTCCATCAGATGTTTCCTCAAAAGTTTCTTAAACATTTTCTTTGAAGGAACTGACTTTAGAAAGGAAGGCAGTTTACTCCACAACGTTCTTCCTGAATAAGCAAGGCTTGATTTATAGAGATTATTATGGGGCCTGGGGAAAAAAACAGTCTATGGTTAGGCCTGTTTTTTTGACAGCAAATTTTTCAAAGATTTTCTTTGGGGCTTTCCTGTTTAATGTATTGTACATACATAGATACTTGTTGAACTGCAGTCTGTCTTTGAGTGGAAAATATCTAGTTCTTTGTAGTTGGTGGTGGTCAGTGTATTAGGATTCAAACGGATTAGTTTCACAGCTCTTGTGCAGGCGGTTTATATGCTTTAGGTTTGTTTCGCTTGCACTATCCCATATGGTAGAAACATAATTTATAAGAGATAGAATATGGGCGTGAAAGAATAGTTTTCGTGACTGTAGATTTAGGAAATTCTTGATTTTTCTAAGTTGATATAATCTTACTGAGATTCGTTTTCCTAATGTGGCTATGTAATCTGACCAAGACAAGTCGTTGTCAATCACTGTACCTAGTACTTTGTGTGAGACTACATCTTCAATTTGTTTTCCATGGATATATATTGGCCCGAATGGAGAACGCAATTTCTGTCTTTTTTGCCGAGTGGTTATAAACATACATTTTGTTTTATTTGAATTAAGATACATATGATTGAGTTCTGTCCAGTCGATAAGTTCATTGATCTCTGCCTGCATATCATTCACAAGCTGGTTTGGATCATCGTTGTTACATTGAATTGATGTATCATCAGCAAACATTTGACATGAACAATGGATATGCAGAGGCAGATCGTTAATATAAATAGAGAAAAGAAGTGGTCCTAGTATTGATCCCTGTGATATTCCATATTTTACGGGTAATAAGGTTGACTTAGGCCCGATTTCAACAAGTTGTGTGTGTGTGGTGTGTGTGTGTGTGGTGTGTGTGTGTGTGTTGTGTTGTGTGTGTGTTGTTGTGTGTGTGTGTGTGGCGCGCGTGTATGTGTGTGTGTGCGTGCATGCGTGCGTGTGTGTGTGTGTGTGAATAAAGAAAAAAGTATTGCTATTTTGATCCAGTCTTGATCTAGCTGAGGCCCAAGTTGCACATAAGTGCTTATTCCATTATCCTCGAATAAACAAATGAATTAATTGATAGATAAATAAATCAGTCAATCAATAAAAAGATAGATAAATAAATAAACTGTCATTTGTTCTTGTTGTTACTGCAGCTGTTGCAGAAGTTGTCCCTGTCGCTATTGTAATCATCGCCATCGCCGTCAGCATCATCACTATTTCAATACTAGGTGATGATACTGATGATGGTGGTGGTGGTCATCATCGTCATCATCATCGTCATCATCATCATCAGGGTCATCAGCATCATCATTATTTTGTATCAATAATATCCTTGTTGCTATTACTGACTGTGACTCAGTTCAGCAAGGAAGGTGCCATCAGCCCCCTGACTGCTGAGCCAGTAAGCCTCGTTGGCCCTCCTCTCTCCGCTCACACAGGGAGTGTCCAGCTTGTGCAATCTCTTGCATAAAAGGGGTGGGGGAGGGGAGGGGGGTTTAAGGGAGACGGAGGGCAGTAGTGGGCAGGGAGAAGGACAGAAGGG
>CM060317.1:40664620-40669620 GCA_030674155.1 Stramonita haemastoma | reverse complement strand
GAATGGCAACAGTTTATCGCAAAATGATAAACAAACAGTAAGGACTCCAGACAATCTTTTTCTAAAGGACATTGAGGGTTTTTTTAGGATACAACCTGCACTTGCGAAAAACGACAAAAGAAATATAAAAAAATACCGGCAAATTTTATGCACGCACGCCAAAACCACACACACACACACACACACACACACCACACACACACACACACACACACACACACACACACAACACACCTACCTTCTACTGCTTAATTAATCAGAGGTCCTTTCGTCCAAGACAAGACATGACGCTTTAGGTCAAAGAGACAGAGCAACCCACTCAACCCTGACGCTTGCCTTGACAGATAATAACCATGTTTTAGTATAGCAGTGCAGTGTGGCAGTCATGTTTTAGATAGTATAGCAATGTTAGGCTCAGTCATGTTTTAGTATAGCAGTGCAGTGCAGTCATGTTATAGTATAGCAGTGCAGTCATGTTTTAGTATAGCAGTGCAGTGCAGTCATATTTTAGTAAAGCAGTGCAGTCATGTTTTAGTATAGCAGTGCAGTGCAGTCATGTTTTAGTATAGCAGTGCAGTGCAGTCCTGTTTTAGTATAGCAGTGCAGTCATGTTTTTGTATAGCAGTGCAGTGCAGTCCTGTTTTAGTATAGCAGTGCAGTGCAGTCATGTTTTAGTATAGCAGTGCAGTGCAGTCCTGTTTTAGTATAGCAGTGCAGTCATGTTTTTGTATAGCAGTGCAGTGCAGTCATGTTTCAGTATAGCAGTGCAGCCACAAGCGGTGACCACGAGAAAGGGGGTGATGACAGACAGACGAGAGACAGACGGACAGACAAACAGACAGAAGGAGGGCTGTGGGGTGCAATGTTGCCTTTATGCTCTACAGATTAACTGTGAGGTCTGAAAAATAAATAATGAATAAAAGCAAAAACTTAAAAACAGAATTAAAAAACAAACAGAAAAACCCTGTGAGGTCTGTCTGCCATTGACTTCTGGGTGACCTGGAGATGTGGTCAGTGTGTAGTGAGGCAGGAGAGGGGGTGGAGGTGGGGCAAACTGGTCAAGCATTCAGGGAGTTTAGTGATAGCTGAATTGTCAAGGGTTGAATTTGCGTTTGGTGGTAAGCTGCGTTATGTGTTGGAGCTCTTGCATAGATCCACGCGCGTGTTGGCAGACATACACGCGCGTGCGAGCGCATACACGTACTGGCACGCACGCGGGCACGCACGCACGTGCGCAAACACACACACACACACACACACACACACACACACACAAATACACACGCATACACACACAGCACACACACACACACACACACACACACACACACACACACACACACACAAACACACACACACTTTTTTTTTATAGAAATTGCACTGCTTATTCAATGTACCATCAGAAAATAAATGTTTGACTTTGACTACACACACGCGCGCGCGCGCGCGCGAGCGCACACACACACACACACACACACACACACACACACACACACACACACACACACACAATCTCTCATGACAATGCATAACATTCCGGTTCAGCTTTACACTTAAAAGAAGAAGGGTTAGTTTTTTTCCACATACAACCCTTGCCACAAACAGTTAGCTCTTTTGTTGCCGTGGGTTCTTGTACGTGCGCTATCTTTTAAGACATGCTGAATGCCAGACGTCAGTTTACCAACTCATAAACCTGATCATCTGCTCTGTGTGTGTGTGTGTGTGCGTGTGTGTGTGTGTGTGTGTGTGTGCGCGGGGGTGCGTGCGTGCACGCGCGTGTACGTGTGTGTGTGTATGTGTGTAGTGGAGTGTATATGTGTATGATGTGTATATATATGTGTGCGCATGCATGCGTGCGTGCGTTTTGGGGTGGGGATTTTCTTTACTACTCTGTTCACCGCTAAACTGTTGGCGCCATGGGCTGAAGTGTCAGGTGGTTTGTGTTAGGTGCCGAGTTCAAATCTGACTTTCCGAGTAGTAAGAATTTCTGAAGTAGCACACCTGTGACTGCTTTGTGTCAAGGATTTTGTAGTGCTCTGAAGGGAGCGCCGGGCTGTTCCTCTGACATTTCGAGGTGCGTGTGTGTGTGTGTGTGTGTGTGTGTGTGTGTGTGTGTGTGTGTGTGTGTGTGTGTGTGTGTGTGTGTGTGTGTCGTGGTGGGGGTAAGCCGGGAGGGATGGGAAACAAGGGGTGGGGGCGGGACGGAAAGTAGGGGGTGGGAGAGGGGCGTAATTGTATTTTGTTAAGGAATTTGTGTTCTGAAGAATGGGTCTGGCCTTAGGAGAAATTACGTGTTTCCGCGTCTTCCTTTTCGTAATGGGGAATTTGTGTTTATGTGTCTGTCTTGTATAACGATTTAGTTGTGTGTGTGTGTGTGTGTGTGTGTGTGTGTGTGTGTGTGTGTGTGTGTGTGTGTGTGTGCGCGTGTGTGTGTGTGTGTGTGTGTGCGCGCGCGTGCGTGCGTGCGTGCGTGCGTGCGTGCGTGTGTGTGTGTGTGTTGTATGTGTTTTGTGTGTGGTTTGTGTGTGTTTGTGTGGGGTTGGGGAGGGGGAGAGTGGGTGGGTGGGTGTGGATATGCTGTGTAGTGTGTGCGTGTGTGTGTGCATTTGTACGCGCGCGCGCGCGTGTGTGTGAGTATGTGTGTGTGTTTGTGTGTGTGTGTGTGTTTTGTCAGATAACAACTCAGACCTTACCACGCGGCTAAATAAGCCCTTAGTTTGCTTCCTACGACTTTTTGCAGCTTAGGAAAAGAATTCAAGTATAGTCATACTCCTGCGACAGACAGACAGACAGCCAGACGGAATGGTAGGTCAAAACGAGAGTATCGAACCTTGAGTGTAAGTGTAATAAAATGCTTCTCTGGGAGAAAACCCAATGCTCTCCATTGCACACCATATCTGATCAAGGCTGTGGCTTCAAACAGTACTTGCAGAGGCCATGGTAACAGTAGAGGTGCAGCAGCAGCAGCAACAACAGCAGAGGTAGTAGTAGTAGTAGTAGTAGTAGTAGTAGTAGCAGTAGCAGCAGCAGCAGCAGCAACAGCAGCAACAGCAGCAGCAGCAGCAGTAGTAGTAGTAGTAGTAGTAGTAGTAGTAGTAGTAGTAGTAGTAATTCAAAAACACTTTATTACCTCATAGAGAAAATCACCTATGAGTAGTAAAAGTAGTAAGAGTGGTAGTAGCAGTTGCAGTAGTCGTCGTCGTCGTCGTAGTCGTAGTAGTAGTAGTAGTAGTAGTAGTAGTAGTAGTAGTAGTAGTAGTAGTAGTAGTAGTAGTAGTAGTATAGTAATAGTAGTAGTAGTAGTAGTAGTAGTAGTAGTAGTAGTAGTAGTAGTAGTATAGTAGTAGTAGTAGTAGTAGTAGCTGCAGCGGTAGTAGCAGTAGTAGAAGTCGTAGTAGTCGAAGAGGTTGTAGTGGAAGCAGCAACAGCAGCAGTAGAAATGGCTGTTGTTGTTGTTGTTGTTGTTGTTGTTGCAATAGCAGCAGGAGCAAGACCAGCAGTGACTGCTGTGTGACGCTGCACGTGTCTCCTGATCGGTCAGCCAGGGAGTGATGTTCTGGGTGCTGACCTTCCCTAGGAACTGAAGAACTGTATGAAAATAGTCTTTTGTGTTCCAAAGAACCCATGAAGCAATGCAAAACTCTGGCAAAATGACTCAGAAAAATAGCAGTACGCATTGACTTCACAAAGGGGAAATAATCATGTTTACGTGTAGGAGGAATATCATGATACGCGATTGTTTCCCTTCCCTCTTTGACCGCGAAGACCAGTTGTAAAGTATATATATATATATAATATATATATATATATATATTATATATATATATATATATATATATATATACAGACACACAGACACACAAACACACACACAAACACACACACACACACACACACACACACACACACACACACACACACACACACACACACAACTAGCTTTCATATATTTTGTGTAGCTGAATCGAGACTCAACAACTTAATTTCTGATTCAGATATGTATATCCCAGGTTATGACACTGTGCGACTTGATCCAGTAAGTGTCAGATCTACCGGTTTGCTTTTATACTGTGCGACTTCTTTGTCGTGGAAAAGACTAACGCATCTTGAACAGCTTCATGTAGAATCTATATGGGTAGAAATCACGTTTAGACGCTGTAAATCGATTATACTTGGCTTCATCTACAGGAACCCAGCTGAAACAATTGACTGGTATGATAAATTCAATTCAATGATGGATGCCGCAATTCTAGAGTCCAAAGAAATCTTTCTTATGGGAGATTTCAATATAGATCTGACAGTCCCTGGATCAAAGTGGAATATTAATTATGCCATGTATGGTTTAGAACAAATAATTGATCGTCCAACTCGCATTACTAATAACACTAGCACCCTCATTGATCACATTTACACTACTTCAAAAGCCAACATAGCAGAAACATGTTCAGTGCAGACAGGTTGTAGCGATCACTCTTCCATTTGTTTTACATGGCGGAAAAAAGGAATAAAGATACCCAAATCAGGACACAAGGAGATATCCTACCGCTCCTTTAGACATTTTGATAAAGATGCCTTTATAAATGATATTCTTAATTCAAACTTAGACTATGTTTATCAGATTACAAATCCAGATGATGCTGTTAACTATTGGATAGAGACATTTATAGCTACCTATGATAAACATGCTCCATTTATTAAGAAAAGAATAAAATATTTCATGAAACCTCCATGGTTAACAAAAGAAATTGAAAACGAAATGAATCTAAGAGACTATTTATTAAAATCAAAGCAAAAAGATGAATATAAAAAGCAAAGAAACAAAGTTAATTCATTGAAGCGCAAAGCCAAAACAAAATACTTTCAAGATTTGCTGTCTTCAGCCCAAAATCCAAAAGCAATTTGGAAAGCCATTAATACCTTAACTAATAAATCAAGACATAACTCCCAAAAAGTCATAAAAGAAATATCAGCAGAAAACCTTAATTCTCACTTTGCAAACA
>CM060317.1:40624620-40654620 GCA_030674155.1 Stramonita haemastoma | reverse complement strand
TGTAGAGTACTGCATGCGCGCATGTGTACGTGTTCGCGCGCTGAGGAAAAACGAAAATACACAGTGCCAGTGACTTTATGAAGAAGGTTGCACCGATATAAAATCGTAAAGCTGAGTTAGTCTGCATGTGTATACACTTCTGCGCGCTGTGAAAAGATAAAACACATTGTCGATAACTTTATGAAGGTTGCATCGGTATGAAATCGTAAAATAGACATTTTCAAAACTGCAAACCACTGTTTCTCAGCTGCAGGCATAGCGAGCTGTCAGGCATTGTCAAATCAGGCATTGGCTTTGACCTAATCCATCGACATGGTCTCTCAAATCAAGATAGTTAGTTTACTATGAAGTAAACTTGTCAACAGTAGGTGGATTTTTTGCATTGAGGTGTGGTGTGTGTGCGCGCGCGCGCGCGTGCGTATGTGTATGTGTGTGTGCGTGTGCGCGCGCGCACACGCGCAATGTGTGTGTGTGCGCGTGAGTGCGTGTGTTGTATGTATGTGTGTGTGTTATTTTATTTATTTTATTTTATTATTTTATTCTTTTATATCGAGGATAATGGGATAAGCACTCTTGTGCTTTTTTACATCCAGTCCCCATGTGTATGCAGTTTTGTAAATGTCATCTGTTCCCACCGGCACACGATGGCCTACTCTTACGAAAAGCGGAAAAGGATTTAACGTGTGCGCAAGATGTTTTGCGTGCGTTCACACACGGGACCTTGGTTTATAGTCTCATCCAAAGGACTTTGGGGAGAGTGGAGTCAGCACTGATGTTAACTCCAAGAGAAAAATCTCCTCGAACGGGACTCGAACCCAGGTCGTCAAATTGCGAGCGCAATGTTCTGATTACTAGGCTATCCCGTGTGTGTGTGTGTGTGTGTGTGTGTGTGTGTGTGTGTGTGTGTGTGTGTGTGTGTGTGTGTGTGTGTGTGTGTGTGTGTGTGTGTGTGTGTGTGTGTGAGAGAGAGAGAGAGAGAGAGAGAAAAGCAGGAGTGAGAGAGGGAGAGGGGTGTGGTGATGGCTGTCTGTATTATGGTGTGCATGCTGATCACTGATACTTTACATCATTTTGTAGTAACTTGCACCCTACGAGTATCTCTCTCTCTCTCTCTCTCTCTCTCTCTCTCCTCCTCTCTCTCTCTCTCTCTCTCTCTCCTCCTCTCTCCTCTCTCTCTCTCTCTCTCTCTCTCTCCCCCTATGTCCCTCCAGCAATCAACTTGTTTATGTACACAATCCACTTGATGTCCTTTGCATGGAGTTTTAGCGAGGAAGGGGGGGGGTGTCGCTTGTCCTTGATTTTGCTTTGCTTTTTGCTAGTTTCTCTTTCTCCTTTCTGGTAACAGGGGGAAGATGTGCTGTTCTTTTCTTTAAAAAACAACAACAAACAATTCATATTCTGTTCCGCTCTACGTGTCATATCTTACGCCCATTCATTCTCATTATAACCATTTCCTTAGAATTATTTCTACCATCTCCCTCCCTCCCCCCATATACCACCACCCCAACCACCACCGTTCCACTCCCACCCCCCATCCTGTCACCTCCTCCCCCCCCTTCCACTGACCCAACTCACTCCCTGACCCCTCCTCCTCCCTCCTGCCCTCACCTTCCTTCTCTGTCACCAGCTCATCCCAGGCATCGTCCACTCCGCCCTGCGCAGCTGCACCACCGCCGCCAAAACCACCACCCCCACCACCCCTACCCCCACCCCTACCCCCACCCCCACCCCGACCCCGACCCCTACCCCGACCCCGAACAACAACCACCTGCACCACCATCACCACCACCACCACCACCACCACCATCACCACCAGCAGCAGGTGTTCCCCTCCGACACGGGCACACCGACGCCGGGCCACCTGCCTGAGCAGGAGCCGCTGCTGGGCCCGCGCTGCTCCTCGTCCTCCGCCAGCGCCAAGGAGGCGGAGCGGCAGGAGAACCTGCGCCACAAGAAGGAGCTCATCCGCTCACAGCGCGCCAGCGCATCACTAGCACGCGCCGCCGGCCCCAGCAGCCTGGCCCGCGCCCTGCTGTGCAGCGAGACAGCGACCTGGAGAGCGAGGGCGAGCTGGTGGACGTCAGCAAGTTCCCTCGCCGCCCCTCTTCAACGCCGCCCCCAAGAAGATGAAGGACGTCATCAGGGTGAGTGCTGGCCTCCTCCTCCCCCACAGCCAGGGCAGGAGGGGTTGAGAAGTTGAGGTGTGTGGGGGGGGAGGAAGTTGAGGGATAGCGGGTGGGGGTGGGGTGAAGGTGGAAGAGTCAAGTCAAAAGCTCTTTAATCATGCCATGAAGAGCAATGACAAGGCATATTGATAGGAATCATGATCTCAAAAAGACACAAGACAGCTACATTTCATATTGATTTAAGCACTCCAAGATAATTTCAAATAAAATATCACACACAAACACACACAGATACACACGGACACAGACAGACAGACAGACAGACAGACAGACAGACAGACAGACAGACAGACAGGCGCGCACGCACGCACGCACACACACACACCACAACAACACACATACACACACAACACATATACATACGCGCGCGCGCGCGCGCGCGCGCGCGCGCGCGCGCGCGCACGCACACACGCACACAGAAGTTGAGGGCTAGAGAGGTGGGGGGGGCGAGGAGAGAAAATGGATATGTGGGTGTTGAGGAGGGAAAGTGTTTGTTGGGGGTAGGGGGAAGGGGCGGGGGATTGAGAGAGAAAAAATGGAAAGAGAGGTTTACACAGTGGTCAGCAACGATGATGACATGCGAAACCAAGTGCAGGTCAGTTGATATGGGAAGACTTCTGACAATTGTACTTGTATATGTGACAATATTGATATTCATTCATATGCCCTCCATACTTACTTACCCAGGCTTTGCGCTCTAAAGACTAGAGCGCAACTCCATAGTCTTCCGAGACTGATGGGTGCCTTCTACTCTATTAATATTCATGATGCTGCTGCTGCTGCTGCTGCTGCTGCTGCTGCTGCTGCTGCTGCTGCTGCTGCTGCTGCTGGCTGCTGATGATGATGATGATGATGATGAAGAAAACGTGTTTTTTGTGGATGCTCCATCTCCTGTGACCTTTCTGTCGTGCTGTTCCCACCCTTCTCAATTTATATCTGTCTACCACAGCCATACCCAGATACGTTAGGTCGCAGTGTCAGGGTCGGGAGTCGAGAGAGAATATCCATGTCAGGCCGCCATAGGGCCACCAGCGAAAGGGACCCTGCACTGCTGCTAGGTCTCTTGTGCTTTGTTCAGTGGTGCCTGTTCTCAGATAACATACGCAGAACACCGCCTGATAAGCCCCCTACTGACATCAGTAATATCTTGGTCGTGGGGCCAGACGGACTGAGGCACGTACTTGGCGTGGTGACCACCACAACATCCCAACAATGGCCTTCTCCCGTAAACCTTTAACCCCAAAGGCTTTGACACAGACTCACCACAGGCACAGAGGTGAGTTGGGAAACCATTATTACGGTCATTATGAGACCAGGGCAACTGGGACCACGGAGCCAGAGACAGTTTTCTGTTACTGCATGATGAGCAATGAATGCTCTGAGGTTTTGATGATTAATTAACGATACGTGGTTTGGGTGGGAAAAGCAGTAAAGGTACTTGTAAAATGACTTCTGGCATTGAATAGTTTTTGGGGGGTTTTCAACACACTATAACAGTCAGGACTATTCAAAAGGGTGATCATAAATCCTTGGGTTATCTGTCAGTGATATAGAAAACGACTGTCTTTCTGTTTTGCTCCTTTATTTTAAATCGTTTCTGTTCTGGTGCGCGCGCGCGCGCGCGCGTGGTGTGTGTGTGTGTGTGTGTGTGTGTGTGTGTGTGTGTGTGTGTGTGTGTGTGTGTGCGTGGTGTGTGTGTGTGTGTGCGTGTGTGTGTGCGTGTGCGTCTGTGTGTGTGTGCATGACTTTGTGTGTATGTGTGTACATATGTGTATACATGTGTGTGAGTGTGTTTGTGTCTGTGTGTGTGTCTGTGTGTGTGCCTGTGTCTGTGCCTGTGTTTATGTCTGTTTTTCTGTGCATTTGGCATTGTTTTCCTATCACATTAAAGGTCATATGTCATTCTTGTGAAAACATGTGTATCTGCCCTTTCCTGTGCTTTGTGAGTGTGCGTGTGTCTACGCGTGCACGCGCGCGCGCGCGCGTGTGTGTGTGTGTCTGTGTGTGTGTGTGTTTTTTATTCAAGGGACTTGATTTTTTTTAATGCCTCTTAAACAATTTCTCCTCTCTCTCTCTCTCTCTCTCTCTCTCTCTCTCTCTCTCTCTCTCTCTCTCTCTCTCTCTCTCTCTCCTCTCTCTCTCTCTCTCTCTCTCTCTCTCATTTTTTGTGCCATGTGCTTGTGTGTGGCTTCGGCATTATTCAGCACCTTGCAGTACACCAACGAAAAAAAGAAAAGGAAGAAAGTGTTTGCCTTCTTGTCGATATTGTGTTAGCGAGCCCCTTGCCCAGTGTTTACCTTGTATTTCAGGAGGACATTGGGATTCATAATTCACGGGACTTTGCAACCCACTAAGTTTGTATTAACATTCTGTTCGGTAATAGAGTCCTAATTCCCTCTTCCCCCGCTCCAATTGCACTGTGATGGATTTTTTTATTTTTTATTTTATACCACTTTATGTCACAGCAGATTTCTCTGCGTGAAATTCGGGCTGCTCTCCCTGGGGAGAGCGCGTCGTCACAAGTGCAGCGCCTACCCATTATTTTTTTTCCCCTCAGAGGGATGGTGTCTAAACACACACATGTGTGCATGCTGGATCGGTGGTATAAAGGTAAAGCACACTTCTACAAAAGCGAGAAGTGGGGGGTTGATCCCCAGTTGAACCCAAACCTACTCCCCCCCAATCCACTTCTGTTCTTTAGAGGGTGTCTTGGTGCTAGTCTTTCAAATGAGATGATCACGTCCGGTCAGATTTGTTGGGCCTGACTTGTTAGGCGCTTAACGTGGAGACGACAGACCTAGGTCTTTTGTGAAATGCATGCCCGTGGTGTACGTAAAAGAATCCTCAGCAACAAGAGGGTTGTCGCTGGCAAAATTCTGTAGAAAAATTCTCTCTTCAAGAAAAACGAGGATACATGCAAAATAAGATGGAAAATGGGTGGCGCTGTTCTTGTGGCGACACACTGTCTCCCCTGGGAAACAGCAGAAAAATCTGCCTTGGCTTGGAGTGGTATACAATACAAGAAAGGTATTTTTCTTTAGCAATTAATTTTCTTATAAAATTTCGTTGATTTTTTTTTTATAAATTTCTTACAATTATATCCTGTCTTATGTGCATGTTCACATATTGCCTGTTTTGTTCTTCCTATGCCGTGGTTGCATTGAGATTTTTTTAAGGTGTCTTTGTTGTTTCTACTTTTACTTGAGTTTCGATTCCATATGATCTATGTTGGACACACATTCTTACTTCTCTGTGTTCTATTCCATATTGAAACATGGAATGAATCATACCTTGTGGATCCTTGTCTGGTGTTTTGTTGAAGAAGCACAAGAGGAGAAGATGGCGTGCAAACTACCACACTCTCACTTATGCGCAATCACATACACAAGCAGTCACGCAAAGACACAACTTTTCACGCTCTTTATAAAAAAAAAAGCTCTCGAAAGTTTTTTCCCCCTCACGTCCAGTTGAGTTTGGTCAAGCGTCAGTTTTCATTGATTCCGGGAGACTCTTTACCATAACTTTAGCTTCTCTATTTTCTTTTATCTTTTCCCATATTGCGCCCATATTCAACCACACACACACACACACACACACACACACACACACACACACCACACACACACACACCACACTCACACACGCACGCACACACACGCACACACACACACACACACACACACACACACACACACACACACACACACACACAACACACACACAACACACACACACTAGCCCTTTCCATCCTCTCACCCACTATCCTCATCTCCCTGACTTTCTATGAAAGTTCCAGGAGATGGGATATTTGGCACACATCCAGAGACTTGGCTTCAAAACTATCCTTTTATCTTGCTTTCTGCAACCAGTAAAAAAAAAAGTAACGCTAAAAATATTACCTCAGTTTCTGCAGCCCCGTGAAAATGGGCCCTAAAGTTGTCTGTTTTCTTGGTTTCCACATCTAGTGAAAGCCTCTTCCAAAATTGCCATTTATCTCTGTTTTCTTATCCCAGTTTTCTCATTCATTGAGAAACTTGAATCCAACACTCTTGTATTTCAGTATCCTATGTTCTGTGAGAAAGCCTCTAAAACTGTCTTTATCTCGGTTTCTGTGCCTAGTAATACAACTGACTTTACACCTCTCAACTATCTGAGTTTCTGCAACTAGCGAGAAAACTGATTCTAGAGCTGCTATGTATTTTCTTGGTTTCTTTCATCGTTTCTACAACCACTGAGAAATCTAGACTCTTCTTTTTCGTTTCCACACCCACAGAGAAACTGACTCTAAAACTTGTCATTTTTTCTTTGTTTCCACAACCACAGAAAAACTGACGCTAGAACTGTGATGTACCTACGTTTCAGCAGCCAGTGAAAAAGTGACTCTAAAGAAGCTCCCTAGTTAGTTTCTGCACCCCTGGTCAGAAGATCCTTTATGCTCCAACTTTCTGCAGTCTGTGAGAAACCGACCCAAAAACTGTCATTTTACTTGTTTTCTACAATCACTGAGAAATTGACGAGGAAACTTTTCTCATTCGGATGAGACAATAAACCGAGGTACTGTATATGAACACACGCAGAACATCTTGCGCACACGTTAAAACCCGTTCCGCTTTTCGGAAGAGTAGGCCATTGTGTGCCGGTAGGAACGGATGAGAAAATTTACAAAATTGCATACACACGGAGACTGGGTGTAAAAATGCACACGGGTGCTTATTCATCATCTTCGAAATAAAAGAATAAATAAATAAAATAAAACAAATGGTTGTGCACGCAGGATAGCTAGCACAAGACTGAGCTGAAAACTGTCAGTGATCTGGGAACTCTCTGTGGTGGTCTTCAATGTTACGTCTCTTCACAAAAAGGGATATTAGACAAAAACTCCGTGTGTGTGTGTGTGTGTGTGTGTGTGTGTGTGTGTGTGTGTGTGTGTGTGTGTGTGTGTGTGTGTGTGTGTGTGTTTGTATGCGTGTGCGCGTGCATGCGTGCGTGCGTGTGTGTTTGTGTGTGTCCGTGTGGGCGTCGTGCATGCGTGCTTGTGTGTGCGTGTGTGTGTTGTTGTTGTTGTTTCAGGAGAAGCAGAAGAAGCTGTGGCACTCGACGTATTACGAGAACGAGCTGCAATTCAAGCAGCTGTACATCAAGATCTGCAAGAACCTGCCCTCCTACGGCTGTCGCCTCTTCCAGGTCAAAGAGATCCAGCGAGGCAACACACAGAAAAAGGTGACTGCTCTTTCTTTCCCGTGTTTCTCTTCCTCACTTTGTTATACTTGTCTATGGGTTGTTGTTTCGGGGGCGGGGGGGGGGCGTTGTTTTGTTGCCTGTTAGCCCATCTGTGCACTGTATCACCGTGTTCCAGGAGTTTGGATTCTCTCTCTCTCTCTCTCTCTCTCTCTCTCTCTCTCTCTCTCTCTCTCTCTCTCTCTCTCTCTCTCTCTCTCTCTCTCTCTCTCTCTCTCTCTCTCTCTCTCTCTCTCTCTCTCTCTCTCTCCCAGTCTTAGCCTCTCGGTTTTTCTGTTTATGTCTCTTTTCTGTCTCCCTGTCTCAGTCTCTACCTGTCCCTGTGTGTATGTCACACATACACACACACATATATATATATATAGAGAGAGAGAGAGAGATAGATAGATAGATAGATAGATAGATAGATAGATAGATAGATAGATAGATAGATAGAGTAGATAGATAGATATAATATGTATATCTTTATTCATTTACTGATATATATATATATATATATATATATATATATATATATATATATATATATATTATATATATATATATATATATATATATAACAATTGAACTTGGTCTATTTTTCAAAATGATGGGAAAGGTCGTAAATGGTTACCTGCACTTGTTTTCCTCCACTACTTTTTTATGAATATTTTTTATTACAGTGAAAAATTGTATTTCTTGTAGATCCAAGTGTGGGTAAGTTTTTTTTTACTTTCTCCTGCCTGTGCGTGCACTACAAGTTCATGGTAATGCTTTGGGTTGTTTTCTAGCTAACACTGACCACCTGGGAGGCTACAAAACTTATTGCCTCCCTTGTATCCTCTCTTATGACCTCCCTGTCCATCCCTCTATCACAAGTACCACCTCCACTATAATAAAAGCTCCCTCTCCACTTAATGAAACTGTAAAGAAATAGCTAAGGGAGAGCAAGTTTGTGTGAATGCTTATAGTTTTAAGTAACTGTGGTACAAACAAACACATACACACACACATTCATACATACATACATACATACAGACATACATACATACATACATACATACATACATACATACATACATACATACATACATACAGACAGACAGACAGACAGACAGACAGACAGACAGACAGACAGACAGACACACATACACACACGCGCGCGCGCACATACACTTACACACACGCACACTCGCACGCACGCACGCACGCTCACACAAACATGCACACACACACACACACACACACACACACACACACACACACACACACACACACACACACACACACACACACACACACACAAAACACACACAACACACACACACACACTCATACATACCCCAAAAGTCCTTCGGATGAGACTATAAACCGAGGCCCCGTGTGCTAACGCACGCAGAACATCGTGCGCACACGTTAAATCCTGTTCTGCTTTTCGTAAGAGTAGGCCATCGTGTGCCGGTGGGAACTGATGACATTTACAAAACTGCATATACACTGGGACTGGATGTAAAATAAAAAAAAAAGCACATGAGTGCTTATCCCACTATCCTCGATATAAAAGAATAAAATAATATAAAATAAAAATCATACACACACAAACAATATCTCTCTGCATACCCAACACTATTATGAATTATCCCTACCTGAGAGAAGAGTTATCACAGCTTCCGGACTGCCCAAAGCAAGGTATGGCATGACAGAAAGTGCGGAGTCATCCCAACCATCCACTTCTGAACGCGCAGTTTGCTACAGCTGTACAGACTATGCACTAGTATCCTGCAGATCATATGCATTAAGGGAGAGGGGGAAAGTCTCACTTTTCTTGTTTCTTTGACAAGAAGCAATGTTGAGAGTGTGGCTCAAATCATTTGACCATCACTGTAGATGTCTATATCTCTCGGGCCTGGTAGATGCCTGGATACATTATGTTAGAAAACGAAGAGTGCAGTCTTGTTCAGTAGTTTTAATGCTAAATCACCTTTCATGATATCATCATTACACCTCCACAGCATCATCATGGTATCTTTCGCGTTATTATCGAGCATTATGCCGACTTCTCACCACCCCCAACCCATCCTGCTCTCCCTCCCAACAACCGCCACCAGTAACCTCCCTTCCCTCCCTCCCTGTCACCAGATTCCCCGACTGCTGGGCATTTCGCGGACCAACATCCTGCTGCTGGACGTCAAGACGCACGCGGTGGCCAAGCAGCAGAAGATCTGCGACATCTCGGACTGGCTGTCGCCCAACAACAAGTCTCACGACTCCCTCATGCTGGAGTTCCGGGGCACGCGGCCCTGGACGCTGGTGATGTCGTCCCTGGAGAGCCTCAAGTCCGTCACGGCAGCCATCTGGGAGGCGCTGGACATGGACGGCCGGTTCATCAACAATGGCGCGCTGCGCCGTGACAGCTTTGAGTTTGGTGAGTCAGTGAGGGGCTGTGGCGCCGTGACAGCTTTGAGATTGGTGAGTGAGTCAGGGGCTGTGGCACCGTGACAGCTTTGAGTTTGGTGAGTGAGTCAGGGGCTGTGGCGCCGTGACAGCTTTGAGTTTGGTGAGTCAGTGAGGGGCTGTGGTCTTGGTGACTGGTTTGGCCATCAGCCAGTGATCTTTACAAGGACTGGAGAACTTAGGGGTTAGGTGGCTGCTCTCGCGATCTGACGGCCCACACAGCCACTCCCGAGGCACCCGTTTGAGGTGACTTGGTGGTGGTGGTGGTGGTTTCCCCAGCTTAACACCCAGGGGTTTACCCAGATAAATAATTAAGCACTTGACTCACTCATCCCAGCTTGGAAACACTGCGAGATTGAAAATACACATCAGATGAGAAGTTTGTGGGTATGACTATTTTCAAGTACCTCACTATATAGGCACTTTATAGGAGAGCGAAGGTTGTTATGTTAAGAGCTTGTCATAGCTGAAGGCAATCATCTGTGTGTGTGTGTGTGTCTCTTTTTTTCGTTTTTTTCTTTAATATCGAGATAATGGAATACAGGGTTTCTACAGGAAATGATACCGGAAGTATCTAGATCCCTACGCCTTCTTTTATTATTATAAATTTTCTAAACATCTCTAAATTCGAACACAAATAAAAAATAGTTTATGACCTAGACAAAATACCAACATAAAACTAACATTCCAGTTTTTTATTGACTTAGAAGAAATAAAACAACTTGGCACTACTCTCTTTTGCGTTACACTTCAAAAAAGTGCGCGCTTTGATTACAGGTGTCCAATTTTGGTAGTGCCCCCCTTAAATTTTGTCCCCTTCCCAGACAAAACTTTTTGGTGGGTTACATAGCTCTACGGTCTAATATCAGTGAATGTGAACAGGCGTCAAATCGAAAACACACAGCGGGTTTGTTTTGTTGCAGTTTTTTTAAGTAATACATTCTCTGGCTGATATCAGGGTCAATGACCAGAAGCTGGAAACGGTTCAAAGCTTCAGGTACTTGGGAGCCGTTGTATTAGACAAGGGGTCCAAGCCAGAGGTTGAATGCGGGATTGCACCGACAATAACAACACTGTCAAGACTGAACACCAACTGGAAAGATAAAAAAAATTCACTCAACTCCAAGATCAGACTAATGCGCTCCTTAGTCATATCCGTATTCCTTTTTGCCTGTGAATCGTGGACCATGACTGCTGATTTGGAGAGAAGAGTACAGGCGGTAGAGATGAGATGCTTCCGGAGACTCCTTGGCATCGCCAACAGAGACCACATAAGCAACAAAGAAGTGCACAACATAATCTAGCAAACCATTGGTCCCTACGAAAATCTTCTATCAATCGTAAAGAAGCGTAAACTGAAATGGTACGGGCATGTCACAAGATCAAATGGACTTGCAAATCAATACTGCAAGGCACTGTCCAAGGAGGAAGAAAAAGAGGCAGACCAAGGAAGAGATGGAAGGACAACATCAGCCAATGGACATGACTAGAACTCAACAAGACTTTGAGAAAGGCAGAACAGAGAGAGGAATAGAGGGAACTAGTTGTCAAGTCTTCAGGGGTGCCCCCACGGTCGCCAGACTAAGGGATAGATACAGACAGACAGACAGACAGACAGAAGACATTCTTATATGCATGCCTGTATTTTTTGCTCTGTCAGACTTCAACCGGAGACAGCTGGCACTGCGGCCCGAGCTGGGGGTAGCGTCCCAGCACGGGAAGGAGCTGGAGAGTCTGCAGAAGCTGCTGGCCTTCCCCGAGGAGGTGGCCATGGTCATGACGGAGCACGAGCACCAGCTCTTCCTGGAGGTGCCCCCTCCACACTACGTCCGCCAGGTCACCGTGGAGCTATCGCGGAACTACCACACTCACGAGACGCGGACGGTGGAGGATTTGATTCGTCGCTTTGATGAGGTCAGTACATTGTTTGTCCATCGTCATCGATGATGACATCCAAAAACAACAGAAGAGGCAGCTGCTGTTTCGAAAATTGGGCAGAAATTTGATCCCAGCACACCCCACTCTCTCGGCCAAGAGGGCATACTGACAGTCAGCATTGGAGATGTTCTCCAAAGGCTACGTAAGGACTGTGCAAATCAAGCCTCTTAGTCAGAGAGTCATAGTCGATCACTAAAGACTAAGCTGTAAAGTGGAATTCCATACAGTCTCTCACTTTGTTGTTGCCCCCAGCATCAATGGTTTAATCAAGAACTGTGATAAAGCCCAGGCGCTGAAGGCACAAGTCAGTTAAAAGAAAAAGTGGGGTTTAAAAAAAGAACTCCGAAGTTGGATGCACTTGGCATGGCTTGTCCTTGCAACGCGCATTTGCTGATATGATAGACAATATTTGTTGCTGTTTGAATGTTCAATGAAGAAGAAATAAGAGAAGAGGAGAAAAGAAGAAATCTCTGTGTATGAATAAGTGGGTGGGTGGCTACTTCCTCATCTCTTGTGATATTGTTTTTGTCCTGCTGTTCCCACGCCACTCATTTCTTTTCCTCTTCTTATGTGTTCCATAGCATTGTTCTGGCATGGCCATATTAGGCAGAATGTGTAGTGCCTTGTTTTCTGCAGTTTTGACTATGCGAGAGGTCTGACATCTGGCCTCAGCCGACACATTCCTACTTCAGGGAAGCTCATCAGAAAGTTCTTTAAAAATAAACCAGGTTTACTTGAAAAAAGCAGGAGAATGGGTTAGGTAGGCTGAAAACAAGCAAGAGAGAAAGTGGATAGGGAAAAGGCAGAAACAAAAGGAATAAAAGAAAAAGATAAATTTCTTGTTCAGATTTTCCAGAAAATGGAGATGCTCTTTATACAGAAAGAGCCCCGAGTGGAAAGGGGAGTTGTTCTATATGTGGCTTTTTCAGGTTTTGGTTTTGGGGTTTTTATGTTTTTGTGTTTGTTTGGGGTTTTTTTGGGGGGGGGTTGAGGATGGGTGTCTGATGTGCTTGATTAACCCCAAAAGTCCTTTGGATGAGACTAAAATCCGATGTCTCGTATGCAAACGTAGGCAGAATATCTTGCATACACGTTAAAACCTGTTTTGCTATTCAGAAGAATAGGCCATTGTGTACGGGTTGGAAGGATGCAATATTCATAAAGCCGCATACACACGGGAACTGTATGTAAAAAAGACACATGAGTGCAAAAAAAAGATTAAAACAGCTGTGGAAACAAAACTGAGGAACTACCCTATCCAAAGCTGTCCGTGTGTGACACAGGTGTGTTCGTGGGTGACCCAGCTGATCATCACGCAAGCCACTCACGAGGACCGCAAAGCCGTGCTGTCCTGCATCCTGCGTCTGGCCGTCTACTGCTACGTGCTAGGCAACTTCAATGCTGTGGTGGAGATCCTCTGTGGCCTCCAGTAAGTGGTGTAGTACAGTGCAGTGCCTGCGTACAGTGCGTGTGGGGGCTGGGGAGGGGCGGGGTGAGATGTGTGTGTGTATATGTGTGTGTGCGTGTGTTTTGTATGAGTGTGTGTGTGTGTCCGTGTGTGTGTTTTTTGTATGTGTGTTCGTGTGTGTTTTTTGTATGTGTTGTCGTGTTGTGTGTGTGTGTGTGTGTGTGTGGTGTGTGTGTGTGTGTGTGTGTGTGTGTGTGTGTGTGTGTGTCCGGGTGTGTGTCCGGGTGTGTGTCCGGGTGTGTGTCCGGGTGTGTGTTTTGTGTGTGGGTCTTCAGGTGGAGGGGGGAAAGACGTGTGGGAGTCGGGAGGAGGAGGTGTTTGTGTGTGTGGAGGGGGGAGGGCGAGTCATGTGGGGGATAGTGTGGGAGTATGTCAGTATGTGTGTGAGGGGGGGGGGTTAGAAGTGTGTGTGTGTGAGTGTGTGTGTGCGTGTGTGTATTAAGAGACAGTTCTGTGTGTGTGCCAATGAATTCCCGTTAGTGTAGAGCCGTGTGCGTGCGTGCATGTCTGCGTGTCTGTCCTTACATGCATATATATGCGTGCGTGCATACTTGCCTGCGTGTGCACATCCATCCATCCATACATGCATACGCAGTCCTTGCATGCGCTGACATTCACACATGCAAGCAAACGTGCCAAAACACACACACACACACACACACACAACACACACACACACAACACACACACACACATCACTCACTCACTCACACACACACACACACACACACACACACACACACACACACACACAACACACACACACACACACACACACACACACACACACACACACACACACACACACACACACACACACACACACACACTCAGACCTCTCTCTCTCCTGTGACCAGGTCGGAAAAGCTGAAGCCTTTCTGGCTGTCCATCTCTGACGAGGACATGAGCACGATGCATGCCATGTCCGACATGCTGCTGACCAAGGACACGTCACTGGAGTACCGGGAGGCCGTTGGCCGCGCCCTGGACATCCCCATGGGGAAGGTGGTTCCATTCTTCGGCGGCTTCCTCAGGGAGCTGAAGGCCATCGTCACGGGAGTGCCCAGCATCATCGTCCTGCCCACGGAGGAGAACCAGTCCTTGGAGGTGAGCTCTGAACCCTTCCTTCCACCTGAAACACATTAGAAGGATGCTAGACATATAGCCCAGTGGTTAAGACCATTCGACTTCGACCCTGTGGGTCCATGAAGTCCGAGAGTTTGAATCTCCCCGGCGCGGAGTCTGGTGAATTAAGGGTGGGGATTTTTTTTTTAACTATCTTCCAGAGTTATCTTCAAGTGCAGGCCCTGTCATTGTTATCGTTCTTTTCGTGTATGTACATATACAGAACATAAGATATGCACGTTAAAGGTCCTGTCATTCATGTCACTGTTGGGTGGGTTGCGGAAATAGGAAAATACCCTGCCTTCAGCATACATCTCCAAAGTCGGAATGCAGTTGCATACACACAATGTCACATTTGGGGAAACTCGGGGCTCTGGCAGAAAAACAAGAAACAAATAGCTTTATACACAAATATAATATGTGTGTATGTGTGTGTGTTTGTGTGTGTATGTGTCTGTCTGTCTGTCTGTCTGTCTGTGTGCGTGCACGCGCGCGATTGTGACGCTTGTATTTTGCTCGCATGTTTACATGTGTTTCGAGCCTACTTCACAACACTTAAAAAGTGCAAAGATCCAAACTTCCAAAATGAATGGTGTTCCCCCCCCCCCCCCAGTGGACGTTAGCTGTGTGGTGAGGTAACTGTCCCTGCTGTGTGTGTCGGCAGTTCGTGTCTGACTACAACGGGGAGGACCGGTTCATGACGCGGATCGGGGTGGGGGGCCTGATCAACCTGGACAAGCTGCGGCAGTCTCACATCGTGCTCAACGACATCCACCTCTTCCACCACCACGCCCGCACCCAGCAGCTGATGGAGAAGCGTCTGCACGAGGAGGAGCTCAGCAGGTCAGCTATGGGGGGGTTCTTCTCCCATTACCTGTCTGTCTGTCTGTCAGCAGGTCAGCTCTTGGGGGGTTCCCCTTCCCCCGTTACCTGTCTGTCTATCAGCAGGTCAGCTCTGGGGGGTTCTTCTTCCCCTGTTACCAGTCTGTCTGTCTATCAGCAGGTCAGCTTTGGGGATTTTCTTCTTTCACCTCTCTTATGTGATATCTGTCAGCATGTGTCTGTCTGTCAGCAGAGCAGCTTTGGGAGGGAGGCTTTTCTTCTTCTCTTTTGTTATCTTTTTCTGTCTACAAGTTTCTGTCTGTCTATCAGCTGCAAGCTTCTGGACATGTTTTCTTCCCCTTACCTGTCTGTCTATCAGCATGTAGGCTTTTGGATTTTTTCTTCCTCACTTTGTTTGTATCATTCTATCAGCTGAGGTCTGTCTGTCTGTCTGTGAGGAGGTGAGCTCTGGGATTTCTTTTTCCCGTTAGCTGTCTGTCTGCAGAAAGCCTTTTAGATTTCTCCCCAGCCCCCTACCCTTCCCTTGACTCTCAGCAGGTGAGCTGTGGAATTTCTTCTTCTTCATGTTTGTTCTTTGATTCTGCCTGCAGCAGGTGTCTGTCAGTCACTCAGCGGGTAAAAGGCAGGATCACCTGGTGGTTAGAGCGTTGCGCATTGCGCTCACGATCTGCAGACCCTGGCCTCAATCCTGTTCAATGGGACTTTATCCCTCTGGAGTTAACATCACTACCAACTCCACTTCCCCTCAAAAGTCGATAAACCGAGTCTCTGTGTTACAACGCACGTAGAACACCTTGTGCACATGTAAAACCTTTCCCACTTTTCGGAAGAATAGGCCATTTTGTGCTGTTGAGAACGGATGACAAAATTTACAAAACCGCATACACAGGGGGATTGGATGTAAATAAAAAGCACATGAGTGCGGATCCCATTATCCTTGAAACAAAAGAAAACAATAGAATTCGATAAAAGTTCCTAGATTTCTTCCTCGCTTTTTAACTGTCTCTATCAGAAGGTCAAGTTCGTGGATTTTTACTTCCCTTTACCTGTCTAACAGCAGGTGAACTCCTAGATGCTTTCTCCACTTTCTCTCAGCATAATTATAAGCTGTTTTCTATCAGAAAGCCATCAGCAAGGACGCTCTTGAATCTGTTGGTATTGGTCCATATTTAAATGGGGAGGGGGTTGGACAATGACAGCCTATTGCTGTGTCACCTGTGGACACGTAGTCCTGCCTTCAGGGAGAGCATAAAGGATTTCTGAATCCCCCCTCCCTGAGCACTTCCTCCTCACCTACTGCAACTGTTTCCATCTTCCTCTCCTTTTTCACTCCTCCATCACTACCCCTAGCCTTTTTCATCCTTTTTCCCTACAAATTCCCCCATCATACTCCTCCCCAAACCTCTTTCTCCTTCCCTACACCTACCCCAATCATACGTACTACATAGTCCTCATTCCCTTCACCTACCCAAATCATACTCCTTCTCTAAACCTCCTACCTCCCAGAACCTACCCCTTAATACCCCTCCTCATTCCCTACTCTTACCCCCAAACCTCCACCTCTCTTCCTACACCTCACTCACTCACTCACTCATCACTCACTCACTCACTCACTCACTCACTCACTCACTCACTCACTCACTCACTCACTCACTCACTCACTCACTCACTCACTCACTCACATCACTCTGTAGAGGTGGTATTTGGTGCAGAAGCTGATGTTGTTGCTTCTGATGATCCTCTCGAGTCCGACTGGAGCAGATGTTGCTGTTGCAATGCGAGCTTTCGCTTCATTGTTTGATGTGCCTTCTTTTGTTAGGATGGAGCCTAAGTATTTGAATTGGCTCACCTCTTCCAGTATTTCTCCATTCATCTTTATTTCTGTGCTGTCATTACTTGCACTGTTGACCATGATCTTGGATTTCTCTGTAATGACCTCCATGCCATATGCGCTCGCTCGATCTGTTAGACTGTCTGTGAGGATTTGCAGTTCTTGTTTGCTGCTGCCCATGAGGTCAATGTCATCTGCAAATCTGAGGTTGCAGAGGAGTCTTCCACCAATGGAGATGGAAGTGTGGTGGTTTTGCAGTGTCTCTGTCATCACCCCCAAACCTACTCCCCCTTCCCTACACCTACCCCCATCATACTCCCCCTAAACCTCTTCCCTCCTTCATCATACTCCCCCTAAACCCCCTCCCTACACCTACACCAACAATACTCCTCCCCACACCTACCCCCATCATATTCCCCTCCAAACCTCCCTCTTCCACATACCCACCCCCATCATACTCCCCTCCAAACATCCCCCTTCCGCACACCTACCCCTATCATACTCCTCCCTTAACTCTCCCCACCCCCATCATTCTCCTCCCCCAACCCCCCACCTAAACCTCCTCCTCCTTCCCTGCACCCTCCCCCAACATACCCCCCCAAAACCTCCTTCCCTTCACCTGCCCCCATCACATTTCTCCCCTTAAACCTCCTCCATCTCTACACCTACCCCCATCATATACACCCCCCCCTAAACCTCCTCCTTCCCTACACCTACCCCTACAATACTCTCCTCCCCCTTAAATCTCTACCCTCATCATACTAGGTCCCCCCTAAATCTCTTCTTTCCCTACACCTACCCCCACCATACTCCTCCCCTGAAAATTCCTCCTTCCCTACACCTACCCCATCATACTCCCCCTAAACCTCTTCCCTCTCTCATCATACTCCCCCTAAACCCCCTCCCTACACCTACACCAACAATACTCCTCCCCACACCTACCCCCATCATACCCCCCCAAACCTCCTCCATCCCTACACCTACCCCCATCATACCCCCCCCCGAAACCCCCTTCTTCCCTACACCTACCCCTATCATACTCTCCCCCCTTAAACCTCTTCCCTCCCTACACCAACCCCCATCATGCTCCCCCCCCCCTAAACCTCCTCCCTTATACCACCCCTCCACTTACCCCCACCATCATATTACCCCTAAATCACCTCCTTCCCTACATCTACCCCCATCATACTCCCCTCCAAACCTCCCCCTTCCACACATAAACATCCACCTTCCCCCATCATACTCCCCCCTAAACTTCCTTCCCCTTCCCTTCACCT
Source organism: Stramonita haemastoma (assembly GCA_030674155.1). NCBI lineage: Eukaryota > Metazoa > Mollusca > Gastropoda > Neogastropoda > Muricidae > Stramonita > Stramonita haemastoma. The sequence goes on along the minus strand of CM060317.1, from coordinate 40,636,281 downwards.
GCCCCCATCACATTTTTCCCCCTAAACCTCCTCCTTCCCTACACCTACAATACTCCCCCCCCCCTTAAATCTCTTCCCTCCCTACACCTACCCCCATATTAATCCAACCCCTAAACCTACCCCCATCATACTCCTCCCCTTAATCCCTCCTTCCCTACACCTACCCCATCATGCCGCACCCTAAACCTCCTCCATCCCTAAACACACCACCATCATACCCCTCCTTCACTACATTTACCCCCACTATACTCCTCCCCTTAAACTTCCACCTCCCTCCCTACACCTACCCCCATCATACTGGGTCCCCCCTAAACCTCTTCTTTCCCTACACCTACCCCCATCATACTCCTTCCCCTCAACCTCCTCCTTCCCTACACCTACCCCCATCACACTCCCCCTTTCCTACATCTAAACCGAATATGAGGTTACCATGAGACCAGAGCAATTGGGGCCACCGAGTTAGAGACAATTTTTATTCAGCATCAGGCCCGAAAGACGCCTGCAGTGTTGGTCAGGTAATTTGAACAACACTCTAATTCACATCCGTAAAGTGGATGAAGCTCGACTGTGTGGTCCCAGTCTCCCTCTGGGTAAGAGTCCGCTGAAGTCCGAAAAATGCCTGTGACTCTTATGGGATGTGAACCCATGACCTTCAAGTCTGAAATTCAAGGCGCTAACCACTGCACCATGGCGGCTGGTAGTTTCCTAACTTTTCTCCACCCTCCATGTACCGTTGTTTGGGACTTTTTTTTTTAAGCGCATAATTTTGACAACTACTACGAAGACTCCCACTGAAATTCGAACCCATGACATACAGACCACAAGTCCGTCGTCTTATCCAACAGGCCACGGTGCCTGTCTATTAGCTAACCCGAAATGGGAAATATATATATCTAAATTCAGGCTGAGAAGCATGTAGATATAAAAGATTTATAGTGTGCTGTATTGTGTTCTATTCTACGATAATAATCCAAAAATATTGTTTTTCTTACGTTTACTTATTTTTATTTCATTTTATTTTTGGTTGTGTTTCCGGCAATATCCATGCTTTCGTAGATTTCCGTAAATAAACGGGAAAAGCCGAGATCTAAGAAGTCTGCATTAAACGTTTTTTATGTGAGTAGTCGTCAGTTATTCATTTGATGGGACAAAATGTAAATACTGTCTTATTTTCTTCATTCCTGTTCCTGATGTATGTATATAATTATTCTGATCATTTGGCATTGTGGAACAATGTGTGTGTGCGTGTGTGTGAGCGAGCGAGCGAGCGAGCGAGCGAGCGAGCGAGAGAGAGAGAGAATGAATGAATAAATGAATGAATGAATGAATGAATGAATGAATGAATGAATGAATGAATGAATGAATGAATGAATGAATGATATTTCATACACAAGAATACGGATTCTAAGCCAAGCCTTACAAACATCCTGCCTTGTAAACATACATATATCAAAATAATAAAGGAAATATTGGGTGATCTCTATCAGTTGAATTATTCTTTAAAGTAATGACATATCAAACTACAGTTTGAAAACTACAGTTTCATTTTTGTCCATCGTAACTTTCTTATTCCCTAAGATGGTTTTGAAAAGAAAGGCAGAGCAGTTGAATTTGACTGAACTAGTTTCGATATTCTGTTTGCACCCTCCCTCCCTCCCTCCCTCTCTCTCTTTCTCTCTGTATCATTAGTTAATATTTTGCTATGCGCTATATACTTCCTTCTCCTCCTTAAAATATGTCCCCCACTCCTCAATCTCTCCCCGCTCTCATCCTTTCACCCTCAACTAGTCCCCTCCTCCCTCCCCCCCTTAAACCCCTTTCTTACCTATCGTCCTTCTCCCTCCCCTGTAACATCCTCCTTCTCTTACAGCGAAACAGTTACACAGACAGGTGTAAACTAAATAAATGAAAATGAAATAAAATGAACAGTTTCAGGACTCTGCCTTTGTGATGGCACGCTCATTTGATTTTATTTCATTTCATGTGGTGCGTACCCCCTCTGATCACGAAGGCATTTTCCTCTTCGTCTAACGGTCAGACAACTATTGTCTATCCTATGAGCGAAAATGAGTTGCCGTGCCATTAAGCACCTGACGAGTCAGGCCCAGTGCATCCCACTTTGGTGTGGGTAGGATTTGTTGTCTTTTAGTTTCTGGGGAAAAAAGGAAGGAGAATAGCCAAAGAGGCAGAAAATAGACCAGAAGAATGTGACTCGATGAAAAGGAACAAGACAGAAACAAAGAGAGGGATAGAAAAAGAGGAATTCCTAGCACAGAAGGAAAGAGAAGGAGGGGGCAAGGGAGAGGGAAGGAAGGAGGGGATGAATCTGGTTGGATGGGGGCAGCACAACAGGTGCTGAACAGCTATGATCAATTCAAAGTGTCCAAATTGCCCAGTTCCAGAAGTGTTGCAAAACTTCAGTGTTTACCGTGTCTCACATGAGGCACAGATTCATTGTTTTCCTCGCTAATATTGTTCACTATGGTAGTAAGTATGTGTATGCAAACCTACATGCTGTTACTCTTCATGTCAGAATTTAATCCTTGGCGGCTGTACTAAAAAGAGTAAATAACTAAATAGATAAATAAACTCTCTCTCTCTCTCTCTCTCTCTCTCTCCTCTCCTCTCTCTCTCTCTCTCTCTCTCTCTCTCTCTCTCTCTCTCTCTCTCTCTCTCTCTAACAGGGGGGACGTGATAGTCTGGTGGTCAGAGTGATGTGTTCGTGATCTGCTGACACGGGTTCGAATCTCGTTTAAGAGGAGTTAACATCAGTACCGACTCCACTCCCCACAAGTCATTCGGATGAGACTATAAACCCAGGTCCCAAGTGCGAACGCACGCAGAACATCTTTCACACATGTTAAAACCCGTTCCGCTTTTCAGAAGAGTAGGCCATTGTGTACCGGTGGGAACGGATGACAAAATTTACAAAACTGCATACATACAGGGACTGATATAAAAAAAATAATAAAGCTCATGAATGCGTATTCCATTATCCTCGAAATAAAAGAATAAAAAAATAAATAAATAAATAAATAAATAAATAAATAAATAACAAATAGAATGCATGGAACCAGTTTTTAGAGTCGTTGAATGTTTACCAAGTGCTTATACAAACTTTACATACCTCTTTGCTGGAAGCAAACGCTTAACTTACACCATCAGTTTGTGGTTATAAGTCAATAGGGAAGCGAACACCCAGTATACATTATCAGCTTATTATCGTAGGTTAAAAAGGAAGCAAACGGCTGATATACAGAGTCTAGCTGTTTTCATTTTTTAACTAGTCTTTTCGTTTCTTTGGAATAGTTTGGGATTTTCGGTTGGTTGCAGCATTTGGTTTTGAATGTTTGAAAGATGTGAAGTGGGAAATAACAATGTACAAAATCAGTTCATGGTCATGCACCTTTTTTCGTTTTTGTTTTTGTTTTCTTTTTGTTCAGCGTTTTGTTGTTTATGGTTTGGTTTATTTGTTTTGGGATGGAGGTTTGGTTAGGAAGGGGGGGGGGAGGCAACATTTCTTTGTTTCATTCTACTTTTATTGTTTTTAATCATGTTGTGTTTACATGCCAAAGGCCAGAGTCCGTGTCAAAAAACCGTACAAAGGCGTCTTCTGTCAATGAGATGAGAAATGAATACAAAAGAAGAAAAAAGAAAAAGAAAAAATGAAAATAAAAATGAAAAAGAACACGTTTGTATTTAAGATACCTAAACAAAACAAAACCCTGTTCTTGAAACAAGAACACATGTTGCTGGTTAACAGTTTTTTCTTTTTTTCTGATAACCTCTTTAGAGCTTTTGTCCTTGTAGCTATTGCTGTTCGTTCCTTTTTTTCCTGCACTTAATATTCACACACACACACACACACACACACACACACACACACACACACACACACACACACACACACACACACACACACACACGAACTTTATATCATCGACCACATGGGTGATGAATAATGTCACAAGGTGATGAAAAGACCTTCGCGAGGCTTCCCGCCAGTCCGAAACGCCCATCTAACTGACCTAAATTCTGCCAGAGAGTTGTCAGCTCCTGTCAGCCCAAAGCATATCGATGATTGGATGGGGAATCCCTTGAGGGCTCGTTCATTGGTCTTCCTCCTGGTTTTGGATTGGCCCGTTTCCCCAGCATGACAGCTCTCGGGCTGTTGATTGGCTGGCCGAAAGTGTCTCTGTGACGGCCGAGATGGCAGCTACTTCCTGACAGAAGAAGAAGACTTTTTTTGGTGATCTGTCAGGTCTATTATTTTCGTGGTTGACGTATCCCTTTTTTGTGTGTGTGTGTTACCGGTGTTTTAGTCTTCCACCATCTTTACCCTCTTTTGCTCCTCCGTTTGCTCGTTTCTAATGTAGTGTTCTATACACGTAGAGAATTTTGGATCTTCTAGCGATATGCACGCTCATATACGTGCACACTTGGAAGTTGACCATGGAGATGGTAAAAACACTCACCCGTTAATTCACCAGATGCCGCCGAGATTGGAACCCACGACTTCATGGACCTATGGGTGTGACGTTGAACAGTCTTAACCACTCGGCTATAGCCTCCATCAGACTGGTAAATGAAATTGATGGCTGAGGACATGCTGACCTTATGTGGTCTAGCTGCAGAACCAGGCAACAAACTATATGGCCTATGAAAAAGGTTGACAGAAATAATGCGACTCGTTGGCATGTTGCGGAAGAATACACATATCACTTTAAAAAAAAGAAGAAAAAAAAAGAAGAAAGAATCATGCTTTCAAGACTTGGGGTGGGGGACGGGAGATGAGATTTTCGGACTTGGAGACGAGTTTTGTACACTTCTCCTTCACCTTCACCTGTCCAGTAGTCCCATGGACCGTGGGGGCACAACTGAAGATTTTGCAACCAGCTTAATCCACTCCCCACGGTCCTCCGCCCTCCGTAGTAGATCGTTCCACCCAAGGCCTGTCCCCTCTCTGATGTTGTCTTTCCATCGTTTCATCTGTCTGCCTCTTCGTCTCCCTCCCCTTACTGTTCTATGTAGGACTGCCTCGGCCAGTTCAGATTATCGTGTGACGTGCCCGTACCTCTTTAGCTTGCGTTTTTTCACTGTAGTTAGGAGCTCTTCATATGGACTGATGGCATTCTTTATTCTAGTTTTCACTTCTTCACTAGTGATGTGATCTGTGTATGAAATGCCAAGGAGTTTGCGAAAGCATCTCATCTCCATTGCCTGTATCTTTCTTTCGATGTCTGCTGTTATGGTCCATGTTTCACAAGCGTACAAAAATATGGACATGATCAGGGAACGCATGTCTGATCTTGGAGCTGATGGCTATGTTCTTATAATTCCAAAGGACTTTCAGTTTGGTCATTGCATATGTGGTCTGGAATATCCTGGAGAGAATTTCAGGTTTTGATCCTTCGTTTGATACTATCGCCCCCAGATATTTGAAGCTATGGACGGTCCCGATTTTCTGACCATCTATAATTACGTCATTGTTGATGCCATTGGCACTGTTTGTCATCAGCTGGGTTTTCTCTGCACTGATCTGCATGTCATATGCTAATGAGGCTTTATCAAGGTGATTCACCAGGCTGACTAGCTCTTGTTCTTCTCAAGCTAGGCCGTCGATGTCATCGGCAAAACGTGAGTTTGTGATTGTTCTGCCTCCAAAGCTGACTGTTCACTCGTGATTTTCAAGTGCATCAGCCATTATTCTTTCTAGGAAGACGTTGGGAGAGAGCAGACATCCTTGGCGTACTCTATTTGTGGTTCGGAACCAATCTTCTATGTTGTTGTTATAGTAGACTGCGCTGGTTGCCTTGTTATACAGGCATTCTATGGCTCTGATCAGGTTGGCATTGATGTTATACAACCTCATGGTTGCCCACAGAGCTGCATGCCAGATTTTTGTCATGTACACTTACAAATGAATAAAGAAACATTTCTTGGTATATATAAATATATAAGTCATGTATATGTATATAATATATATACATCACACACACACACACACACACACACACACATATATATATATATATATATATATATATATATATATATATATATATATATAATCAGGTATTAATTATAATTATATAAGTACCTTTTTACTCTGCAAAAGCAAACAGGATAATTAAGATATTGTTATCTGATTCCATAAAGGCTACTTCGTTGTCTATAATTAATATTATATCACCTGCCATATCTATTTGTCTTGAGCAATGTTCGACGACGACGAAGAAGAATATTTTCTTATTTCAGAGTTGTTTCCCTTCAGCTCCGATCGTGACAGATAGTAGATTTTTTTCTGTCCTGTGTATTCAATGTTTTGTTTTTGTTTTGCATTTTTTGGGTTTGTTGGTCATGGGGGTTTTTCGGGAGGGGGGAGGGGTGATTGGGCTTTTCTGTTTTAAGTTAGTTTTTTGCTTTTGGGGTTTTGTTTGTTTTTCTTTTTTACTTTTTTTTTTTTTTTTGGGGGGGGGCTTAATTTTAAGAATTTTTCTGACATTCACTCTGTGCTACTTACAGATCTTATGCTATTAAGGCAGGTTTGTGTGTTTGAGCAAATATGTTCACATAAAAAGTGGTGATAATGGTGAAATCAGATTCTCTTTGACTATGAAGTCACTCATTTTGTAGAAATATTTGAAAACCATATTTTACGATCTAAACCTCTCTCTCTCTTTCTCTGTCTCTCTGTGTGTGTGTGTTGTCTCTCTCTCTCTCTCTCTTCTCTCTCTCTCTCTCTCCCTCTCTCTCTCTTCTCTCTCTCTCTCTCTCTCTCTCTCTCTCTCTCTCTCCTCTCCTCTCTCTCTCTCTCTTCCCCCCTACACCACCTCTCCACACAAGCACACACACACACATATGCACGTACGCACGCACGCATGCACGCACACACACACCATACTCAAACCACCCACCCATACCTACTTAACTACCTACCGACCTACCCAGCACAACTGTATTAATCAATGCAACCTTCCTAACCCACCCTCTCATCACCAGACGGAGCCAGATCTTGGTGGGTAACGACCAGCATCATCAGCAGCAGCATCCTCACCACGGGGACCAGGAGGAGGAGAGTGACTATGACCTGGATCTGGATACCTACCAGCCCGTGCGGCCCCTGCACAACGAGCACAACGTCATGGTGCTGACGCCACGCCTGGCCGACCTCGATCACCACTCCCTGCAGTGCGTCAACCACGGCACCACGCTGGTCCGCTGGGAGGAGGTTTCGGGCAGGTAGGGGGCAGGGGAGGGGGGAAAGATGTGTGTGTAGGGGGGGGTGTATGTGTGTAGGGCAGGGGAGGGGGGCAGGGAGAGTGCGGAGGTGGGGGGATGTGTGTAGGGGGTTATTTATTATTATTATTTTATTATTTATTCTTTTATATCGAGGATAATGGAATAAGTATTCATGTGCTTTTTTTCATCCAGTCCCCGTGTGTATGTAGTTTTGTAAATATTGTCATCTGTTCCCACAGGCACACAATGGTCTACTCTTACGAAAAGCGGAACATTATTCAACGTGTGCGCAAGATGTTCTGCGTGCGTTCGCACACGGGGCCTCGGGTTTACAGTCTCATCCGAAAGACTTTTGGGGAGAGTGGAGTCAGCACTGATGTTAACTCCAAGGGAAAAATCCCCTCCAACGGGAGTCGAACTCGGGTCGTCAAATTGCGAGCGCAATGTTCTGACCATGTGTGTATGTGTATAGGGCAGGGAGGGGGGCAGGGAGAGTGCGGAGGTGGGGGATGTGTGTCTGTAGGAGGGTGTATATGTGTCCATGTGCTGGCACATTATTGTCTTTCATGAGATGTCTGGGAGGTATGTGTCTGAGGAGTTTGGTGTGGGGGGGGCGTTTGTTTGGGGGAGGGGGGTGGTGTGTGGGGCTGGTTGGCGTGTTGGCAGGTGGTGTCTGGTGTACATGAGGCTGTAGAACACTATAAAGGATCCTGGTGTTGGCAGGTCGTGCCTGGTGTACATGAGGCTGTAGAACACTATAAAGGATCCTGGTGTTGGCAGGTCGTGCCTGGTGTACATGAGACTGTAGAACACTATAACGGATCCTGGTGTTGGCAGGTCGTGCCTGGTGTACATGAGGCTGTAGAACACTATAACGGATCCTGGTGTTGGCAGGTCGTGCCTGGTGTACATGAGGCTGTAGAACACTATAACGGATCCTGTTGCTGGCAGGTCGTGCCTGGTGTACATGAGGCTGCAGAACACTATAACGGATCCTGGTGTTGGCGTGTTGGCAGGTGGTGTCTGGTGTACATGAGGCTGTAGAACACTATAAAGGATCCTGGTGTTGGCGTGTTGGCAGGTCGTGCCTGGTGTACATGAGGCTGTAGAACACTATAACGGATCCTGGTGTTGGCAGGTCGTGTCTGGTGTACATGAGGCTGTAGAACACTATAACGGATCCTGGTGTGGGCAGGTCGTGCCTGGTGTACATGAGGCTGGAGTCAGACAACTGCACGCTGACGTGGTGCCGGCCCTCCTGGAGCTCGCTGCGGGGCGCCATGAACCCCCCTGACTACGTGCTGAGGGGGGAGGGGGACCACCCGCCCTCCCTGCAGCTGATGTGCACGCGCTACACCTCGGGGGCGGAGCCCAGCTATGACGGCATCGAGGAGGGTACCTGGACGTCTTCAGCATCAAGGTCAGTGGGCACAGCTTGGGGGCAGCCACAGTTTGTAGTGGAGCATTGGGGTACAGAAAAATGGTAGTTTTGAAAAGAACTTTTATAAAAACAAATACAATATAAAAAAGAATTTTATTTATATATATATATATATGATACACCACCAAATGTCCTTCCCCTATAGATGTGGTCATACTAATCAAGAATATATATATCGCCACATTTCATTTCCATCAGGATGTGTTTACGCTAATAGAGATATAATCATATATCACCACATTTCCTTTCCTAAAGAATGTATTCTTGTTTTATATGTATGTATATATATATATGTATATGTATATATTTATATATATGCTCATATTTCCTTCTTTAAAGGATGTGTCTGTGCTCATATATATATATATGTATATATGTATATGTATATGTGTGTATATATATATATATCATATTGACTTCCCTAAAGGATGTGTTTATGCTATGAAAAATATATCACCACATTTCCTTCTACTAAGGAATATGTTCGTCCAAAAAAATGTTGTATAACCACATTTCCTTCCCTAAGGATGTGCTCATATTAAAATTTAGAAAACGTGTATCACTTCATTTCCTTCCCTACAGAATGTGTTTATGTTAAAAAAATATATATATATAAATATATGAATAAAACACATCACATTTCCTTCCCTACAGGATATGTTCATGCTTAAAAAGTATGTATGTATCCATATATGTATATATGTATATACATATATATATATATATATAATATATATATATATAATATATATATATATATATATATATCTATCCCCATATTTCCTGCCTGCAGGACGTGTCCACGCTAATAAAGCTGTAATTATCTATAATGATGTCCCCACATTTCCTGCCTGCAGGACGTGTCTACGCTAATAAAGCTGTAATTATCTATAATGATGTCCCCACATTTCCTGCCTGCAGGACGTGTCTACGCTAATAAAGCTGTAATTATCTATAATTATGTCCCCCCATTTCCTCCCTGCAGGACGTGTTCATGGGGGACGAGGCAGTGGACCTGAACTGCATCGCCCGTCGTCACAGCCTGCTGGACATGAGTCACGACGACAACTGCATCACCATCCTGTACGGCGCCAACCTGGCGGAGAACCGCCGCCTGTGTCTGGTGGCCCCCAGTCGCACTGCTGCCGTGTGGTTCCGCAGCTTACGTCGGCTGCAAGTCGCCGCTAGCAAGGTGAGTAGTTCTCTGATTTTGAGGGGGTAGTTTTGCTTTATTCTTTGACTGTTGAGGATAATGGAATGAGCATTCGTGTGTTGTCATGTTCTTTTTTTTAACATCAAGGCCCTGTGTGGATACAGTTTGGTCAATTTTGTCATCGGTTCTCACTTGCACACTATGGCTTACTCTTAAAAAAACAACTGGAACATGTTTTAACGTGTGCACAAGATGTTCCACCTGCATGCGCACACGGGTTCTCGTTCGGTTTATAGTCTCAACTGAAAGACTTTTGAGAGGAAGTGGAGTCGGCACTGATGTTGACTCGGGGGAGGGGGGGGGATCCCCTGGAACAGGGTTCAAACTCGGGTCAGCAGATCACGAGTGCATTGCGTAAGGTTCTAATCACCAGGCTACCCCGTCCCTCTGGAAGGGAGAGGTATATACGTAAATGGTGATTCGTCAGTTGAAAGAAGATCGTGTTGCTCACCTTTGACCTCTCTATGGATGTCAGCGTGCCGATCACTATGTTCTGCTTGAACCCTCAACGTCAGTGAATTCTGTATTATAACGGGATGGTTGAAGTCTTTTTGACTTAACGAACATCTACTCCCAAACACTTGTATCGCGTTCCATTAGACATCCATTGCAGTCATTCTTTTTCTTGTTTGGTGTGGTATTGCGTAGCATTTATTCACACAACTAACATATTCTTCTCCTATTCAAAAGAACAACAGCATTAATACCTACCTCTGAATGAATCTTGAAAATGGAACATGTTGAGATTCTAAGCAGAAAACAGTGAGTGGCACACTGATATCCTCAGAGGGGTCTAGGGTGGGCAACTCCATCTTCGTCTAGTTGGTCCTCCACTGTGGGGAGGCGGTACACACACACACACACACACACACACACACACACACACACACACACACACACACACACACACACACACACAACACACACACACACACACACACACAAACACACACACACACACACACACACACACACATACACACACATATTATATATATATATATATATATATATATATAATATATCGAGAGAGAGAGAGAGAGAGAGAGAGAGAGAGAGAGAGAGAGAGGTTACACTCCACTTTAAGCTTCCGTGTCAAGTTATATCTTCTATACAGTGATTGTCATGAAAAAGAATGGCTGATTTTCAAAGAGTTTTGTTTTGGAGTATGAAACAGTACACTGTGTACTAGTTTGGGGGGACTGACGACATAGGGCAATACTGGGTAGTCATGGGAAAGTTGGAGATGACCATCAAAAGAGGACTGCTTGTGTTCCTACAGTGTTGACCCCGTGCATGCTTACTGTGGTTAGGCAGCCAGCGAATGGTTTAAGAATGATGGGGGACAGTGTTTGGTGAAGTAAAACCCAGATTTGTGTAAAATAATTTTGCGTCAGAAGCTATAATTTAGCGCTAGTCTTTCACCAAAAATGGGGTCTAGATTTCTGTAGATACCTTAAGTACGTTTAGAATGAATGCAAGAATAGTATAGGAAAACAGAAGGAAAAGTGGCAAAATTTTAAAATGGTGTGTAGCCAAAAGTAGGGTCGGGAGGGAGGAGGGGGAATACGGGATGGTGTCGAGGGGGATGGGTGATGGTGCCGTGTGTTTTGGTGTGATGGGGAGTAAAGAATTGGAGTGAAGAATTTAGCTTCATAAAATTCAGACTGTCAGCGAGTAGAACATTTTTTCTCTCTGTGTGTTTAGGCATGTGTGTGTGTGTGTGTGTGTGTGTGTGTGTGTGTGTGTGTGTGTGTGTGTGTGT
>CM060317.1:40604620-40614620 GCA_030674155.1 Stramonita haemastoma | reverse complement strand
ATTTAACACACACTTACAATGGTCATAAGACTTGGCATGAAGCTGTTGGGTTGTTACTTTTTGCTGTCACCTATTTTTAGGCCAGTAACGGACTGGCTAATCCCTCCAGAAACTGGTGCTGTGAGTGGACAGGAAACACGATTTGCTGAAGCAAACCCAGTCCCTCCGCCTCATCCCAGTTCCTTCCAGACTTCTGTCTTTCCTTCATCCCTTCCTTCCTTTCTCCTTTAATTCCTTTCTGTCTTCTTTTCTTTCTTCCTTCTTTCCTTCCTTCCTTCCTTCCATCTTCCCTTCCTCCTCAGTTTCCAGCATCAGTTTGCCCTGACCACTGACGACTGACCGCTAACTGACCACTCCCTCGCTAATGACTTCAGTGTCCAAGCATCACCAACGAATTGGATCGATTGTAGTAGGCCTGAACACTTCGATTGGGACTACGTGCAAATGTTGGCGGATGTAGGAAGTACTATCTTCTTGTCGCTTTTAGGGCCTGTCTTCTGGGTAGTGAGTGTAGTGTGTAGTGTGCACATGTGGTGTAGTGTTGTATGGTGTGGTGCAGGTGTGGTGTGGTATGGTGTGGGGTAGTGTAGTGTAGTATAATGGTGTGTGGTGTGGTGTGACGTAGTGTGTGTGTTTGTGTGTGTGTGTGTGTGTGGCTTGTGTGTGTGTGTGGCTTGTGTGTGTGTGTGGTGCGCGCGCGCGCGGCGGTGTGTGTGTGTGGTGTGTGGTGAGAGAGAGAGAGAGAGAGAGAGAGAGAGAGAGAGATAGAGGAGAGAGAGAGAGAGAGAGAGAGAGAGAGAAGAGTGGAGTTTTCTGTCTCGGTCTCTTTTCTTTCTTCACTATTTCACTGCTTGTTCACTTTCTTTCCCACACATATGCACTCAGAGATATGTGTGCATTTATACAAACGCATCGGCATACGTAGAAACACACGTGTGCACGCGTGCGCACGCACTCACGCACACACACATCAAGAAAGGAGATGCTATAAGAGATAATAAAAGCAAATACAGACCTACAGTGACACGGACAGAAAACTCGAATTATTTCAGGGGCAGAGAGACAGACAGAGACAAAGAGACACACAGACACAGACAGACAGACATAGACAGACAGACACACACACACACACACACACACACACACACACACACACACACACACACACACACACACACACACACACACACACACCACAAACACACAAACAGAACCAGCCAAACCACCAATACAAAACAAACAAATCAACAGCAACCCAGCAAAGAAGACAACAGAGAAAAGGGTGTAAGACTAACAGCAACGGCAGGATCAGCAACAGCAGTAACAAGACGTCCTCAGATCTACAGTACTATATAGACTATCGATCCCCAAAGTCGCTGGTGTTACTCGGACGCCTAAGTCCAAAAGTCATGAGCAGGGGACCGCTTAGTTCGTCAGAGAGGACTGACGTCAGAGATGGAAGGAGAGCGGGCAAGGTTGGAGGAGGTGGCGGAGATAGGGGGAGGAGGAGGGGACGATGAGGGGGCGGAGGGAGGCATAGTGTAAGTGGGCAGGGGCGGGGGGTGGACTTGGTTCAGTAAGGTCAGGGTCTTTCCATCTTGGTCCACATCGATGGAGAGAATGTCCCCGGGGATCAACTTGTGTAGGTAGGCAAGAAGGAGGAAAAAAGAGGGTGATGTCAGTCCCTATTTGTGGACAAATACATCACCAGGGCTGGTACACTGGCCCAGAGGTTAACGCTCTCTTAGAGGAGCTGAGGGTTTGCGGGTTTGTTGGGTGTTTTTTGTTTGTTTGTTTGTTTTTGTTTGTTTTGGGGGGGATTATTTGGTCAGTAGTTTGCGCCAGGAAAAAACAGAATGTTTTCAATATAAGAAGGGCTTCAAATGAAAAATAGACATAGTTCATCTAACCACACAGGGACAGCAACGATAGTTTTCATGTTGCGTACATCAAGTTTGTCGACTCTTTTTTTCTCCCCGTTCCTCAGCTAGCGAGCTACGAGGTTCACCAGTGATGAGAGTTAGCGTACAGAACCGTTCAGGTGGCAGCATTCCCACTTTGAGGATGACATCTTAACACACCAATGTAAATGGGGGCTTTTTATGGTCACCCGTTCCTACCGCTACAAAATGACCTCTTCTTCCGACAGGCAGAACAGATTTTTGACGTGTGCGCAAGATGTTCCCACACGGAACATGGCTTTATTGTCTCCCCTGAAGGACTTTCAAGGGAGTGGAGTCAGTACTTATGTTAACACCAGAGGACAAATCCACTTCAAATGGGGTCTCTGAAAAATCCACTTCAAAGGGGGTCTCTGAAAAGTCCACTTCAAAGGGGTCTCTGAAAATCCACTCTGAAAAGTCCACTTCAAAGGGGGTCTCTGAAAAATCCACTCTGAAAAGTCCACTTCAAAGGGGGTCCTCTGAAAAATCCACTTTGAAAAGTCCACTTCAAGGGTCTATGAAAAATTCTCTCTGAAAAGTCCACTTCAAAGGGGGTCTCTGAAATCCACTCTGAAAAGTCCCTTCAAAGGGTCCTATGAAAAATTCTCTCTGAAAAGTCCACTTCAAAGGGGTCTCTGAAAAATCCACTCTGAAAAGTCACTTCAAAGGGTCTATGAAAAATCCACTCTGAAAAGTCCACTCAAAGGGGTCTCTGAAAATCCACTCTGAAAGTCCACTTCAAAGGGTCTCGGCAGTGGCTGGAACCTGGGCTCGTTCCTGTGCCATCAAACTGCCAGCACAACGCTCTAACCACGAAGCTATTTCGCCCTTACCCCCCCCCTTCCCCGACTGCCCGATATAAGAGATACGAGTACCAGTATTCTATCGAACCATGGCTGAACAGAGAAAAGGAAAAGAAGAAATGCCAACAATAGCAAAAATAAGTCAGACCTGTTTATGTGATAAGCTGCAATAAATCGAATAATATAGCCATTGCATACCCCCTACCCTAGAGGAGAAAAGTTTCCTGTTTCCATACTTCAGCCATCCATGTCTCCTTCACTACAGCCCTGATCCTGCCACTCGCCATACTTTGTGTATGTCCATTGACTGCACTCGTGCAGGCCTGAAATGAAGCTAATCAACATTGTTTAGTTGTGGCATAATTTCAGGAACAAAAACAAAAAATCCAAAAAGATAATTTTTCGAATATCGTTTTGTATTGTATTGTACTGTAATATAATTATTGTATTGAATACCTCAGTCGCAGCAAATTTCTTTCCGTAAAATTCGGGCTACTATCCACGGAGAGAGCGCGTCGCCATAGGAGCAGCACCACCCATTTTGGGTTTCTCTCCTACATTTGCTTGCTCTTTTTTTTCTTTACTCAGAACTGACGTTTACAACTGGTAAAATCAACGGTTTTTTGTGTTCCTTTTCCCCTGTAAGGATGCTGCGGGCCTGTCAGTATAGATAGCGCCTCAGATTCTGAAAATTTTGTCTTTGTTTCTGCCTTGTTCATTTTTTCTTGTCATCTCTTTCTTGTATGTTTTCTGCAGTTTTGGTCCATTCTCCTGCCTTTTTTCCGGAGAGACTTAAAAGATACCAATTCGCTCTTACGCTGTAGTCGCATACGCTGGAACTAACGTGTCAGGCGCTTAATGGCAGCGCAACACATTTTCGCCCATGTGACAGACAAGAATAGTTGCTGTCTGAGTGTTTGATGAAGAACATGTAAAAAGAAGAAGAGGAGGAGGAGGCACAAGAACAAGATCAAGAACAAGATCAAGAAAAAGAAGATTCTTTTACTGCTATTTCGCTTTTGTTTGTTTTCTTTTACATTGGCAAGTCTAGGTTTTGATTTATTTGAAATCCCTGTTCATGGTTTTTGATTTCTGGATGGGTTTCTTTTTACCAAACTGATGGAAGGAGATAAGGAGTGGGGATACAGATAGGCTGTAACGCATATGGAAAAAGTCTTAGCCGCATAAGGACAGGAAACACACACACACACACAAACACAACACACACACACACAACACACACACACACACACACACACACACACACACACACACACATACTCGCAAGCAGGCAGGCACCACACACACACACCACACACACACACACACACACACACACACACACGCGACACCACACACACACACACACACACACACACACACACACAATCACACACCACCACACACACACAACACACACACACACACGACACACACACACACACACACACGCGCGCGCCGCCGCCCACAAGCGCGCGCGCGCCCACAAACGCGCGCACACACACATATTATAGTAAATACGATGTAGTTTCATTTTTATTGTATTTCCCTGTTACGAAACATATGCATGTAATAAAAAGAAAAAAAGACGTCACTAAAGAAATGGGACGTAAAAGATAAATGTGGGAAAACTCAACAATAGTATTGGGGTTGTTTTGGTTTTTTGTGGTTTTGGGGGTGGGGGGGATGGGGGTGTAGGGGGGGGAAGCCAGAGATGCTTTTGGTGGTAAAGCTAAGCGCAATCGATCAGTAAGCGTGTGGCCATTCCCTCCCTGCCTGCCCTGCAGCAACAGCCATGGCTGTGGAGGAGATTCCTCCGCTGTGGAGCCCTCCATTTCTCCTGCTTTCTGATTATCGGCACAGAGTCTATCACTGACCGACGGACGCTAAGTACATGAACACAGACCCATCATATCATTCAAATGCTGTTTGCGCCATCCGCCCCCCCCCCCCCGCCCCCCACCCCCACCCCCCTTGTCTCTGTGTCCCATTCTCTCTCTCTCTCTCTCTCTCTCTCTCTCTCTCTCTCTCTCTCTCTCTCTCTCTCTCTCTCTCTCTCTCTCTCTCTCTCTCTCTCTCTCTCTCTCTCTCTCTCTCTCTCTTATTCTTTTATTCCGACGATAATGGAATAAACACTTACGTGCTTTTTGTACATCCAGCCCCGTGTGTATGCAGTTTTGTAAACTGTTTCATTTACCCACCGGCACACAATGGCCTGTGTGTGTGTTGTGTGTGTGTGTGTGTGTGTGTGTGTGTGTGTGTGTGTGTGTGTGTGTGTGTGTGTGTGTGTGTGTGTGTGTGTGTGTGTGACCAACACTCTTGCTCCCTGCATGTGACATTGGTTGTCTAAGTAAAAAGAAAAATTATCCCAAAAAACGAAACAAAAACATAAACTTTAGGAACGCTGGACTACATAAGATCTACAGAGAGGAAAGCCATTTCTAGCGAAACTTTTGATGATAACATTTTGTGTACAGTCTCTCTTGTGTTTCCGTCACTTCCTTGCCTCCTGGAGATGCTGTTTCTTTTTTACGAGGTGTAGAGCAGGGCGTAATACAACTGAACAGATATTCAACCTCAGAATAATCTGTGAGCGGTATCTTCAACACCAACAAGACCTCTACCACGTTTTTATTGACTTTAAGAAGGCATTCGACAGGGTGTGGCATGCAGCTCTTTGGGCAACAATGAATTTGTACAGCATCAATGCGAACCTGATCAGAGTCATCAAAGAGCTGTACAACAAGGCCACTAGTGCAGTGTACTACAACAGTGACATTGGAGAGTGGTTTCACACAACAGTTGGAGTAAGCAGGGCTGTCTACTCTCACCCACTCTTTTCAACATCTTCCTTGAGAAAATCATGGCTGACGCACTGGAACACCATAAAGGATCAGTCAGCATTGGTGGCAGAACGATCACAAACCTCCGCTTCGCAGGTGATATTGTCGGACTGGCAGGGTCAGAACAAGAGCTTGCCAGCCTAACAGAACATCTGAACAAGGCATCTAAAACATATGGCATGGAAATCAGTGCAGAGAACACCAAACTGATGACCAATAACGCCAAGGTCATCAGCACTGATATCAGGGTCAATGACCAGAAGCTGGAAGCGGTTCAAAGCTTCAAGTACTTGGGAGCCATTGTATCAGAGCAGGGGTCCAAGCCAAAGGTAGTATACAGGATTGCACAGACAATAACACACTGTCAAAACTGAACACCATCTGGAAAGATAAAAAATTTCACTCAACTCCAAGATCAGACTAATGCGCTCCCTTGTCATATCGGTATTCCTGTATGCTTGTGAATCGTGGACCATGACTGCTGATTTGGAGAGAAGAGTGCAGGCAGTTGAGATGAGATTCTTTCTGAAACTCCTTGGCATCTCCTACAGAGACTACATAAGCAACAAAGAAGTGCACAACAGAATCCAGCAAACCATTGGTCCCTACGAAACTCTTTTATCAATCGTAAAGAAGCGTAAACTTAAATGGTACGGACATGTCACAAGATCAAATTAATGGACTTGCAAAAACAATACGGCAAGGCACTGTCCAAGGAGGAAGAAAAAGAGGCAGACCAAGGAAGAGATGGGAGGACAACATCAGCGAATGGACAGGACAAGAACTCAACAAAATTTTGAAAAAAGGCAGAACAGAGAGAGGAATGGAGAGAACTGGTTGTCAAGTCTTCATGGCTTCCCCCACGGTCGCCAGACAAAGGGATAGATAGGTAGATAGATAGATAGATAGATAGATAGATAGATAGATAGATAGATGATAGATAGACAGACAGACAGACAGACAGACAGACAGACAACAGACAGACAGACAGACAGACAGACCGTCGGTCGTCGGTCGTCGGGCGGTCGGCAGCAGGCAGGCAGAGCAGGCAGGCAGGCCCGGCAGGCAGGCAGCAGCAGCACAGACAGACAGACAGACAGACAGACAGACAGACAGACGATCGATCTGATCTGGTCTGATCTTAGTGATGTCTTTGAAGATGTCATTAGCTGGTTAGTTAGCAACAGGGTAAATGTTGTCATGGCATAAGAAACATTTATATGGATGCTTCTCCTTCCGTTTTTTATTTGTTGTTGTTGTGCGTTCCCCAGATTAGCACTCTGGGTCACCCAAAATGTGCACTCTGACTCACTCACACCACCTGAGAATCGCTGTGAGATTGAAATTTCACACTGCATGAGTTTATATGTATGACTGTTTTGAAGTACCTCGTCATATAGACAGCCATACTCCGACTTCAGTAGATTTTTTCTACTTTAAAAGAGAGTGCAGGTTGTTATGTTAAGAGCTTGTCATGGCTGAAGGCAATATCAACATAACATTTTACAAGATAACAATATGTTAGAGTTGGCCTTGGCAATTCGCTGACATCAATAGCTAAACACAGCATTTGCCTGGTCTATTTTTTTTCTTAAACACAGGTGACAGGATTTTTGCGACGTTTGTGATAGGATGCCCATATGGGAATAGACTGTCTTGGTTTTATACTTTGTTCAGAACATAAGGACTGTGTCGGGATAGTTGAGGTGTTATTATGATCCAGGGTGGAGGAACTGATTTGTCCCACAAAATTTCTGACTGGTTTTCATCATCTTTAACACTAACGTATGCAGACATTAGATAGAGAGAGGAGGAAGGGAGGGAGAGTACAAATGTAACAGCTTTTTCCACAGTTTTCATAGTTGAATTTAGGCCGGCTTTGAAGCATTTTTAGATGTAGAATTGTACATTACTAATAACTATCCACACTTCGTACATTACTGTCGTTTGTTTTTTTAAACACGAGATGAAGAAGGAACTTCTACATAATGTGGTATTCAACAGATCTTAGCCATGATGTAAGAACGCAGTTGAAACACATCGTTGCTAACTCTAAGATCGTGATTTCATTTCCTGATATAAAAGGAAGCTCCATTGATCTATGAAAATGTGGCTGGAAAGTGGAAGGGGGGGGGACCAAAGAGAAGAAACGGACAGAAACAACAACAGCAACAATACACCTCAACCCATTATTGCCATATGTTGTGATAAATGAAATGTGACCTATGTCAGTCAGAGGGGCAGAGTAAAAGCATTCACGCATTGGAGATTTCTCTGTTTTCACTGGAGTCGTTCGTGTTTTGTTTATCATCGCCAAAGGGCTAGATGACCGATGCTAGGAACAGGAAATGAGACCCCCATCCCCCATACCCCCCTCACCCCATTGTCCATTCCTGTTGCCTCATTCCTTTTCATCCACTGTAGCCACTGTTTGTACGTGGGTGGAAGGGGGGGGGCATAGAACTGTCTCAGTGCAGTCTCCCTCCTTTTTTGGCAACTTTCCGGAGTTTTGTGAATGCTGTATGTGCCCCACTTGTTACAGTGTGTTTGTTGATTGGTTTGTCTGTCTGTTTCTGTATCTCTGTCTATCTGTCTGTGTCTTTATCTTTGTCTGTGTCTCTGTCTGCCTCTCGCACTCTCCGTCTCTTGTCTATCTCTGTCTATCTCTATCTCTGTCTGTCTGTTTTTCTGTCTCTCTCTCTGTGTCTCTCTGACTTTCTCTCTCTCTCTCTCCCCCTCTCTCTCTCTCTCTCTCTCTCTCCTCTTCTCTTCTCTTCTCTCTCTCTCTTCTCTTCTCTTCTCTTCTCCTCTCTCTCTCTCTCTCTCTCTCTCTCTCTCCTCTCTCTCTCTCTCTCTCTCTCCTCTCTCTCCTCTCTCTCTCTCTCTCTCTCTCTCTCCCCTCTCTCTCTCTCTCTCCTCTCTCTCCTCCTTCTCTTCTCTTCTCTTCCTCTTCTCTTCTCTTCTCTTCTCTTCTCATCTCATCTCATCTCTTTTCATCTCTCACCTCGTCTGTCAGCTACCTGTCCCAACTGGCATATCGCAGTGTGTTGCAGTTGGCAGTACAGGACAATGGATAGTGACAGAACCACACACCGCTGTTTCTTGAGGGACTTCTCTTTACCACCAGAAGAAAGTAATATTTCACTTGATGCAGCGGGTTGCTGTCTTCCTTATCAGTGAGAGAGGGCATGCATGGTTTGTGCAACTTATTGCCCTGTTTATCCTGTAAGCAAGTCACAGTGGGTTTGAAATTTTTCTTTTAAAAAACCCCATCTGAGTTGAGCTGGGGTTTATATATATATATAATATATATATATATATATACATACATACATACATACATACATACATACATACATACATACATACATACATACATACATACATACATACATAAATATATATATACATATAGAGAGAGAGAGAAGATTGATTGATTGATTGATTCTTTCATATCAAGGATAATGGAATAAGCACTCTTCTGCTTTTTTACATCCAGTCCCCGTGTGTATGCATTTTGTAAATGTCATCTGTTCCCACCGGCACACGATGGCCTACTCTAACGAAAAGCGGAACAGGATTTCACGTGTGCGCAAGATGTTCTGCGTGTGTTCGCACACGAGGCCTCGGTTTAAAGTCTCATCCGAAGGACTTTGGGGGAGAGTGGAGTCAGCACTGATGTTAACTCCAGGAGGAAAATCTCCTCGACCAGAATCGAATCCGGTCGTCAAATTGCCAGCGCAATGTTCTGACCACTAGACTATCCGTCCCCAGAGAGAGAGAGAGAGAGACAGAGACAGAGAGACAGAGAGACAGAGGGACAGAGAGACAGAGACAGACAGACAGACAGACAGACAGACAGAGACAGACAGACAGACAGACAGACAGACAGAATGGTAGGCAAAGACAGAGCAAGGGCATCACATGCTTATGTCCTCGTTTTGTGCAGTCATGAATCGAATCTGACCATCAAGCAATACCCTGGAAAAAATATAGAGACATCTGCATTTCCGTCACAATGCCTAAGCACGGGTGTGTCAAGTCAAGTCAAGTCAAGTCAAAATGATCTTTATTGAGGGTAAAAGATTAAGTTTACACAACTTTTTTTCATCCTGCCCTCGCAAAAAAAATCAAGAGAATTGACTTCTAAAACAATCAAATACAAATATCAACCTTGGTTGAAAACTAAAATAAAATGAGGATTTTCATCCAAACAGAATCTCACAACAACTCAAAACAGTAACATACTCAAGTCATACATACAAAATAATAGAAATACAAAGTAACATGGGTATGAATAACAACAAAGCAGCCAAATGTGTCTAGCATAAGGGTGGGCTTATAATTTGTCCATCAGATGTTTCTTCAAAAGTTTCTTAAACATTTGTTTTGAAGGAACTGATTTTAGAAA
>CM060317.1:40597120-40599620 GCA_030674155.1 Stramonita haemastoma | reverse complement strand
CACACACACACACACACACACACACACACACACACACACACACACACACACACACACACCACACACACACACACACACACACACAAAGACACCGTGATGAGGAGGACTGAGGAACAGAAAGTTTATAACTTTGGTTTCTGAAGAAGTGCAGTGCAAGAGGACTTTCGGTTTCGTTAGAATGGACTTGCAAAATGCATAGCCTATTACAGTCCTCCGGTTTGTTTGTTGCCTGTGTGTGTGTGGGGGGGGGGGGGTGCGTGTGTGGTGTGCGGGTGTGCGTGGGTGTGTGAATTTGATGTCTGTTGATCTTATACTTGGACAGTTGCATGCATGTAAATGGTTTGAATGTAAGCGCTTTGACTTGTGGCTTTACAAGATTCAGCGCTATATAAATTCCATACATTTTTTTTCTTGTCTCTTATTTTCAGAGAACACACACTCTCAACATCTATCGACTAAGCTTTTGTCCCTGACGCGCAAGTGCTTGTAAAAAGAATGAAAAATACAATATTCATTTCATTGTAGCTAAAAGTAATGTTTTCTTTTTTCCCATTCTAAATACTTTTACTCAGCTGTTGGGTAAAGTGAATGACCTTGGGTTTTGTTGTGTTCCGTTCCTCAGCTAGAGTTTGGAGGTTGACCAGTGGTGAGTTGTGTGCATGTGATCGTTTGGGCCGACCATGAAGGTAACCGCAATCCTACCTGGGGGATGTATGCTGGGTATGTTCGTGTTTCAGTAGCCCACCAAGCGCTGACAGGAATTACGGGATTTCACGTGTATATCTAATCTTCTGTATGTGTATATACACACGCGGAATTAAGGCACTGGCGGTTCTGCACTTAAGTTGTCCTGGGAGATCATAAACATCTCCACCAGTAATTTGCCAGATGGCACTGGGATTCGAACTCAGGATGTTATGAACCCATGGGACTGAAGGCCAACGGTCTTCACCACTCAGCTCTAGCATCTGTCACCCCCCTTGTTTGAACAGTGTTCTCTTATCTGACTGCCTTATGTGCTGAAACTTCCTTCAATTCTTACTTATCCAGAAGCTCACAGGGCAAGAACAGTAGGGAAAAAAACGCTTTCTGATTGGTTAATTAACGTGGAAATTCTTTTTTTTTTAAACTGACGGACATGGGAAGACAGAAAGAGAGGGTCAGAGAGAATATACGGAAACCGATATGTTGTTGCCTCAGTAAGGTAAAGGTGTCCCATAACCTTTGTGGTCGTAGGGGAGCGAGGCGCCAGAGACCTCAGCTTCTTTATGGGCCAGCATATTGAAGGCGGCGCCCATCTCCTCTCCCTAGCTACTTTACCTTCCCTGACCCTTAAGAGGCCAGGTACTCCATTACACAAGAAAACATCAAAGAAGTCGACAAATTCACCTACCTGGGCAGTGTCGTTAGTAAAGATGGGGGAACGGACGAAGACATCAAGTGCCGAATAAATAAAGCACGTCATGCCTTCAACACCCTTCGCCCAATCTGGAGATCAACATCCCTCTCACTCCACAACAAGATCCGGATATTCAACACCAATGTCAAGTCGGTCCTACTGTATGGCTCAGAAACCTGGCGGGTGACAAAGACCAACACCCACAAACTCCAGACATTTACCAACAGATGTCTTAGGAACATCCTTGGTATCAGGTGGCCAGAAGTAGTCTCAAACGAAGAACTATGGGACAGGACCAGACACGCTCCAATTGACACGGAGATCAAGAAAAGGAAATGGGGATGGATTGGCCATACGCTCCGCAAGCCTGCTTCAGATGTCACCAGGCAGGCCCTTGACTGGAATCCACAAGGGAAGCGGAAAGTAGGCCGACCAAAACAGACCTGGCGCAGAAGCATTGAAGCAGAGACGAAAGCAGCCGGAATGACATGGGCCGAGCTGAAGAGGATCTCCCAGAACCGAGTCCGTTGGAGGAGTGTTGTTGTGGCCCTATGTTCCCAAGGGAATCCACAGGCATAAGTCAAGTCACTCCATTACAGCTGGGTGAACAAGGGGACTGTACTGAAGCCAAGGTACACAAACGGTCACCTATCCAATTGGTAACCACGCTCGATGCTGTTTAACATAGGCTGAGAGGGAAAGCGAGTGCTCTGACCACTGAACTATCCCGTCCCCGTTGTCTCAATAGGTGTGGTACTTTTTACTCTGGCTATCAAGTACACAGACAGACAAAATGAATGATATATCTCGGCCAACTCTCCACTTGACCTGCACTGGAAACGCTCATTTCACGCCTGACCCAGGGGTGAGGACCCACGGTCTGTGACCGACACGGGCAGTTCCAGCCGTCACCCCTTTCCCGCCTTTCTGGGCCAGCCGTCTGCCTGTCTGTAATGGCTACCACAGTCTTCACAATCTATCTGACTGAGTGCATGTGTGTATTTCTTTTTCCTTTCCTACGCTAAAACTCCAAGTTTCACCAATGACCCCCCCCCCCCAAACCAATCCTGAAGACCTGCCCTACCTTCAACACTCTGAGAC
>CM060317.1:40589620-40592120 GCA_030674155.1 Stramonita haemastoma | reverse complement strand
ATGTGAGAGAAAGTAAGTTGTGCTGCTGGTAAGCGCCTGACAAGTCAGGCCCTGTGCATCCGACGTTGGCATGGGAGAGAATTGGAATATTTTGTCTGAAAAATGGACCAAGAAGGCAGAAAATAGACGAGAAGGAGGTAGCAAAAAGCAAAGTAACAAGCCAAAGACAAAGAGAGGGATAGAAAAGAGGTAATTCCTTGCACAGGACGTTTTGAGAAGGTGCATTATAAATAGCATATTTATAATGACATGCTCCTGGCATCCCCACAGGGTCTTTCATTTTATGAGTCCACGATCTAAAATTGTTTTCCGTGAAGAATGTGCGTTACATCTGACCTTTCTTTGTATTGATGGCATGATGACATTTAGAACTGAAGCAAGAGAAGGAAAGAAAATATGTCAGAGGCAAGCAGTTTCGGCAAGTAACAGCTGTGTTGTGGGTGCTGTATGAAGCCCATCAGGTTTGATGATCTGTAGTGAACGTCACAATTCCTGATGCATCCAGATAAACAAGCTTACACACGCAAAAGAGCTATTCCCAAACCAATGGCTGTGCACTGCACTTGTGGCCCATCAAGCAATGGAATGGTACTGATGATGGCGGTGGTGACTTTGATATCATCACAGAAAGGGTAACAGTTAATTTCAGCATCATTCAGTCGTTGCGTCTGCTGACCCATGCCCGGGTTAGGAGAGTGGGTGAATATTTCTTTCTCCGGCAGAAGGGAATGCAGTTTGAAAAATATTGCACATTGTTGACATTTAAGAGAAAACGGAATGCAAATGTTTTTCCTCCTTTTCTTCCTCCCTCCCTCCCTCTCTCTCTCTCTCTCTCTCTCTCTCTCTCTCTCTCTCTCTCTCTCTCTCCTCTCTCTCTCTCTCTCTCTCTCTCTCTCTCTCTCTCTCTCTCTCTCTCTCTCTCTCTCTCTCTCTCTCTCTCTGTCTCTCTCTGTCTCTGTCTCTCTCTGCTCTCTTCTCTGTCTCTGTCTCTCTCTGTCTCTCTCTGTTCTCTCTCTCTCTCTCTCTCTCTCTCTCTCTCTCTCTCTCTCTCTCTCTCTCTCCCTCCCGCTCCCTCTCCCTCTCTCTCTACCTGTAAAATATGGAATACCACAAGGGTCTGTTTTAGGCCCACTTTTGTTTTCTATATATGTTAATGACCTTCCACTCTACATCGAAGAATCATGTGAACTTTTTTGTGATGACACTACAATTCATACTAGCCACAACAGCCTAAACAAAATATCTACCTCATTACAAAATAGCGTTAATGCTTTAAGCAAATGGTGTGATTACAACCATATGTCACTTAACCCCCACAAAACCAAAATCATGCTTATTACAACAAGACAAAAAAGACAAAACATGACAACCAGACTTCCACCTATATCAATCAACAATGAAACTATTGAAGAAGTTGATAACCATAAACTTCTAGGTGTAATGATTGACAACAACCTTTCATGGATGATGCACATTAATAAATTATGCAAAACAGTTTCCAAACAAGTGTACCAATTATGCAAAATTAAACACTTTATCAACATACATGCCAGAAGAGTATTCCTACATGCTTACATTTTATCTTCCATTAATTATTGTTCTACGCTTTTTGATACAGCCAGTGCCAATATCCTAAAACCTCTTAACAGCATGTACAAAAGAGCACTCAAAGCAGTTCTCTTAAAATCATCTACTTTAACTGAGACAGACTAGGAAAAACTTGAGGTTTCTTCCATTAAAAGATATGTTCACCATAAATAAAGGAATATTTATGCACAAAATCATGACAGGACTTGCTCCACAAACCCTCCAATCTAAATTCCATATGTCTTCCCGATACTCCAACAAAATTCAACTACCAAAACCTAGAATTGACTTGTTTAAATCAAGCCTTGCATACTCAGGTGGCTTACTCTGGAACACGCTTCCGGCACACGTGAAAACATCCCAGAGTAAAGAAACTTTCAAGAAAGCCATTTATACCCACCTCAAAAATACTTAATAATATGCTGACACAACAGAGCCCCTACTACATGTTATGAATAGTATGTTTACAAACTGAGTGCTTGTATTTTAATTACACAACAGAACCCCCACTACATGTTTTGAATAGTATGTTTATGAACTGAACACTTGTGTGTTATTTGGAATCCATGTTATTGGCAATCCTTTTTTTTTTTTTAAATAGTAAAACTTTTTAGTTGCTGAATTAGGATTTGTATCTTATGTGTATTATTATTTGAAAATGTTATCTTGATTTTTCATCATGTATTGCACTATCTGAAAATGCATTAGATTATGTCTAAATACTAGACTTTTTTTATATAAATGTTTTTATACATACTATTCTTGACGTGTTTTGCCTGCTTGTAATTACATTGTTGTTGTTTGGTTTTTTCTTTGTCTTTTTGTTTGGGTATTTCTCTTAGTAATGGCTCTCCTTACTATTCCCTTGGAATGTATTTGATTTTCATAATATGAATGTTCTGGTTTAAAGATA
>CM060317.1:40552120-40584620 GCA_030674155.1 Stramonita haemastoma | reverse complement strand
TATTATTTGCTCTAACCCACCTCCTACCCCTACTCCCCCCGCCCCCCACAAACAAGTTCTTTCCTCATGGAAGGACTGCCAGTTTGAGAGACTAAGCTCCCACGCACCATTGTTCGGAGATGTATCTCACTGGGGCAACGAGAGTAGGAAGTTGGATAATCATGGTTTTTGTGTTCCCTAACATACAAGGAAAAAGGTTTACACATGAAAACAAAACCTTTCGACCAAACCAGCATAAACAAAGTCAGGGGCAAGTTAGACGAAGAAGAACTAATTCTTCCCCGTTGGAATGCTGTGGTCATGTCTGTATCAATGGCATTCCCACCTTCTGGAAATTCTGTGCTAGGAATTCTCTCTTTTCTATCCCTCTCTATGTTTCTGCCTTGTTTCTTTTCTTTTTGTCACCCCCTTCTTGTATATGTTTGCCTTCTTGAGCCATTATCCTACCTTTTTTCCAGAAAGACTGAAAACAATTCTCTCCCATGCCCAAGTGGTATACGCTTGGCCTGACTTGCAGTGTTAAACAGCAGTGCAGCGCATTTTCGCTCTAATGAAGGCAACAATAGTTGCCGTCTGAACGTTCGACGAAAAAGAAAAAATTCCTCTATCAAATTCATTGTGCTTAGATTTTTTTTTTTTTTTTTTGGGGGGGGGCGAAGGACTGTTCTTTAAAATGAATGGATGTTTATTATGCCTACACGGTCTCGTCAATGGGCTGGTCAATCGAATAATTTTGTAAGAAGCATGCAGTCATCTGTTTCTGTACATTAACACAGCCACCCACCCTGTCCTCTTCAAAAACTTTTGATGTTTCATTATATTAAAAAAAAAAAACTGCTGACCAGTTTTCATATATATTCTGTTCATCTAATCCCTTCTAATCTTCTGTTTGTGGTTGAAATTACCAACTGTATGGCGCAATATTCTTGTGTGACTTTCACAGTCATATTAGCATTGCATGCATTGAGGTCATTGACTTGTACTGTGGTTTGATGATGTTAGTGTAACGCGTCCGTCCAGGGGACGACAAGGTTTGAATGAATGATTGAAACTGTGATTTATAAAACGCTGAAAGGATTCTTCTTCTTCTTCTTCAAATTCTTTTTTGCATTCTTCTTTGTATTCGTCCTCTACAGCCGTGTATATGTAAAAAAAAAAAAAAAAAAAAAAAAAAAAAAACTTTTCTTCCAGCGTGTGTACCTAACAGTCTGACACTGATTCCAACAGGCAGAGTGAAGGAGACAAGAGTGCATGTGTATTTGGGGGAGACCCCTCGGGGTGTTAGGTTAGGAAACGCACGCAACAACAGCGAGTTAAGGCTTTCTTCCTGTTGCTTCCTCGTCCTAAGAAGAAGAACCTTATAAGATCCTAGCGTGTCCTCCAGAC
Organism: Stramonita haemastoma; assembly: GCA_030674155.1. Lineage (NCBI taxonomy): Eukaryota > Metazoa > Mollusca > Gastropoda > Neogastropoda > Muricidae > Stramonita > Stramonita haemastoma. The sequence continues at coordinate 40,583,234 of CM060317.1, read as the reverse complement.
CAAAATAACACCGTTGCGCATGGACGCCACAGCTGAAGGTTCAGACTTGCCAGTAAATGTCATTATCGAAGAAACTCCAACAGCAATTTCCTGGCAGCAAATGTTTAATTTGGATTGTCCTCCTCCAGTAATTCTATAGGTCCCCAAGGCTTGCAGCTTCCCTGTAAGAATTTCCATTTTCTGAGCAAGCAAGCAAGCTGCCTTCTTTGTCCATCTGTCTGTCAGTTTTTTTTCTGTTTTTTCTGTCCGCCAGTCTGCCTCTGTCTCTGTCTCTTTTCTCTTTTTCTGTCTGTCTCTCTGTCTCTGTCTCTCTCTGTTTTCTCTCTCTCTTTATGTCTGTCTCTCTGTCTCTTTTTGTCTCTGTCTTTGTCTCTGTCTCTCTCTCTCTTTGTCTCTTTCTCTCTGTCCCTCTCTGTCTCTCTTTGTCTGTCTGATGTCTCTTTCTCTCTGCCTCTCTCTCTCTCTCTGTCTCTCTCTCTGTCTCTTCTCTCTCTCTTCTCTCTGTCTTCTGTCTCTCTCTCTCTCTCTCTCTCTCTCTCTTTTCTTATTATATAATATATATATATATATTATATATATATATATATATATATGGGGGGGGGGGAAGAGAGAGAGAGAGAGAGAGAGAGAGAGAGAGAGAGAGAGAGAGAGAGAGAGAGAGAGAGGAGAGAGAGAGAGAGAGAGAGAGAGACTGATCAGACAGCACAGTCATAAAACCCTAGAAAAGCAGCGCCAATGCAAAATGAGTGATTTAACTTCGGCATCTGACTTGTGTGAGTGGTTTACCTGACCACATGCCTTGCCAATCTGTTGGGCTTCAGCCCTGTGACTTGGAAGGTCTCCTCATTGTTCTGACCATGGCCAGTGGTCGTCAACTGACCAATTGTCTGAATGGTTTGTGAGACCAAGTTCACTATGAGGTGTTATTTTTCATACAAGGAAAAAATCGTTGTAGGACCAAAAAAAAATGTGTGTGTGTGTGTGTGTGTGTGTGTGTGTGTGTGTGTGTGTGTGTGTGTGTGTGTGTGTGTGTGTGTGTGTGTGTGTGTGTGTGTGTGTGACTTGTGGATTAAATTTCTTGTAGTTAAAATTGTTCGTATGTCGTGTTAAATTGAGAGAGGTCTGGTTCCATTTTTATCGTTATTTTATTATCAGAATGTTTCATAAGGATGAGAGAAAAAATATTTTTAAAAAAATGTTTGGATAAAAAAAGTCAATGAATCAAACATTACACACATTCACACGCACTGTGTGTATATGTGTTTACATATTCATACACACATATAGTTTTTGTTTTATATATATATATATATATATATATATATATATATATATATATATATATATATATATATATATATATATATATATATTCAGCCTGAGGAAGCTTCAAGATAAAAACAAAAGTTCGCTGAAATTATGATTTACAGCAAAAAAGAAACGAAAAGCAGTCATGTTTTTCATCATCATCATTTTATGACTACAAAAAAGCCCCACAGGAGAGGAGAGACTCTGTGGTGTGTGTGTGTGGTGTGTGTGTGTGTGTGTGTGTGTGTGTGTGTGTGTGTGTGTGTGTGTGTGTGTGTGTGTGTGTGTTGTGTGTGTGTGTAGCAGTAATGGACAGTGACTCCATCCCTGATGATGTATGAGGGAGAGGCAGCAAAGCCAGGGGCTGTAGCTGTGGTGGAACAGGCTGAAGACAGTGATCACGGCAGATGTAGGACACCACGCAGCCCTGGCTGCCCGGGCCTTGGTCATTGTCACCGGCATCCAGCAGTCACCGCACCTTCTCCTTATACTGTGTGACATTCGTTTTTGTTGCTGTTTTTGGATGGGTTTTTTTTTTTTTTTTGGGGGGGGAGTTCCTCAGTTAGAGCTTTGAGGTTCCCCAAAAGGGGAGATTTTTGCGTGTGCGACCGTTTCTGTTGGTTTGTTTTTCGCCTTCCCAACATAAAGGTGGCCATATTCTGATTTCAGGTAGGTATGCTGGGTATGTTCGTGTTTCTCTACCCCCACCGAACGCTGACATGAATTACCGGATGTTTAATGTGCATGTTTGATCTTCTGCATATGTATATACACGAAGGGAATGTATGCACTGGCAGGTCTACTCTTGAAATTTGACGTGGGAGATCGCAAAAACTCCTCCCGTAATTTCCCAGGGGGATTAAACCCACCACTTCTTGGACCCATGGGATTGAGGTGGAACAGTCTTCACCACTTGGCTCTCGTGTCTGCCCATTACTGACTCGTTTGTTGCCATCGTTCTCTCTTTCCACTACATCTGACTTTTATTGGGGAAAAACAGGAAAGAGGTTTGTTTGGTATCCGGCTATTGGAAACCATGTTTGTTTAGACCCGCCATTCAAAAGAAATAGATAACTGAGAACTATGCAGTAAAGAGGGAAAAACACATATATCCCCCCTCCCGGCTGATAACATTATACTCGTGTTTTTTGCAATTAGTCATAGGAAAGATTTCGCTGAAATATTTTTGCATGCTACTGTGAATTATGGCGATGGGATACCTTAGTGGCCAGAGCACTCGCTTTTCCCAAACAAAGGTTATGCAGCTTTGAGCGTGGTTACCAAGTGGATGGGTGACTGTTTTTGCACGCCTTGGCTTCAGTACAGTTCTCCAGTTCACCCAGCTGTAAAATACCTGCCCTCTTTAGGGTCAGGGTAGGGAAAGCAGGGAGAGGAGATGGGCGCCGCCCTCAATACGCTGGCCCCTGAAGAAGCTGAAGTCTCTGACACGTCGCTCCCCAACGACTACACAGCTTATGGGAACACTTTTACCTTTACCTTTATATGAGTAAACAAAACCGTGCTGTCAGTTTATGCCTTCAGTCTTGTCATTGGAAGAAGCGTAAGTACACACCACTTCGCTTCTGCATCTACAAAGGAACAAGTGAGTTTGGGAGAGGTTGTTGAGGGAGCTTTGTATGTTCAGAGAGAGGGAGGGGGGGGGGTCTGCGTAGCTTTGTCTGAGAAAACGATGCCCATACCCAGCAGTCCTGTCAGTTGCCAGTCGCTACATAACAACTCTCAGGTGTAGAACGGTAGCGCCACGCAGTTTTGCTCACATGATAGACAAGAATGGGGCTGTCTAAGCGTTCAAAGAAGAAGAAGAGGACAACATGACCATCTCTACTAGGCAGACCCACAGGGAGTGACACTCGCCCTAGTTAACCCTTTTCTCTGCTGTCTCCTGTCCTCTCTTCTCTCCACTCTGCTTTTCGGACTCCCTGTGGCAATGGCTGTCTGTGGCCTTGACTTTCTCTGGTCTTCCCCAATCCCCTCTTACACGATCATCCAGACTTGTGTTACCATACCCCTCTCACACAATCATCCACACTGGTATTACCATACCCCTCTCACACAATCATCCACACTGGTATACCATACCCCTCTCACACAATCATCCACACTGGTATTACCATACCCCTCTCACACAATCATCCACACTGTATTACCATACCCCTCTCACACAATCTATCCACACTCGTGTTACCATACCCCTCTCACACAATCATCCACACTGGTATTACCATACCCCTCTCACACACTCATCCAGACTCGTGTTACCATACCCCTCTCACACACTCATCCACACTGGTATTACCATACCCCTCTCACACAATCATCCACACTGATATTACCATACCCCTCTCACACACTCATCCAGACTCGTGTTACCATACCCCATTTTCTTCTTCTTCGCCGTGGTCATCGAATGCTCAGACAGCAACTATTGTTGCCTGTTACTTGAGCAAAAAGGCGTCACGCTGCCGTTAAGCGCTGACAAGTCATGTCCAGGGCATCCGACTTTGGCGAGGGAGAGAATTGTTATCGTGTCTTTCTGGGGAAAAAGGGCATGATAATGGACCAAGAAAGCAGAAATACACAAGGAGGGGTGACAGGAAGAAAAGAAACAATGCAGAAACAAAGAGGGGAATCGAAAAGAGGAAATTGAAATTCCTAGCATGGTATTTCCAAAAGGTGGAGATGCTGTTTATACTGACAGACCCCCCCCCCCCCCCAAAGCATCCCAACAGGGAAAAATACCCCCATTTGACCACGCGCTGAAACATAAAAAAATTCCAGCGGTCTGTGTGCATCCTGTGGTTAGTAGAGAACCTGCACTGTGAAGCGGTGTGTAACCAAGACCCCTCTCTGCGCTTTCTGTCCGCTTTGCCGTGGCTGGTGCAGTGCAGGGTGAGGGCGATGTTTTGTCCAAGATGTGCATAAGAATCATCATCCATGTAGTCAGCATCTTGGTGCATAGTGAATGGCCAGTATTCTTCGGCACTGATGTTCCTAGTCTTCTTCACGAAGCCGAGCCCCCAGCAGGTATGTGACAAGTGGACTATCAGTCTCTGGGGAGCTTCTCCGGTGCCAGCTGTATGCTAGCACTGCTATAGGATATCTCCTGCATTAGCATCTCCCTCATTCTCTTCCGTCCCCACGGGCGTGTCTGGCTTAAAGAGGGGGGTTTGTGGTGTGGAGTTCTCAGATAGGGACCACCCTAGGGAAGGGGGGGGGGGGGGCTGAACGCCTGCAGAGGGTGCCGGGGCGAACAGTGGTGAAGAGTGGTGGTGTGAGTTCGCCGCCATACTTACCACTGTTGCTGCTGACTGAGAAGAGTGGATCGATGACAGTTTATTTCTGGCGTGGAAAAGACCACCATGCAGCATAGCTTTCCCAGCCATGCGGGGGGCGGGGCGGGGGGGGGGTGAGTTGGACGTTCAGTCAATGGTCTTCAGCAGTTTAAAACATTTTTCTCTGCAAACAGTCAAAAGGCCTGAAGACCACATTTCTGAATTCCAGAAGATGTTCCCTTTTTTTTGTTTTTGCTCACAATGAGTCGGTGCTAAGCGTTGTGCATACAATAAGAGAACCACACAAACACTACTCTGGTCACTCTGGAAGAAAAGCAAAGAACAGAAATCTTAGGCCTGCGTGTGACTGGAAAGGGTGGGATTCAGTTCGTTTCATCGTCGACTTACACACACACACACGCACACACACACACACACACACACACACACACACACACCACACACACACACACACACATACACACACGCGTGCGCGCGCGCATGCACGCACACGCACACACACACATATTCACCGTTGGGAACAGAAGACAATATTTTACAAAACTGCATACACACGGGGACTGGATGAAAAAAGCACATAAGTGCTTATTCCATGATATAAATACTATATATAGATATTATTCGATATAAAAGAATAAATAAATAAACACACATACACACACGAGAGAAAATGAGAGAGACAGAGACAGAGATAAAGAGAGAGAGAGGGTGGGTGGGAGAGGGAGTGAGGGGGAGGGAGGGAGGAGAGAGAGAGAGAGAGAGAGAGAGAGAGAGAGAGAGAGAGAGAGAGAGAGAGAGAGAGAGAGAGAGAGAGAGAGAGAGAGAGAGAGAGAGAGGACGAAAACGAACAAGTGGTGTTACCCAACTTGCTTTGAAGAGTATATTTCACCACTGTAGCAGCCAGGTCTGCGGACAGGGGTGATCAGTATAGCGAGTGTCAAGCAGCGCGTGCCGGGCTGAGCTACGCCACGCCAGAGGCTGCTGCTGCTGCTGATGGTGATGGTGAGGGGGGCTGGTGGTGGCTGGACCGTACTACGTACATGCATGCAGGCCATTCACACATTTCAGCCCATTGTCTCTCTTGTCGCTGGCATAAAAGTGGCTCCTCGCCTACCTCTCTTCTTCGCCTCTTCCCATCGACAGGCCTACCTTCCTTTTCTGTTCATCCATCGTCTGTGTCCCGGTTCTTTAGACTGGATACTATTTTGCGTGCCTGTCCCAGACAGATTTGTCACTTGCTCCCTTGCTCAGTCCTCTGCAGCCTGATAAAGCATGGTGTGGAGTGGGGGATGTGTGTGGAGTACTTACCCAGCCCCATTCTGTGTGCACTGACAGACCTACCGGCAACAAGTTGAAAATACGTGCACCTACTCTGTGACCGCGCATGTAGGCTTGTATGCGGTTCTGGAAACTACCGAGTGATTTTTTTTAATCATCAGTTGATTCTTTTTTAACTACCAGTTAATTATCGGTTGATTTGTTAAACTACAGTTTGATTTTTTGAACTGTTGGTTGATTATTTTTAAATATCAGTTTTTAAACAACTAATTGATTTTATTTTGGGGAAAACTATTATTTATTCTCAAAATCTACCAGCTGATTCCTGAAGCGATTTGTCATTGCTGTACATATATCGATTCGAATCCAGTTGGGGTGATGGTTTGTGCTTGTGCTTATTGAATCTTGTGGATTATTTCTGAATAGAGAGACTGGTGGTGTGGTTTGAAAGATTGCCTCATACGTGTTTCTTTTAGACCAGATTGATTTTCTGTGTGAAAATTCTCTCTCTCTCTCTCTCTCTCTCTCTCTCCCGAAAGACCTTGTGGATTATTTTTTAAGAAAGACTGTAAGTGTGCTTTGGAAAATTACCATATCCGTGTTTCTTTTAAACCAGATTGATTTCCTGTGTGGAACTTTTCTTTTGGGTCTTTCCTTCTCTCTGTCTCTTTGTCCGAAAGATCTTGTGGATTATCTTTCAAGAAAAATGGTGGTGTGCTTTGAAATATCGTCACATAAGTTTTTTCTTGTAGACAACATTTTCGGTGTGGAAGTTCTCTCTTCGGCTCTTTCTCTCTCTGGCTGCGATCAGTCATTGGGGATGGATGTTGTTGTGCCTGGGAGTGGCCGTGTTGTGAAGGGCGGATAGAGGAGTGACACAGGGCGATACACCATGACCTGTCCTCGTGTACCTGAAAGACTGAGGCTGTGGAGGTGAGTGGCCGGGCTGCTATGGCATTGCCCCTTCTGTAGAGATTTTAAAGGGAAAAGTCTTTAGTTTGCATTTTGCTATAACTGTATGTGCGTTGTACTTTTTGTTCGGTATGTGGGGGGGGGGGGGGGTGACTGTGTGGGCACGCATGTGGCCATGCATGTGATGGTTTATTGCAAGATGTTAACGCGCGCGCGCACGTGTGTGTATGTGGGGGAGGGGTTATGTTTGCGTGTGTGTGTGTGCGTGCGTGTGTGTATTCTTTATGTCTATGTTTACTCTTTGATATCGAGGATAATGAAATAAGCACTCGTGTGCTTTTTTAACTCTAGTCCCCGTGTGTGTGCAGTTTTTTGTCATCTGTTCCCACCGGACACAATGGCCTACTCTTACGAAAAGCGGAACAGGGTTTATCGTGTGCGCAAGATGTTCTGCGTGCATGCGTGCGTGTGTGTATGTGTGTGTTTGCGTAATATGTGTGTGTGTGTGTGTGTGTGTGTGTACGTGTGAGTGTGTGTGTGTGTGTTTGCGTGTGTGTGTGTGCTTGCATGTGTGTGTGTACGTGTGAGTGTGTGTGTGTGTGTGTGCGTGCGCGCGGTGTGTGTGTGTGTGTGTGTTTGAACGCGCATGCATATTGTTTTCAATTTTACGTCTTTTCACTGTATGTGTGTGTGTGGTTTGTGAGTGTGTTTGTGTGGGGGGGGGGGTGTCTGGGGGGGGGTGTGCGCGGGGGTGGGGGGACGTGCTTGCGTAGTGTGTGGTTTGCGTGCGTGTGTTTGTGCGCGTGTGTGTAGTGTATGTATGTGTTTGTGCGTATTCGTGCGTGTTTTCGCGAGCGAATGTGTGTGTACGTTTGTATATATCTGTGTGCAGTATCTGAAAACTGACTACAAAGATCCAAGCCCGGACAGAAAAAGTCCCCCCCCTCACCCAAATGACGTTAGCTCAGAACACGGCAGTTCAAACACATCCATCATCCCCCTAAAAAACAAACCACATCGTGATATTATTAGCGATGAATTTATAACCATAGGCCTCCGCTTAGGACGCCAACCAGTCCGCTTCCTTCATCTTTCTTTCCTTCATTACAAAACAAAAAAGAGAATGAGATACACCTTTTGGGTAACGTGAAAAATAACGAAATTGGGCATGACATCGGTAAATAACACTGACGAAAGGAGTTTACTCATCGTTATTCATGAAATAGTCACTAGAATATTATAACAACGCAGTTCACAGCACAGACAATGGGGGAGGGAGTGAGAGACAGACAGACAGACAGACAGACAGACAGACAGACAGACATAGGCAGAGAAAAAAGGGAGAGAGAATGTCATTGTTTATTATATCCTTTTAGCATTGGACCCAAGTAAACGGGATGGGGGGGGGGGGTCTGATAACAATGTCAATGATGCAGAACACTTTTTATTCAATTGTCCCTTTTAAGAAGATTTGAGAAACAAGTTCCTTCAAGATTCCAAAATACTTCCTTTCCACGTGCTTCTCAATGCTACAGTACATACTGATAGGCACGAGAGAGAGAGAGAGAGAGAGAGAGGAGAGAGAGAGAGAGAGAGGAGAGAGAGAGAGAGAGAGAGAGAGGAGAGGTGGGGGGGGGGGGAATTGCTCTAAGACAGAAAAGAATAAAAGGTAGAAAATACACACACAAAAATAAAACTAAGTGAAGCAAGAAAAAAGAAATGTAGAACCAAAGGGAGTGATAGATCAGGGAAATTCCTAGTATAAGTTCTCGAATCTGTAGATCTGTACTATCCATTCTGAGCATTGTCATTGGCACCTCTACAAGTGTGTGTGTGTGTATGTGAGTGTGTGTGTGTGTGTGTGTGTGTGTGTGTGTGTGTGTGTGTGTGTGTGTGTGTGTTTGTGTGTGTGTGGTGTGTGTGTGTGTCAGTCAGTCAGTCAATCAATCAATCAATCAATCAGTAAGCAACGATTTGCTTTTTTCCATCAAGCCATCTTTGTGTGTGTGTGTGTGTGTGTGTGTGTGTGTGTGTGTGTGTGTGTGTGTGTGTGTGTGTGTGTGTGTGTGTGTGTGTGTGGTGTGATACCTAATAGCAACAGAACAATCATGCGCTGATTCATGTTGATATTGTTTTCAGCGCCAACAGAGAGCAGTAACATGCATCTGTACCAGCGACAATGATGTGGAGGGAGGGGGGGGGGGGTATGTAGCTGATACAATGTTCAGGTAGACTGCCACACACCACACCGTGTCTGTTGTGCTGCTGTGCTGGGGAACTCACTCAGTATGACAGTACAATGCTGTGTCACGGAATATCGCAGCTGCTGTTACGGGAACAACACCTAAAACTAGAATATTTCAGTTTGTCGGACGTATACATGTATGTATTCATGTTAACATCATGATCATGTCCCATGTTGATGTCGTTCGCGCAGCTGTGGAAAAAGAGCACATTGTCTGTGCGGGAAAATGTCTCATTTGTGTGTGTATGCGTATATATATATATATAATATATTATATATATATATATATTATAAATATATATATATTACACACACACGCACATATATATATGTCTGTGTCTGTATGAGTGTGTCTGTCTGAAATATATATATTATATATATATATATATATATAACACGCACATATATATATATATATATATATATATATATATATCAGTGAAAAAGGGAGGGATGGAGAGAGAGGGGGGGGGACAGAACTCTAGATCAAAAATTGTTTTCCACAGCTAAGGAGGAACTAAACTACTGTTTATGTTTCAAGACTTTTTGCAGACTTCTGTATTATCGCGAGTCTAAGTTTTTTGTTGTTGTTGTTGTTTTTTTGGGGGGTGTAAATAAGAATACAACAAATGCGGATGAGATTCATTTAAGGTCACTGATGGCGGTGCAGGGTAGTGTGTGTGTGTGTGTGTGTGTGTGTGTGTGTGTGTGTGTGTGTGTGTGTGTGTGTGTGTGTGTGTGTGTTATTGACAGTCTACGCGGATTTTGTGTGTGAACGTGGAGATGTGTAACAGCAACTGTTGAAAAGGCACAAGAAGAAGAAATCAGAAAATAAGCCAAGTTGGGTGTGACAGGAAAAAAGTAACACGGCAAAAACAGAGAGATTTATAGAAAAAAGGAACTTTTCTAGCACAGAATTTCCAGAAGGTAGCGGTGCTATCTGTAGTGACAGACTTCCGGGGCAGATTTGTCAGGGAAAGAATTGTCTTTTTTGTTGTTGAACACGGCAGTAAATGTGTTCATTTTTCGTGTGTAGGCCTTCATTGAAAAGCAGACTTCCGGAGGAGTTTTGATTCAAGAAAAAGAACGGTCTCTTTCCGATAGTTTTGCAGTTTTACTGGGAAGTGTATCTTACTGTGCAAAGCTCTGGCGTGTGAATTATTCCTTTTCGTTGACCGCTGAGACAGCAACTATTGTTGTCTGTCATATGAGCGAAAATGCATTGCGCTGCCGTTAATTACGGTTAATTAAGCACCTGGCAAGTCAGATCCAGTGCATCTGACTTAGGCATGGGATAGAATTGTTCTCTTTTCAGTCTTTTTTAGGGGATATAGGCAGGAGAATGGACCAAGAAGGCAGAAAATAGACAAGAAGGAGGTGACGAGAAGAAAGGGAACAAGGCAGTAAAGAAAGAGAGGAAAAAGAGAGAATTGCTAGCACAGAATGTCCAGAAGGTGGGGGGATGCTCTTGATGCTGAGAGAGCCCCGGCCTCCATCCCCACGGGGAGATGTGTCTGCTGACCCTGATGACTGGCCATCCACACTGCCCCTAACGGTCCACACAATCTGTGGGGGAGTTTGGGAATGGGGGTGGAGGAGGGAGGGGGGGGGGTGCTGCTTTAGAAAGAATGCAAGTCACCTCTCGGATTGTAGACGAGTGTGCTACCACTGTACCACAGGGACAGTACCGCTCCAGATCATTTGAAAATCAGCGAGAAATTGGCTGTTAGAAGCAGTGTTCTCTGATTACTTTTCTAAAGAAAATGCAGGACTGCACACTCGACAAATCAAAGCTGTGCACACAGCATGCATTGGATTCTGCTTTAGTTTTTCTTTTTTTTTTAAATGTGTGCGTGGGTGGGCTTGTGTGCACGCCGATTGTGTGTGTGTGTGTGTGTGTGTGTGTGTGTGTGTGTGTGTGTGTGTGTGTGTGTGTTGTGTGTGTGGTGTTGCACATGCGCACACATCCGTTTGTGTCTGTGTGTGTTGTGCATTATGTATGTGTGTATGCGTGTGTGATTGCACGCATGCGCCTGTGTACGTGAATGAGTGCGTGTATGTGTGTGTTTGTGGTGTGTGATGTGTGTGTGTGTGTGTGTGTGTGTGTGTGTGTGTGTGTGTGTGTGTGTGTGTGTGTGTGTGTGTGTGTTTGTCAGTGTCTGTATTGTGTGTCTGTGTCTGTGGGTATCTGTGTATGTTTTTGCAAGTGCGCGCATGTGTAAGTATGTAGATGCACGCCGCGAATTGGTTCATGAACAAGCTGAGTATTACTGAGAGGGCAATGTAACTGCAGCCTTGACGCCAGTTTAGCAGTGCGAGCAGTACAGGAGCCCGCTGATCACACACATCGTAAAGTCCTGTAACAGGCAGGGGGGGGGGGGGGGGTTATAGGTCCATATGAAGGCAGGATTCCCAATAACCTCAGCCTCTGTGTGTGTGTGTGTGTCTCCTGTCTCTGTCTCTCAGCTCTTTTCTCTGTCTCTCTCTCTGTCTCTCTCTCTCTGTGTCTCTCTCTGTCTCTCTCTGTGTCTCTCTCTGTGTCTCTCTCTGTGTCTCTCTCTGTCTTCTCTGTGTTCTCTTCTCTCTCTGTCTTCTCTCTGTGTCTCTCTCTCTCTGTCTGTCTCTGTCTGTCTGTCTGTCTGTCTGCTGCTGTCTGTCTGTCTGCTCTTCTTCTCTCTCTCTCTCTCTCTCTCTCTCTCTCCTCCTCTCTCTCTCTCTCTCTCTCTCCTCTCTCTCTCTCTCTCTTCTCTCTCTCTCTCTCTCTCTCTCTCTCTCTCTCTCTCTCTCTCTCTCTCTCTCTCTCTCTCTCTCTCTCATGAGAGGTAAAGACATGCTGATGCAGTCTACAGGAACTCACTGCCAAAGAGCCCTGCCTGGACTGTGTCTCCCCTGGGTGTCCTTACATGGTGTGAAACACCCAGTACCTCCGCTCTGCCGGCTTAATTATAATTAATTAATCAGTTGGCTTTTCTGTTCTGTGGTGCTTGCAGTTAAGTTGTGAGCTTGGTACTGTACACATGTACAGCCCAGATAGATATCGTTCATTAGTATTTCTAAACACAAAAAAGAAAAGACAAAAGGAAGGAAAGACAGACAGAAAGCTCTCAAAATAACAAAAAGAAATTCAGGCAAGTGATGTGAAGCTAAGTGATGCTCTTGTGCATGGCCCGTGTCTCATGACTTTAGGATGTACTTGTGCATGGCCGTGTCTCAGTGACTTTAGCATGTACTGTGCATGGCCGTGTCTCAGTGACTTTAGCATGTACTGTGCATGGCCCGTGTCTCCTGACTTTAGGATGTACTGTGCATGGCCCGTGTCTCAGTGACTTTAGATGTACTGTGCATGGCCCGTGTCTCAGTGACTTTAGCATGTACTGTGCATGGCCCGTGTCTCAGTGACTTTAGGATGTACTGTGCATGGCCCTGTGTCACTGTGACTTTAGCATGTACTGTCATAGCCCGTCTCAGATGACTTTAGGATGTAATGTGCATGGCCCGTGTCTCAGTGACTTTAGGATGTACTGTGCTGGCCGTGTCTCAGTGGTTTAGATTACTGTGCATGGCCTGTGTTCAGTGGCTTTAGTGTACTTGTGCTGTCCCTGTGTCTCGTGACTTTAGGATGTACTGTGCATGGCCTGTCTCAGTGCTTTGGATTCTTGCATGGCGGATCTCATGATTTAGGATGTACTGTGCATGGCCCTGTCTCAGTGACTTTAGGATGTACTTGTGCATGGCCCGTGTCTCACTGACTTTAGGATGTACTTGTGCATGGCCCGTGTTTTAGTGACTTTAGGATTGTACTATGCATGGCCGTGTCTCAGTGACTTTAGCATGCACTTGTGCATGGCCCTGTCTCACTGACTTTAGCATGCAGGCCTACTGTCCACTGTCCCCCCTCAGGGGATGCCGGGGGTCTGTCAGTGTAAAGAGCACCCCACCTTCTGGACCTTCTGTGCTAGCCATTCCCTCTGTTCTCTCTTGTTTCTGCCTTGTTCCTATCCTTTTCTTCCTGTCACCTCATTCTCGTCCTTTTGCATTGCTGGTCTATTCTCCTGCCTTTTTTTCTTGAAAGACTTAAAAGATAACGATGCTCTTGCGGGCCGAAGTCGGATGCCCTGGACCTGACTTGTCAGGTGCTTAACTCAGTGCAATGCATTTTTGCTCATATGACAACAACAGTTGCTGTCTGAGCATTCAACAGAGAAGGAGAGGAGGAGGAGGAGGAGGAGAAGAAGGAGAAGAAGAAGAGGAAGGAGAGGAAGGAAGGAAGGAAGGAAGGGAATCTAGAGAGTTTTCAATTTCACTTTCGCTCTCTATTTATGTCATATGAGATTTGTTTTGTTATTGTAACCAATGTATCTCGACAAAGTCATGAGATGACTGGGTATCATCTTTATTATTATCATGATTATAACAAAGGAGTAATGGCTGTGTTATTTTGTGGTGGTACTGGGCAATTTCATCTGATTCATCGTCTTGTATACTGCGTGTATGAACTGTCATGATATATGGGCTTACTGTCTGACTCTTCCCTTCAGACATGGGAAATGGGGGATCAGAAGAATGTGTGTGTGTGTGTGTGTGTGTGTGTGTGTGTGTGTGTGTGTGTGTGTGTGTGTGTGTGTGTGTGTGTATGTGTGTGTGTGTGTGCGCGCGCGCGCGTTTGTGTGTAAGTGTGTGTTCTTTTTTTATCGAGGATAATGGAATCAGCACCCATGTGCATTTTTCACATCCAGTCTATGTGTGTATGCGGTTTTGTAAATTTTGTCACCTGTTCCTACTGGCACACAATGGCCTACTCTTCCGAAAATCGGAACAGGTTATAACAAGTGCGCGAGATGTTTTGCGTGCGTTTGCACACGTGGCCTCGGTTTATAGTCTCACCTGAAGGACTTTTTATGGGGAGTGGAGTCTGCACTGATGTTAACTTTCCTATGTGAAATGTGTGTCTGTCTGTCTGATTGTCTTTCTATCTGTCTCTCTGCCTGTCTCTGTCTCTTTCTGTCTGCTGCCTCTCTCTCTCTCTCTCTCTCTCTCTCTCTCTCTCTCTCTCTCTCTCTCTCTCTCTCTCTCTCTCTCTCTCTCTCTCTTCCCCCCTCCCTCCCTCCCTCCCTCCCTCTTGTTTTCCAAGGAAAAGTAATGGACGCGTCTGATTTATCTTTCAATGCAAGAATCTTCTCAAAAAAACTCATGATTTATAGCAATATGGTGCAAAAACAATTTTGATGGGGTTTTTTAGGTCATAAGCTAATGTTTGTATGTTTGGGTTTTTTATCAATGAATGTGATTTTTTTTTAAGTTTAAGCACAGTCAGTGCCTATTATTATCCTCGACACATATAATGTTACCTTACTTTGCCATAAACTCTCTCTCTCTCTCTCTCTCTCTCTCTCTCTCTCTCTCTCTCTCTCTTGTCTCTCTGTCTCTGTTTTGTATTCCTGCCTGTTTTTATTCTGCACGTCCGTTTGTCCCTGTGTCTGTTTATCAAGCTGTTACTTTCATAATAATTATATTATCCAGCAGTAGCAAGGAGTAAATAGCTTACTTTCCTTTACCTTGCTATTGATACTTTAGACAGTGCGCAATGTCTTCTTACATCTCCGGAAGGAAAAGACAATTAAAACAATGGGTGGCGCTGCTCTTGTGGCGACGCACTCTTCCCGAGGAAAAGCAGCCCGCATTTCACGCAGAGAAATCTGCCGTGACTTAAAGTGGTAACGATACAATGCAATACAATACAACAAATACAGTACACACGCTCGCACGCACGCACACACATACACACACACACACACACACACACACACCACACACCACACACACACACACACACACACCACACAACAACAACAAACACGACAAATACAACACAAAACAACACACACACAGCACACACGCACATGCGCTCACGCATGCATGTGCGCACACTCGCACGCTCGCACACACGCGCACACACACACGCGCACGCACGCACACACACACACACAACATGCCACAGCACAACACAATACAGCACAACTCAACACAAATCTCACATACACAAAACACAACACACGCGCGCGCGCGCACACATATGCACGCACACGCGCGCGCGCGCGCACACATTGCGCGCACGCGCGCGCACACACACACACACACACACAGTGAGAGAGTGAGGGAGACAGATAGACAGACAGACAGGCAGAGAGAGGGGGGGAAGAATGAATGAATGATCTTAATTTTTCAAGGGTTACAGATTAAGCATTACATACTTTTTTTTCTCCGGCCCGAGAGAGAGAGAGAGAGAGAGAGAGAGAGAGAGGAGAGAGAGAGAGAGAGAGAGAGAGAGAGAGAGAGAGGAGAGAGGCAGGCAAGAGTTAGGACAGGGATGACATCACTATCATATTGAAGACAACAGCACCAGGAAACTGCTTGCGTGCTTTGTGGTCAGGACAGACGTGTGGGGCAGTGTGGTAGGTTACCGCCAACTTTGTAGGGTCTTGTATTGTGCTGTATACAGCTGTATGCATAACGTTGTCATACATTAAAAATTGATTATAATCATGCACATTTTCAAAATATTAATATTTTAAAAGATAATTTGGTCATCGAGAATTATTTTCAGCTGTACTGTTGTTTTTGTTTTAAATTTTGAAGTGTTTGGAACAGTGGTTGGGGTTGTTCTTTTTTTTTCCTCTGTTCATACTCTCAGCAGGGCTGTTCTTCTTCTTTCTGTGGAGGAGACAGGCAGAGAGGTCAAATGAAAACTTGTCACATTTCACCAATCCAATTTGTTTGTTTGCTGGTTGGTGGTTGGTTGGTTGGTGTTGGTTGGTTGGTTGGTTGGTTGGTTGGTTGGTTGGTTGGTTGGTTGGTTTTTGTTTGCTTTTGTTGTTGTTGCTCGGCTAGAGCCCCGAGGTTCACCCTTTGTAAATTTTGCCTATGCAACCATTTTAACCACCATTAAGGTAACTGCATTGCATATTCGGGAATACCACTCCATTTGATTCTCATGCAGAGTTTTTATCTGGAATTTTGCTTTCTTACATGTCAAAAGAAGTCATAAACCTGCCTTGAAATTTTCGGCAACCAATTGCAATGGTTCCACTTCTTTGAACTGCCCCTAGTGGCTCTGGGGTTTTAAAGAAGCAGCAAGAGCTGTTATTCCCTGTCGTTTACTTGAAGGGGGGGGGGGGGATTTTTGGGGGTGTTGTTTTTTTTTAATCCTCGGCTAGAGCTCCCAGGTCACCAGTGTTGAGTTTTTGTATGCGCCGGTTTGTTTGTTTTTGCCCAACATGAAGGTAACACATTCCGACTTCGGGAAGCATACTTTTTTGCTTTGAACGAAGATTGCCGAGACCACAGTTAGCACTAGATGTGCAAAAGGTTTACCATCTCTTTTTAGTTAAAAAGCCATACAATGCCATTTCTTGTTTTGTCAATGCAGTCGGTAGGGGTTGGGTTTTTTGTCTTTCCTTAGACTAAAAAAACAAAAACAAAATTCCTGAATTTGCATTGCAGCGTTTCAAAGAGTCTGATTTATTTTTTGGATGGAACTCTTAACAGGCATGTGCCAGAAGCAGAAGAAAGCTGATCTTCAGGAGCCCATTTTTTTGTTGGTGGGAATTTACATAAGAAGCTGTGGCCGCAATAAAGAAAAGCCTATAAAAAAAACATGTAATTCTGAAGTGGAAAGCTTGTATTGAATTCCATTGGAAGCAGACTAGACAGCAAGCGATGGGGAATGACAGAAGAAATAGAGACATGTTTCAACTTGGGGACAGGGATGGAGACAGGTGTTCAGATGTTGGCCATGCAACCTGAGACACCTGCCCAAGGTGCCATCATTAACCTGGAGAAAAGAGCAACAGGAATTGGGGGGGGGGTGTTTTGATGTAATACTGTCCCTCTTTGTGTGTGTGTTTGTTGTTGTTTGGGGTGTTTTTTCATTGTTTTGGGGGGTTATTGTTTTGGTTTATTTATTGTTTGGGGGGGGTACAGGTTCTTGTCCACTGTGGTCTACAGGCAATGCTTTTGCATCTTGATTTATGTGTAATAGCAGAGTTTGGCCCAGATCTGTGCAAAGAACTACTTCTGGTATAACAGTAATAACAATAATAGGAACAACAAAAATGATAGTGATAATTGTGGTAGTTTTTAGGGGTGTTAAAAAAACTAGCTTTCCTAAACTGTTGTTCCTTTTGAGTCTTGCAAGTTTCAGCCAAGTGATCTGTTTTGACTCCATAGACTTTGAAAAGGGGGGTGCTGTTAAGAATAGTGTAATCTAAACCTGCAATATTTACGAAGATTTCCTGTTTTTTTCTATTTCATTGCTTAAGCTTGAAAAATGTTTTTGCTTTTTAGGAGGGAAGTAGGGTTCATTGTCACTGCTTACTGTTTGGCTGGTTGAGGGAGGTGGTGAAGGTTTGATCAATCCACTCTGGGACTTGTTTCTTCTTCTTGTCTGCTTATTTAGGTTTCTTTAGGGGGGGGGGGGGTCTTGAGGTCGTGAATATTGTAAAATGTAAGCAACATCGGCCAGCACTCGGTATAAACGAGGTATGACAATTGCAAAAAGAGGTAGCTCAAATAAGACTTCTTTTCCGTTCCTAGGTTAAAGCTCCGAGGTTGATCATTGGTTAGATTTTTGCGTATGCGACCGTTTTTGCCCACCATGAAGGTAGAAGTATTCCGACTTCGGGGAGAAAATGAGATGTAAAAATACTGTAAGAAAGATAGCTTGAAAGTGAATCGAAATTTGCATATTTTCAGTACTTAGTTCTGTTACGTACGTTGTATAATATATGCTTCTGCCCGAGTACTTGTTTATAGATCTGAAACAAACTCGCAAGGAAACAAATGGAGGAGGAAAAAGGACCACTGCAAATTTGGATCGTTTCTAAACCAAGTGAAAAACAAACAACAACAAGAATGACTTGAATTGAATTGAAATAACATTTGTTAGTGGTGTCATTGTATATGATTTACGTCTCAGCGGAAATTTCCGATTTCGGGACTGTCTGTAACAGCGTAAGTGTGAGCAGTTTCTACATATAGCTTCCTACTTTGGAAACTGTCTTCAAAGTGGAAACGAGTTGCTGAAAATCCTCATCTGTAGCAGTTATCAGTTGTCGGCATTGTTGTTATCGGTGCAGCCCAGTTCTCCTACAGTCAACTACCCCCCCCCCCCCCCCACCTTTTCCCAGTTGCACCGGCCTTTAAGGAGGGTGGCGGGATGGTTAAGACGTTTGCCTTCCAACAAGTAAATCGTGAGATTCTTGGTTCGATTCCTACACTCGCCCTTTCTCCCCAGTTTGACGAAAAAAATCCAACTGAATGTCAAAATCTATCGGATGAAACTATAAATCGAGGCCACATGTCCGAACGCACGCAGAACATCTTGCATACACGTTAAAAACATGTTCCACCTTTCAGAAGAGTAGGCCATTCTGTGCCAGTAGGAACGGATTGCCAAAAAAACCGCATGCAGACAAGTGTCGGGTTTAATTAAACACTATTCCAGAAGTCTGAATGCGGCTACCTCAATGGTTGGGGGAGGGGAGGGGGGGGTAATGGTCGCATACACAAAAATCTGCCCACTGGTGAACCTGGGAGCTCCAGCCGAGGTGTGGGGAAAGTAGCCATGTTGAGCCACTCCACAGACTCAACATTACTGTGGAGTACAACATGGCTGCTAGCTAAATGCTTAATGGTGCCCACTGCCCCAAAGGTCTGCTGGATTACGGGATGATGATGATGATGATGATGATGATGATGATGATGATGATGATGATGATGATGACGATGACGATGACGATGACGATGATGACGACGACGACGACGACGATGTGATGATGATGATGATGATGATGATGATGATGATGATGATGATGATGATGATGATGTTGTTGTTGTTAGGAGGAGGAGGAGGAGGAGGAGATAATATATCAGTAATAATAGCAATGATAATAATAGTAATTTTTAATTTACATAGCGCTGAATTTTGTTAAACAAACAGATCGAAGCGCTTGCATCCAAATCATTTGCAGGCGTGCAACTCGCCACAAAGAGTAGGATTAACAGATATCAAGTTTATGCACACACGCACAGACACACACGTGCGCGCGCGTGCACACACACACACGCACACACACACACACACACACACACACACACACACACACAAAACACACACACTCACGCGCACGCACATACACATACACGCATGTGCGTGCAAACACACTTAGGTAGATGTAGAGTGGTGGAGATGAAGGAGGCTGTTGAAAGTAAGGGACAGATGTGAGGGGAAAACCTCAGGTAGGAAATAAAATGCGTTTTGAAGCTGAATTTGAAAGTGTCAAATGTAGGCCTTTGGCAAAGTGAGAGAGGGAGGTCATTCCAGGTGTATGGACCAGAAACAGACGACGGCCAACAGGGGTTGGAACCTGGGTGTGGGAAAACACAAAGTAGCTGCGGCTGAAGGAGGGGAACAAGATGGATGTTAAGGTGAAGACAGTTGTATAGAGGGGAGAGAGAGAGAGAGAGAGAGAGGAGAGAGAGAGAGAGGGAGAGGAGAGAGAGAGAGAGAGAGGAGGAGAGAGGAGAGAGAGAGAGAGTCAACCAACATCATCCAACAGTCAGTTGCTGCCGGAACGTTCGATCAAGAAGAAGAAGACAGTGATGTGAAAGTCTCAAGACCACACTAACAAGCGAGGATCAGAATTATCAGTCTGTATGGTGTGCACAAGTTTCTAAGGCAGAAGACTGGATTTTTTCTTGCTTGCCATGCATGTGGTGTTTTTTTTTCTAAATGTGTGTGATTTGTGCCAGTTAAGAAATGAAAACGATAGTTTGATTGTTTGCTGTGTTCTGGAACTGTTTTTTCTGTGGGTTTCTTTTTTTCTTTTCTTTTTTTTTTGGGGGGGGGGAACTGTAATCCTATTATTTGTCTGAGAAATGGCTTAGTTGTTTGGTTTACATGTTTTTTTTCTCGTCAAATTTAATCATCCTGAAAATAATTGAATAAAGCATGGTAGGGTAATTGTGAGCTTATGGATTATGATGTTCTTACAGCTTGCTGTGTCTCATGTGTCTGAATGTTGCACTTTAAGTTGACTACATCAAGTCCATGACTGAAGACAATCAAGACAGTGTTCATTTTGTTCTGTGTTCTTTTTTGTTTTAGTAGAGGAGGGAGATTCTTTTTTTGATCAAGTCGGTCTTGCCCGTCTTTCATTTTTCCCCACACTCTTTTCTTTATATAATCTGTCTGTCTGTCTGTCTGTCTGTCTGTCTGTCTGTCTCTCTCTCTCTCTCTCTCTCTCTCTCTCTCTCTCTCTCTCTCTCTCTCTCTCTCTCTCTCCCTCTCCCTCTCCCTCTCCCTCTCTCTCTCTGTGTCACACACACACACACATTGCATGTATACATGCACGCACATCCAAGCGCTTGCTGTTGGTACGCATACCAGGCACTTATTATATATCTGCTGGAGAAATATCATTACATCCCGTCTATCATTGATTTGGGGGAGTGGGGGGAGTGTGGCTAGGGTAGGAAGAGGCAGCAGTGAGGACAGGGGGGGGGAGCAGTTGAGGTATGAAGAGAGAGGCCCCAGGACACTGCTAGCGTGCTGTGGCAGAAGGAGGCAGAGGTCCTTGCTTCTGGGGCACTGGCTGACTGATCCACTGCAGGCCTCTTTCAAAACTTGCTGGGTTTTTGGTTGGGGGGGGGGGGGGTATTTTGTTTGCGGGGGGGTTGTTGTTGCTGTTGTTGTTGTTGTTGTTTTGGGGGGTGGACGGACGCCATAAAGTGGTTAAGACCGTTTGACTTCAATCCCATAGATCCATGAAGTCGTGGGTTCCAATCTCGGTCGTGGCCTCTGGTGAATTAAGGGTGGGTTTGGTTTCTTTAGTACCATCTTCCAAGTCATGCTTCAAGTGCGGACCTGCCAGTGGTTTGATTCCATTTCTCCCCGTGGGGATGCCTGGTGCCTGTCAGTATAAATAGCATCCTCCACCTTCTGGAAATTGTGTGCTAGAAATTTCTTCTTTTCTATCACTTTGTTTCTGCCTTGTTTCCTTTCTTCCTGTCACCTCCTTCTTGTCTGTTTTCTGCCTCCTTGGTCCATTCTCCTGTCTTTTTTCCAGAAAGGCTTAAAATATATCAATTCTCTCTTATGCCGAAGTCGGATGCGCTGGGCCTAAGCAGGCTGTACTAAGCAGGCGCTTAACGGCAGCGTGGCACATTTTCGCTCATATAACAGACAGCAATAGTTGCTGTGTGAGCGTTCGACGACGAAGAAGAAGAATTCGCCTTTGTGTATATACCCCGAAGATTAAATGTACGTTAAATATCCCGTAATCCATATCGGCGTTCGGTAGGTTACGGAAACAGGAACATACTCAGCATAAATCCCCCAAAGTCGAAATGCGGCTACCTTCATGGTGGGTTAAAACGGCCACATACTCAAGTCTGACCATTTTCTGTCTGTCTTCGGAGCTCTAGCCGAGGAACGAAAAAAAAACAACTTTTTTTCACCTTTTTTTCTTGATCTGTTCATGCTTACAAGAGAAGTGCAATGGATTTCTGGCAGGAAGAAAACGAGAATAAAATGGCTGGAAATGGAAGAGAAACACTGTCTTAGGAAAAGACTGCACACATAGGAAAACTTGTCATTTGCATGAGGGGAAAATAAGACAAGCCTGGGTGTCACCTCGTGACAGATTGAAGTCATCATTGTGGTTTTGCACTTGGTTCACAGGCAACCGTTTTTTCTCACCACGAAGGTAGCCAGAATCCGACTTCAGGTTTTTAAATGCCTTTTTTCGGTTATGACCCATAGATTTACTTTCACTGCTGTGTCAAAATCGAATAATATACAAAATCCAATATTACTGGATTTCGCAGTGGCAATTTTTTTTGGGGGGGGTTATTTTCTTCAGTTTGAAAATAATTTATAGCGTTTCCAAAAGGCTGTGTTATTATTTCTCCTGTACTTTCATAGATAGATTTAAAACAGCCCTATTTCAGAGGAGGAATTATTTAAACCGAGTTCCCCAACAAGCACTTTGTAGAAATTCACCGAAACAAAACGCAGCCTCTAACAAGACCGTGCAAAAAATGCCCACAAGGGAAAAATTGGCCTTCGATCCGGTTTTGAGTAGGAGCTTTTGAAAAGGAAAGGGATAGAGAACCTAAAATTTAAAAAATAAGTTCCAGCTTTGGGCAAATAAAACAGGTGGCATTGTTGTGAAGTGTGTGGCTGTAGTGGAGGAGAGTGCTAGAAACACCAGCAGCAAGGGGGGGGGGGGGGGGGGCAAGAGCCGCGCTAATCGATAAGCAAAGAAAGGACAGGGGGAACCAGAACGGGGATTACACGTACAATGTCTCCTCCAGATTCCTGGCAGCTGTGGGCGGCATAGACAGACAGTCAGACAGACAGACAGACAGACAGACAGACAGATAGGCAGACAGACAGACAGGAAGACAGACAGACAGACAGACAGGAAGACTTAGGTCTGAGCTTGAACTTGTATCTCAGGAGTTTTCGCCCAGTATTGCGTAATGAACTGTTAGGAAGAACAATAACAACAGCATCGAAGAACAATAACAACAGCATCGAAAGTTATAATACCAATAAGGAAAATGATGATGTTGATGATGACGATGATGCTGATGACAACAACGAGGATGCTGATGTTAATATCAGTAAAAATGAAAATAATGATGATTGTATTTTTTGTTTGTGTTTTCTCTTCTTCTGTTTTTCCTAATATCTTTATTATCTTTCATTATTCTTTGTGTGTATATTTTAGCTTGCTCTTTATATGTATGTGAAAAAACGCATTTCATGATATACAACAATGTACAACATGATAAAAGTGAATAAAAAAAAATTAATTATGATGATTATATTGATGTTCATGATGATAATAATAATAATAATAAATGGAATTTATATAGCGCTATATCTTGCAAAAACAAATCAAAGCGCTTGCATTCAACCAATTCTTGCGCATGCAGCCAACAACAATTAAATTTTTAACGAAGTCAATGCACACACACACACACACACACACACACACACACACACACACACACACACACACACACACACACACACACACACACACACACACACACACCACACACACAGAGTATAAACACACATAGAGTATAAACACTTTGGCAGGGCGGTGGATATTTCGGCTGTTGAGAGCAGGGACAGATGATGAAACAGGATAGGAAAGTCTTAGCTTTGAAATAAGTGTGTCTTGGGGCTGGATTTAAATGTTTTTCTTTCTTTTTTCTTTTATTCTTTTATATCGAGGATAACAGAATAAGCAACATGTGCTTTTTTTCATCCGGTCCCCGTGTGTATGCAGTTTTTGTAAATATTGTCATCTGTTCCCACCGGCACACGATGGCCTACTCTTACGAAAGCGGAACAGGATTTAACGTGTGCGCAAGATGTTCTGCGTGCGTTCGCACACGGGGCCTCGGTTTAAAGTCTCATCCGAAGGACTTTTGGGGAGAGTGGAGTCAAATGTGTCATAGGTAGGCTTTTTACGAAGGGAGAGAGGGAGGTTGTTCCAGATCACTGGACCAGAAACAGAGAAAGAGCGACGGCCAACGGTGGATTGATTGAATCTAGGTATTTGTAAGCGCAGGGTATCTGCAGCAGAGCGGAAGGAACGAGAAGGAGTGTACGGGTAAAGACATTCACAGAGGTAGGAGGGTGCTGTTTTGTAAAGACATTTATAACAGAGAGTACTGATCTTATAGTTTACTCTCTGTGGCACAGACAGCCAGTGGAGAGATTGCAAGAGAGGAGTAATGTGCTCAGATTTTTTCTTTCTGAGGACCAGTCGAGCTGCGGAGTTTTGTATACGTTGAAGGGAGTGGATAGATGATGCTGGCAGACCAGCCAAAAGAGAATTGCAATAGTCCAGACGTGAAAGAATCAGAGA
Source organism: Stramonita haemastoma (assembly GCA_030674155.1). Lineage (NCBI taxonomy): Eukaryota > Metazoa > Mollusca > Gastropoda > Neogastropoda > Muricidae > Stramonita > Stramonita haemastoma. The sequence goes on along the minus strand of CM060317.1, from coordinate 40,559,229 downwards.
CGTGACGAGTTTAGATGTTGCATCAGTGGACAGGTACTTTCGAATTGCACTAATACGTCTTAATTGATAGTAGCATGACTGGCAGGTCTGGGTGATGAATTTTTGCATGGATAGTGTGTTGTCGATTGCAACCCCTAGATACTTTACAGCAGTGGAAAGAGTGACTGAAGTATTGCCGAATTCTACTGAAGCTGTAGTAATGGAAGAAAGTTTGTGTTTGGTGCCTACCAGCATGGCTTCAGTTTTATCTGCATTTAGCTGTAACTTATTCTGTATCATCCAGTTTTGGATATCGTCAAGGCAGTAGGACATATTTATCAAGAGAGAAGGTAGATTTTCAGGAGTATCACAGCTTAGAATCTGAGAGTCATCGGCATAGAAATGATAGTTGATTTGATGACGGTTTATTATATGTGACAGTGGAGCAGTGTATAGAGTGAAAAGAACAGGGCCCAGAACTGATCCCTGCGGGACTCCACATTCCAGTTTGACAGGTTTGGATTGAATCTTGTTTACTGCAACTGTTTGGAATCGATCGGTAAGGTATGAATTAAACCAAGTGAGAGCTGTGCCTGTGATGCCGAACGTTTTTTGGAGACGGGAGAGAAGAATTGAATGGTCTATAGTGTCGAAAGCTGCAGATAGATCGAGAAGAGTGAGAAGCGATATTTTTCCTGTATCAGAAGCGTGTAGAAGCGTATTTAAGGTGTGCACTAGGGTGGTTTCAGTGCTGTGGTTGTAGTCCAGTCAAATAAGCCCCAAATTTGGCCGAACCTTAAACAAACTGCTTCGAAAGCAAACTCAACTGATTCGGTATCGTCAGACATCCACGGATAACATATCAAAAATCTAAAAGAATATATGGTTCAACGAATTAGATATTTCACTTCAAATGAGGTACCCCCTCACTGAATTCCTGTGACTAAAAAAAATATGACAAACTACTATTGTGACTATGATTTTGACAAAATAATCATTAGAACAACTATATACAATCACTGACAGGTCATAGATGTTTTTTAAAACAAAATTAGGCAGGAAATTCATCAATTTTGTACATTTTGGGGACAAAAATAGTTAATATTCTTTGCTGATTTGAACAAAATGCTTATATTTTTCCCATTTGTATGTGTTTCATACACGATTAATAAAACATGTTTATCATAGAAAGCTAGTATGACCTCTTCTGTAAATAAAAAACCAAGAACAGTTGCAATCAACAAATAATTTAAAAAGATATTGCTTGTTTTCTACCCTACCCCCTAAATTTTTAGAGACCCCGTATTCTAAGCCGAACTCCTAGTTTTGCCTGTATCCGTGACAGCTGTTTCTGCACAGTGGTGGGACAAATCTATTATATAAACAATAGAAGATTGTTGATTAAGACTACTATTTCTTTGAGATTTGAGTATTGTTTATTATCATTATTATCAATGATATAATTATAGAATCTATATGGCGCTAGATCTATATTAAAACAATTTTTAAAAATTCTTTTATATCGAGGATAATAGAATAAGCAGTCATGTGCTTTTTTACATTCAGTCCCCGTGTGTATGCAGTTTTTGTAAATCGTGTCATCTGTTCCCACAGGAACACAATGGCCTACTCTTACGAAAAGCGGAACAGGATTTAACATGTGCACAAGATGTTCTGCATGCGTTCGCACCCGGGCCTCGGTTTATAGTCTCATCCGAAGGACTTTTGGTGAGAGTGGAGTTAGCACTGATGTTAACTCCAGAGGAAAAATCCCCTCGACCGGGAATCGAACCCTGGACGTCAAATTGCGAGCGTAGTGTTCTGACCACTAGGTTATCCCTCCCCCCATCTTGTGAAAACAAATCAAACGCTTGCATTCAACCTATTCTTGAACATAATACCAACCACAAATGGTGCTAACAAATTTTAATTTACACACGCCAGCGCGCACGTGCGCACATGCGCGAGCGCGTATACGTATGCGACTGTAATACACTTTGGTGAAGTGATGGGGATTTCGGCTGTTGTCGGGTTTTCTTATGGAATTTTCAGAAAAGGAAATTGTGCTGGTGGTACAACCTTGTATCACACTTCAAAAACTAACTCTAAGATGGAAGTCACACACTGGCTGAATCATGCTGTGTTAGATTTAGTCTGGTGATGGGATATCATGGTAAACCAGGATCCATGGCATGTAGTATGCAGGAGCTGTGAAGATGGTGTTGAGGGTAGCATCCGTGAGAAAGTATGCTCGAACAGCACGGGAGTAAGACTTCCCACTCATAATAATTATGAGAAATAGCATTTGAGGTGTACACATGTTCATACCCTTTCAGTACATGTCCAGTGGTTCCTAGGAAACTCATCTGAGTGTGGAAGTATCCCAGCTGAAGGACAACAGATCTGATGAAACTGTCAGAGGGATCACTATTTATAATTGCCTGGGCTTCCATGTACAATGACTGATAGAAAGTTACCGCATACATCACTGCAAACTTTTGTACTTGATTGGAGATGAAGATCAAAGTAAAGTAGATGCATGATGTATGAACTCATAGCAGTCATGGGCAGGAAAAACACCTGACTTCCCTGGGTGCACGCCATCATGAGGTGCTTGCATCAACCTATGCCCTGCTGGTTGAGAAGACTTCGGGGGCTAAGATATCTTTCAAGGTGTATCAAGATATGCAGTATTATCAACAGCAGCTATGTCCGAAATGCTCTTGAAACACAAAGAACCCAGTGTGTTCCAGTCAGATCTGCAACGAAACGTTGTTGTTTTCTTTTTACATTCCTAACATAATGTATCTGGATAATGTAGATATATAGGGTTATTTTCTTCATAAGCATTTGCAGTAAACTTGACTTTCACTCTGAAATTTTACAAAATAAAATTTTATAATTTACCTTTATCAAGAACTACAACAGGGATTAGCGTAGGCTTGAACTGCAGATTGCACTGTCTCTTTGTAATTAAGAATTAATGCAGTTCATACCACAAACCACTATTTATTCACTCGCCTCCTTACAGTCTCAGAATTTGTATAATTATGTGACTGTCTCATAACCACACTTACCAAAAAATATACTTCTTGTCACAATAGAATTATTTATGTAAAGTTCAGGCTGATTTATCCAATGAGATTTTGTTAGCAGTACCGTGCCACACATAGTTCTGTCTACCTGTACACTTGTATAATCATATTTTTACTTGGAGTAATTCTTTTGTTGTTGAGGGGTTGTTTACATGCACAAGATTTAACATACCTTATTTCTCAAGTGCACTGGATTCCCTATTGTTCATCTTTTTTTCCCTGGATACCCTCCTGTTCTTTTTTGCTTCCATTCCATGAAAAGAGCCACCCCATCTAAAATGAGCTGAGTTGTGGTCTGCATTGTCTGTTACAAACTGAAGAGTTTTTCCTTCTGTGATTTGGGAAATGCTCACACCTTGGCTGACAGCTGCATTGAGATAGAGTTTCTGTATATTAAGTATGAAGAACAGAATGTAAGTCTGTTCAGTGTGTTCAACGAAAATCTGGATCCAAATGTTTTGTGCATCTGTACATCCAAATGAACTTGAAGTGGAGCAGTGTATGTTTTTGGTCTTGTAGCCTACACAGTGCACTGACAAATAGATGTGGTTTTCAGTTCTGTTCTTATCCCTGAAGACTGAAGGGCAAAAAACTGCACTGTAAATTCTTAGACAGTTGGCTAGAGTCATGTACTCATCTTTGTTGCAACATATGGACATAATGACACCTCATAGTAGTAGCTGCTGTTTTTATCAGGCAAATGGATTCACAGTCACTGTCAGCCTTTGTCTGTTCTTTCTAACTTGAGTAGGGTGGCAGAGACTGCTGTCTTTAGAGTCGTATAAGCTGATTTTCCTCTGAAGCTGAGATTGCTATACTGTCACCAAAATGTCTAAGCAATTTTCTTCATGTTGATTGCACTATGCGCAGAGCCATTGTTGTCAGATTACATATAGTGGGTTAGGGTGTCTTCCATCATTCTAACAAGGTCTCAAACAGTGATGTGTTCAGCGACATTGTTTTCCAGGTAGGTAACAATATCCTGAAATGCAGCAAAACATGTGTCATCTTTTGGTCTGCTGGCTTTCTCAATTTTTTTTCTTGTTGGTTCATGATCAGTGTCTGAAAATACTTTAGGGATATGTTTTCTGGTCTGGAAATTACAGACATTGTGGAAAGCACCATCTCTTGCGAAGCAGTCCTGTAAACATTCCAGCTTAGGTGTAACTTTCTTTGGCCATTCATCACTCCTGCTGCTACAAGAGTCAGCCCCTGTGTATTGAACCTGTTATTGTCCCTGTTATGAGATCTATGCAGTCCTCATGTTCACCTTTACTGACCAATTTTCTCTTTCAGGCAGAACAGACACTGAGTTGCATGACTGAAAGTGGAAACTGCAGTCAGAAGTCTCCTTTTTCAAGTTTTTGTTGTGGAGACTTATCAGCCTGTCCTCTCCATAGACACTGTGCTGTAACATTTCTGTTGTAATAGTCTCCTCCACAGCCAGCATGTACAACATTGCCGATTGAAGCACCGTTGACACCACTTTGTTGACTGCTTGCCGTATTTCCGTAAGATAACTTTTGTGTCCTTACTGCAAAATCCATGATTAAAGATAATGCAGCAGTCTCTATCTGGTATCTGATCAAGAAACAAAACAGACTTAGATGGTTTAAACAATTCTACTTTAGTAATGATAATAATAATATAATAATAATAATAATAATAATAATAATAATAATAATAATAATAATAATTGTGATAACGAAAACGATGATTTTAATAATAAAATGTTAATTGTTAGTAGCATTATCATTATTATCAATATTGTTGAGTAGAATTAGTGGACGAAGTAGTAGTAGTAGTGACGGTAGTGGTAGTGGTGGTAGTAGTAGTAGTAGTAGTATAGTATAGTAGTAGTAGTAGTAGTAGTAGTAGTACACACACACACACACACACACACACACACACACACACACACACACACACACACACACACACATAAATATATATATATATATATATAATATATATATATATATATAACCATTATATACCAGTATCATCACACAAACACAAGCCAACACCATTTATGGCTCCATACAACGCTTTTAGTTCATAAACACTCTTCTCCCTCCCCCTTCAACGAAAGAACAGCCCAACGCCAGCTGCCCTGGACGTAGGCCTACCAGTTAGGCTACACCGCTTCACTCATGCTTACTCTAAACTGCCCCCTTCACCCATCATCGCGTCGTCTGCTAGCAAGCCAGAAGAGAAACGGGAGGGAAATTTCGCAGGCACGCAGGGCGGAATTTGTGCCGGTGCACAAATCCCGCGCAGTTGGTCTGTTTTGCGCCCCCGACATAAAACCCCATTTTTTCTAAAAGTTTTTTGTTAATTACGTAAAGATTGAACCATCTACAGTTTTAGATTTTTGTGTGCATGAACAAAATGGCCAAATGAACCGACTCCTGCACTTAAATATTTCGAAGCAGTTAGTTTGAGGTCAAATTTTAATTTGACTGGACTATTGGCGCGATAGGCAGACTGGAAAGGCGGAAGGAGGCTATTGGAATGAAGATGGCTGTTGAGTTGTCTGAGAACGACTTTTGATGATGATGATGATGCCATTATTGCATAATGAGCTGTTTTTACAAGAAGAACAATAACAACGGCAATAACACTAACAGTGATAGTAACAATAATGATGATGATGATGACGATGACGGCTACGACGACGTCGATGATGATGGCTGTACAAAAACTAAATTATTTTCGTCAACTGTGCATATTTCCTTAAACTTGCCAACTCCAAGGGAACAGTTGTTCAGCTCTGTCCACTCTGTTGAGGCTGTTGTTTTTCTTCAGCTCTGATGACGCTGTTGTTTTTCTTCAGCTCTGATGACGCTGTTGTTTTTCTTCAGCTCTGCTGACGCTGTTGTTTTTCTTCAGCTCTGATGACGCTGTTGTTTTTCTTCAGCTCTGATGACGCTGTTGTTTTTCTTCAGCTCTGCTGACGCTGTTGTTTTTCTTCAGCTCTGCTGACGCTGTTGTTTTTCTTCAGCTCTGCTGACGCTGTTGTTTTTCTTCAGCTCTGCTGACGCTGTTGTTTTTCTTCAGCTCTGCTGACGCTGTTGTTTTTCTTCAGCTCTGCTGACGCTGTTGTTTTTCTTCAGCTCTGCTGACGCTGTTGTTTTTCTTCAGCTCTGCTGACGCTGTTGTTTTTCTTCAGCTCTGCTGACGCTGTTGTTTTTCTTCAGCTCTGCTGACGCTGTTGTTTTTCTTCAGCTCTGCTGACGCTGTTGTTTTTCTTCAGCTCTGCTGACGCTGTTGTTTTTCTTCAGCTCTGCTGACGCTGTTGTTTTTCTTCAGCTCTGCTGACGCTGTTGTTTTTCTTCAGCTCTGCTGACGCTGTTGTTTTTCTTCAGCTCTGCTGACGCTGTTGTTTCTCTTCAGCTCTGATGACGCTGTTGTTTTTCTTCAGCTCTGATGACGCTGTTGTTTTTCTTCAGCTTAAACGATCGTTTGTGGTTTGTTTTGTAGGGGATGATCTGTTACTTCTGCTTTATTAGGATTTTTTCTGCCTTTCTTTTTATGTGGAGAGAGGCTGGTTGGTTTCCTTTTTTGTTTTTGTTTCTGTTCATTGATCCCTGTATAAGAAGGGTTGTTTTTTTTCTGCAGTCACTAGTCTCTTCAAAAGAAAAGCCACATATACGGACGCTCTAGCTGAGTGGTTAAGCCCCTTTGACTTCAATCCCAGAGTCCATGAACTCATGGGTTTCAATCTCGGCGGCGTCTGGTGAACTAGGGGTAGTGATTACTAGAATCTCCCAGGCCAATGCAGATCTGCCAGTGCCTTAATACCCCTTGTTTATATACACCTGCAGAAAATAAGACATACTTGTTTAGAATCCCGTCATTCATGTCAGCGTTCGATGGGTTACAGAAATCACGAACACACCCAGCATACATCCCCGAAGTTGGACTGCGGCTACCTTCATGGTGGACAAAAATGGTCTCAAACGCAAAATCTCACCATTGGTAAACCTCAGAGCTCTAACCGAGGAATGAGAAAAAAAAAGAGCATAACAGGTT
>CM060317.1:40544620-40547120 GCA_030674155.1 Stramonita haemastoma | reverse complement strand
TACATGGTATATTTCTTGAAATCCGATGTTTTCGAGTTTAAATATCTGTGGCGCCTGGTGGATTAAGTAAGTAAGAGTGGGAGTACTTTGCAGTATCCTATGACAACTAACGTGGAAAGCTGCAAGGATCTTGTCCTATGACAAGTAATGTGGAAAGCTGCAAGGATCTTGCTCCTTCCCCCTTGTATGCACTCACAGAAAATCAAGTATGTACGTCAAAGATCCTATAACGACGTGTCAGCCTTCTGAGGGCTGGGTGTGGAAACAAGAAACTACCCGGTACTTACTCCAGCCTCGTATTGGAGTTTGGTTTTTTGTTTTTTTTGGGGGGGTCGCTCCTCGGGCTAAAGCTCCGAAGTTCACCATTTGCGAGATTTTGTGTATGCGACCGTTTTTGCTCACCGTTAAGGTAGCCGCATCCCGACTTCGGAGATGATGTCAAAACGCGACACCAAGTGTGCCTGCAGTTGGGGCATTTTTGTTGTCCTCCTTTCTTGCCGACACGAAAGGTCTTACTGTTCCGAAAGGCAGAACTGGTTTTAAAATGGGGGCAAGGTGCTCAGTGTGTGTTTGCACATGGAACCTCGATTTACAGTCTCATCCGAAGAATTTTGGAGGAGAGTGGAGTCAGTGCTGATGTGAACTCCAACAAGGGGGGTGGGGGGGGAGATCCCCTTGAACGAGTGTCTCCAACCTTGGCTAAGCTGGAATGTCAAATCGCGAGCGCAACGCTCTGACCACTAGGCTACCCCCCCCCCCCCCCCCCCCCCCCCCCCCCCAACATCTGCTAAGCGTATTTCTTTGTTGTTTTGGTTTGTCTTGTTTGGTTGGTTGTTTATGAAAGTGGTGTAGGGTATAGATCTATGCAGTGTTTTGCATTTTGTGATACTTTGAGAAAACTGCAAATGCAGCTGTGAAAGCAAAAATATTAATTGGCAGTTTCGGTTTTTCCCTTTACGTAACTTCCTAGTTCTGTGAATAAAAGTTTTGTGTGATAACCGACTTATATATTTCTTCTTCTCTCGTTTGCTTTACGCCGTCAGATGTGTCTGGGGAAAATAATGACCTGTCCTTTCCAGCTCCTCTCGTGGGCCGTACAGCTTGGTTTGAGGTGTTATCTGTTGTTCGGGATTTTTTGGTAATTTACACTTCTCCGTGTATGGATGGAGTAAAGAGAAGAAGAGGTGTTTATAAAAATAAAAAGGAAGAAAGAATAAAGATGGCCAGGCGTTTGTAATATGGTGTATGCTTATTCTAGAATCGGTGTGTGTATATGTATGTGTGTGTATGTGTGTGTGTATGCACACGCGCGTATGTTTGTGTGTTTTCGCTTATGCGGAGGGGAAGGTCTGTCTACCTATCTGTGTCTATATCTGTATCTATCTCTGTGCCTATATATGTATTTGTACATTTGTGGGTGCTTGTGTATTTGTGGTTACATAGTTACAGATGTTATATGATATCGGAATTCCGTTAGTAGGCAGCCGTTGTGCTGTTATTAACGGTGGTGGCTGGCAGCCTCATTCTTCTCTTCTTCTGTGCTTATTTTCTTTCGTTAGAAGTACGCGTTCGTTTTATGTTACGAGATATTTTGGGATTCTACGCACACAAAAAGGCAGTAACAGATGTGAGAGATGTACAGAGGATAGGCCTGTATTGGATGCAGGTATAGAAACATGGAATAGGGTAGGAGTAAAGAGAAAACGAGAGAAAAGAAGAAAAAAGGAGAGCCACATTTCTGTCCTCTGTGTGTGTGTGTGTGTGTGTATCTGTGTGTATCTGTGTGTATCTGTGTGTTGGTCTATCTGCCTGTGTCTCTAGCTATGTGCTTGTGTCTGTGTAGATGTCTATCTGTCTGTCTGCCAGTCGGTCGGTCTGTATGGACATGAGTATATGCGTAAAAACATGCTATATGTGCAATCGTGGCTGAGTGTGCACGTTTGTATGTGTACGTGTGTCTCTGTGCGCGTGTGTGTTTGCGTGGGTGCTCGCACATGTACACACTCACTACACACACACATACACACACATACACACACATACACATACATACACAAACACACACACACACAAACACAAACACACACACACAAACACACACACACACACACACACACACACACACACACACACCACACACACACACACACACACACACACACTCCTACATAAACATCCACACATAATATTATGTTCCATATACAGGCAGTTCTTCCATTAACAATGCTGCCTGTGCTGCTAACTTGTGCTTTCATTGTCCAAGCTGGGTTGTTGTTTGCCAAGAAATATGGCACCGTTTATCCAAGCAAGCCCTATTTACATTCTAACCCTTTTTATTCTTTTTATTCTTCTTCTTCCTCAAATTCTTCTTTAAAGTCTTCTCTTTCTTGAATTTGTTCTTGATTATTTCTTCTTCTTCTTCTTCTTCTTCTTCTTCTTCTTCTTCTTCTTCTTTTTCTTCTTCTTCTTCTTTTCCTTTCTTCTTCGCATTCTTCTTGTT
>CM060317.1:40529620-40539620 GCA_030674155.1 Stramonita haemastoma | reverse complement strand
TGCCTTGTTTTTGCACTTCATACAGACGTTCTTGTTTTTTCATACAAAATATCATTTCCCTGTGGAGGAGCCACGGTCTTGTCAGTATAGATGGCATCCCTGCTCTCTGGAAGTTTTGCGCTAGGGATTCCCTCTTTCCTATCCCTCTCTTTGTTTGTGCCTTGTTCTTTTCCTTCCCGTCACCGCCTTCTTGTCAATTTTCTACCTTCTTGGTCCATTCTCCTGCCATGTTTTCAAGAACGGCTGAAAAGATAACAGTTCTTTCCCCGCCCAAGTTGGGTGCGCTGGGCCTGACTTTAAGTGCATTACGGCAGCGCAACGCATGTTCACTCATTTGACAGAGAACAACTCTTTCTGTCTGAGCATTCGATGAAGATGAAAAATGCAAATTAACAATGATGCTGTTCTGCCTGCCTGCTGCCTTACAGAGGATTATCTCCCCCCCCCCCACCCCCCACCCCCGATCCACTAGACATGATTGGTGGTCATGGTAAGCGGGTATCTCGGGTGCAACACGCATTTAGCGTACGTAAAAGAACCCACGGTAACAAAAGAATTGCCCTTGGCAAAAATCTGTACAGAAAAGCTACTCTGATAGGGAACATGTACACATGCAGATAGGAAAAATAATGGCTGGTAGCTGCTCTTGTGCAACGCCATTTTTTTTTAAACATTAATATAAATAAAAATTGAATAAAATGAAATCAGAAGCCTGCATCATATCAGTTGGGTTTTTTAAAACCATAAATGAGTCAAGCTTCAACAAAAACAACCACCAAAAACTAAGGTATTGGCCAGCCGCCATGGTGCAGTGGTTAGCGCTTTGGATTTCGGACTGGAAGGTCGCGGGTTTGATTCCCATAAGAGTCATAAGGATTTTTTCGGACTCCGGCGGGCTCCTACCCAGAGTGAGTGTTATGTGGGCTCATTGGGGAGACTGGGACCCACAGTCGAGCTTCATCCACTTTACGGATGCGAATTTGAGAGTGTTGCTCAAACTACCTGACCAACACTGCAGGTATCTGTATCTCTCGGGCCTGGCTGATGCCGGGATATATTATAACAGTAAGCGTAGAGTACAACCCTGTCAAGTAGTCTCAAAGCGGATGCACTTCCATAGCAGCATCATTACATCGTCTTCATCACCATTGATCATCATACAATAATAAATTTAAAAAAAATTAAATATATTTAAAAGTTGCATCTGATTCGGTGGCCCCCTTTGCTCTGGTCTCTTGGTGACCTCAGATTTGGTTTCCCCATACACTTAGTGCCGTGGTGAGTTTGTGTCAAAACCTTTGGGGTTGGGGATTCGCGGGGGGACGGTCGTTGGAGGGACGTTGTGGTGGTCGCCACCTCGGGTGAGTGACTCACTCAGTCTGGCTCCGTGACTGAGCTAATACTGTAAGGGGTGGGGTAGTAGGTGGTGTCCTGCGTATGTTAGCTCAGAACAGGCACCATTGAACACCACCAAAGTGACCCAGCAGAAGTGCAGGGACCCTTTGGCTGGTGGCCCCACGGCAGCCTAATATTAATGGGCTCCCTGTGGACTCCCGACCCCGGGGATGAACACAACGAAATCTGGGTATGGCTGTGGCGGGAAGATTGAAATGAGCGGCGTGGGAACAGCAGTACTGGGACATCACAGAAGACGAGGCAGCAAAAGAAAACTAAGGTATTGACCAAGCCTCTCTCAGCTTTGGCCTCATGTCCTTTAGACTTTTTTAGTCGCCGGCCATTATGCAGGATGGTAAGGGCGACAACCAGTGATCAGCCAGTGCCGTTACAGTTTTGCTGAAGTGTAGAGCTTTGAAGAAAACTGACACTCCTGTCCGTCTGTCCTCCCAACAAACACAAGACCGTGTGGGATTCGGTGAGGGAAAACCCGAGGCCAAAATAAAACAAATAATGATGCCAACGTCGTCAGCAGAAAAAGAATAAGAAATGGTTACAAGTGTAGAAATAACAGCTGGCAAGGTTAATACATCATTTGTGAATATCGTGTGACAGACGTTTCTGTTGTATTTCCGGCAGACTTAAAACAGGGAGAGATTGGTCTGCAGCTACATTTTAGAGATACACCCATGTTTTGCATTTAAATATGAATCTTTTTCTCTGTTTTCTTTCTTTTTCTTTTCTTTTCCTCGTCATCTACACATTTCTACTTTCATTTCTTTCATTGCTGTTTTTATTGGTGGTGGGAGTGATGACACTGGATTTTTATTTGTTTTCTTTTTTCTTCTGCTTTTCTTTTCCTTTGTGGTGATGCCTGAGGTCTGTCAGTATAAATAGCATCCCTACCTTTTCCAAATTTCTTTGCTAGGAATTCCCTCTTTTCTACCCCTCTTTTTGTTTCTGCCTGCTCCTTTTTTTCCTGTCAGCTCCTTCTTGTCTATTTTCTGATGTCTTGGTCCATTCTTCTGTCTTTTCCCCCAGAAAGATTCCAAAGATGAATATTGTCTCCCACGCTGGGCCTGTGTCAGTGCTAAACGGCAGCGCAATGCATTCTCGCTCATAGGACAGACCACAACAGCTGCTGTCTGAGCGTTCGAAGAAGAAGTTTTTTTTTCTTTTGAGGGAAGGGAATAATGTTTTCTGGTACAGTCTCCGATCAGTTTTGTTTTGCTCTAGTTTCCTTTTTCTGGATGTCATCAGTGATGAGGATATTTCCCGTGTGATGATGGAGACTAATACCAGTATTTCGTCAATGTCTTTTTTTTTTTTTTTTTTAGAAATAATGCACGTTGTTGTGGCGCCGGTGTGTTTATCATTGGTCTTATCATTTCAAATACTGTAAATGGTTGGATTTTGGGGGGGAGGTTTCGGGGTGGGGAGGGTTGATGCAGAAATAAAACCAAATGCGTCATCTTAACATGTTTGTAGCACAGCTCTTGCCACTGTTTCACTGTTGTTGTAATACTGATGTGTTTACATTTTATTGCTTTACTTTGGAATGTTATGGCAATAACGACAACAAACCAAGCAAACTCAACCATCCAAGCAAAAACAACAATCAATGACATCCAAACAACAACCAAGCAACAAAAACAACCAAGCAAAAACAACAACCAAGCAACAACAGCCAAACAACAACAACAACAACAGGCAACAACAACCAAGCAACAACAACAACAGCCAAGCAACAACAACAACAACCAAGCAACAACAGCCAAACAACAACAACAACAACCAAGCAACAACAACAACCAGGCAACAACAACCAAGCAACAACAACAACCAGCAACAACAACCAAGCAACAACAACAACAGCCAAGCAACAACAACAACAACCAAGCAACAACAACAACAACCAAGCAACAACAATAGCCAAGCAACAACAACAACCAAGCAACAACAACAATGACCAAGCAACAATAACAGCCAAGCAACAACAACAACCAAGCAACAACAACAACCAAGCAACAACAACAACCAAGCAACAACAACAACAGCAGCCAAGCAACAACAACAGCAGCCAAGCAACAACAACAACAACAACCAAGCAACAACAACAACAGCCAAGCAACAATAAGAAACATCCAACCAAGCAACAACAACAACAAGCAACAAAGCAACAACAGCAACAAACAACCAAGTAAAAAACAACATAAAAATATCCAGCAACAACAACAACAAACAACCAAGCAATAACAACAACAAAATATCCAGCAACAACAACAAATAACCAAGCAAAAAAAAAACAACAAAATAGCCAACGACAACAACAACAAACAACCAAGCAATAACAACAACAAAACATCTAGCAACAACAACAACAAACAACCAAGCAACAACAATAACAAAATATCCAGCGACAACAACCAAACAAAAGAACGGTTCCACAGCTCGGTCATTTAACGGGGATGATAAGGGCGACAACCGGTGATCAGTCCAGAGCCCTTACTTTTTTTTTTGCTCAAAATTATAGAGCCTTGAATAAGAACTGACATTTCTTTCTTCCTATTATTTCAAACAAACACTTTGATTGCATGCCTCATGAAGCGAGTGGAGAGAGAGAGAGCGAGAGAGAGAGAGAGAGAGAGAGAGAGAGAGAGAGAGAGAGAGAGAGAGAGAGAGAGAGAGAGAGAGAGAGAGAGAGAGATTTGATTTGATTGATTTGATTTATTCTTTTATATCGAGGATAATGGATAAGCACTCATGTGTTTTTTTTACATCCAGTCCCGTGAGAGAGAGAGAGAAGAGAGAGAGAGAGAGAGAGAGAGAGAGAGAGAGAGAGAGAGAGAGAGAGAGAGAGAGAGAGAGAGAGAGAGATGAACAAGGCCACGTTGTCAATGAAAAAGGATGACAGTAAATGGGGTTTGGTTTTGATTTGGTTGTTTTTTGGGGGGGGGTGTTTTTTTTGGGGGGGGTTTTGGGGTGGGTGTTATTTGTTTGATTTGAGGGGGGTGTTTGTTTTGTGTTTTGTGTTATTTTCTTTTCGGGGGGGTGAGTTGTTGTGTTGTTTTGTTTTGTTTGGGGGGGAGTGGGGTCGTTCCTCGGATAGAGCTAGGTTCACCAACTGGGAGATTTTTTGCATATGCTGCCGGGTTGTTTTTTTCTCCCACCATTTCAGTAGCCGCATTTTTACTTAATTGATGGTATGTGGTTATAATGGATGTTTGTGGGGGGTGTTTTTTATATTACAAGGTCAACATCGTCTGTGGATATTGTGTGTCGTGTGTTTCCGTTGTATTGCAGGGAATGTTGAAATGGTGTGGGAAATAGAGATTTTTGGGATTGTTTAGATGCAAACATTATTCTTTGTTTATTTGTTTGTTTCAATTTTCTTTGTTCCTTCTTTTTCATTTACTTATTTTTCTTTTGTCAGTGTTGGGAATGGTGGGGTAGGAATGCTTTGTTTCTCTTTCTTTTTCTTTTCTTTTTTTTCTTTTTTTTTTTTTTTTTGGGGGGGGGCAGGGACATTTTCTGAGTCAGTCCCAAATTGGTTTAGTCTTCCTCATTTTCATGTTCTAGATGTTATTATTAATACGGGTTCAGTGTGATAATAGAAACTAGCGCTAACTCTTCAATTTCTTTTCAGAAATGATACACAAATAAAAACCAAACCTGACATTTCAACCTATTTGTTGCACACAGCTACAACGTGTAGATGTTCTTATAATTCCGATGTGTGTATTTTTATTTCAATCTTTAAATGCTATGACAACAACAACAACAACAATAACAACAAACAGCCAAGGAAAATTATTTTTTAAACAGATGGAAATTTTCTTTCTGCATCTTTTTTCTGGTTTTGTAGGCCATTCAGCAAGACTGGTAAGGGCGACAACCAGTGATCAGCTGGAGCCGTCACATTTTTGCCCCAAATGATAGAGCCTTGAATCCGAACTGACACCCTGTCCTTCTGTCTTCCCAACAAACACCACGATTGCGTGCTTCAGAGATGCGAGTGGAGAGAGAGAGAGAGAAGAGAGAGAGAGAGAGAGAGAGAGAGAGAGAGAGAGAGAGAGAGAGAGAGAGAGAGAGAGAGAGAATACAAAACCGTGATGGTCAAGGCTGACAATTTTTTTTTCCGATTATTTTGTTCGTAGGCTAGAGATTTGATGTGCAGCATGGTGAGATTGGGCGTCTGTGATCAGTTTTTGCCCGCAATGAAGGTAGCCGCAGTCCCACTTAGGGGCTGTATGCAGGCTGTGTTCGTGTTTCCGTAACCCACCGAACACTGACATGAATGACGGGATATTTAACTTGCATATTTGATCTTCTACATGTCTATACACGCGAAGGGAATGAAGGTACTGGCAGGTATGCACCTGAAGATGATCTTGGATATCGTAAAAAAAATCCCCTCCCTTATTTTACCTGACGCCGCCGAGATTCAAACCCACGACTTCATGGACCCATGGGATTGAAGTCAAACGGTCTAACTCACTCGGCTGTAACGTCCGTCGTGACTGCCAATCAAAATAATGATAAATATTCTTCTTTTTTTTCGTCTCTCGGCCAGAGCTGAGAGGTTCAGCACTGGAAGATGTGCTGTGTGACCGCCTACCCCCTAGACGCATTCCGCCCTCGGGGAGGAGGACTCGAAACACGACACCAGCGTGCATGCAGGCAGCTTTGTCCACTCTGTCATCCCTTCCCACTAGCACGAAATGCCCTACTCTTCCCAAAGTCGGAACAGGTTTTATCGAATGCTGGAGATGTTCAGCGTGCGTTCGCACACAGGATCTCGGTTTATAGATTTATCCGGACTTTCTGGGAGTGGGTTCGGTACTGATGTGAAGTGAAGTCTGGGAGGAAAAACTCCCCGCCAACAGGCGGTGGGGCCGGAAACCCGGGCTGTCAGATGGCGAGCGAAACGCTCTAACCACTAGGCTATCTGTCCCCTTTCTCCCCCCCCCCCCCCCCCTCCTTTCTGATTTTGTCTCTAAAAACTAATGAGGTTGTTATCATTTTTCTTTGGATATTGTGTGTCAGGCATTTCTGTTTTATTTCAGGCAGGTTTGAAACAGGTGAAGGCCGTGAAAATGGCTCAGAATTAAATGAAACTAGTGATAAACACGCTCTCTTTTTTTTAATTGTTAACATTTCTTTTGTTTGTTTCTTCCTGTGTTTCTTTACGCTTTTTGTTGTTGCTCTTGTTGTTGATTAAGGAGGGTGAAGTGGGGGTGGGGGTTCAGGGACGGAGAAGGAGAGATGGTGTGGTGTGTTTGGTCTTGTTTCACACTTGTGTCAGGGTTTTTTTTCGATAGCATGATAAAATATTTCTAGTAAGATTTTTAAAAAAATAACAGCTATACTGTAGCAATGGTTTTTCATAGAAATCTGCAAAAATAGCATCCATTGAATAATCTCCAGGGATAGGGAAGGAGAGGTTCTGTCACATTTGTCTTCATCTGAACTTGTGTCATGGTTTGTTTTTTTTTCAAATGTAATAATCTTATGTTTCGATTGTTTTGAAAAATAACAGCTGTGCAGCATCAGTTTCCCCCATAGAAATTACATTTTCAGAAAACCGTCGTTTGATCTCAACCTGTTTGTGAGACAACTGTTTCTGTGTAGCTTTAACTTTTGTTTTTGTAGTGATTTTCGTGTCTTTGCTGGTATGCTGTTGTTTCAAATGTTGTAGTGATTCTAGTGTATTTGCTGGTGTTGCTGGTGTTTCAAATGTTGTAGTGATTCTAGTGTATTTGCTGGTGTTGCTGTTGTTTCAAGTGTTTAGTGATTCTACTGTGTTTTCTGGTGTTGCTGGTGTTTCAAATGTTGTAGTGATTCTAGTGTATTTGCTGGTGTTGCTGTTGTTTCAAGTGTTTAGTGATTCTAGTGTGTTTTCTGGTGTTGCTGGTGTTTCAATGTTGTAGTGATTCTAGTGTATTTGCTGGTGTTGCTGTTGTTTCAAGTGTTTAGTGATTCTAGTGTGTTTTCTGGTGTTGCTGGTGTTTCAAATGTTGTTAGTGATTCTAGTGTATTTGCTGGTGTTGCTGTTGTTTCAAATGTTGGAGTGATTCTAGTGTATTTGCTGGTATGCTGTTGTTTCAAATGTTGTAGTGATTCTAGTGTATTTGCTGGTGTTGCTGTTGTTTCAAATGTTGTAGTGATTCTAGTGTATTTGCGGGTGTTACTGGGGTTTCAAATGTGTAGCTGAGTTTCGTCACGCTTTTAGTTGATGGATGCAGAGGCCGAATGTGTAAGATGATAAGGTTTCAGTCCTTATGGTCATGAAGTCATGGGTCATGACTTATTAAAGCCTGGCGGATTCTTTTATTTTTCTCCAGTCTCTTGAATCAGCTTTGTGCAGACCTGCTAGTACCCCCAAGTCCCCTTCGTGTTTGCATTGATACTGTTTTTATTTCTGTTATCATAACTGCCATGATGATTATTGTCATTGGTTTTCTCATTTTGTTTTTCAATATTGGTGTTGTTATAGTACTGTTGTAGTGTCCTCTCTTGCCTTGGAGTACTACTGTAGCTGTCACTACGATAGCCATTATTGTTACTTTGTTGTGTTGTGGATGTTGCTGCTGTTTGACTCAAAACCGCTGTTGTTTGTGTGATGCTGTATGTCCTGTGTTGATGCAGCGTCAAGAACTCCAGACTTCTTCCTTATCTCAAAATGAAAAATTCCACAGGTGTTGGTCAATGATACTGGTTATTACAGTCACTTCTCTGGATAAAACAGATAGAGCACGAAACAAAACAAATCAAAACAACACGAAACAAAAAGGTACGGCAGTTGTAACAAAACCTGAACACGCAAAAAATACCGAACACGCTTCCAGGTTCTATCAGTTGATCAGATTCAGCAACTGCAGCATCATCAAACCAGAAAATGCCTTGCAGATGGGGTGTGCATTAGTGTATCATGCATTTGTCACCCATATGCACCAACCCCGCCTGTGGAGAACTTCAACTTTAAAATCCGCTGTAGCTTATTTTCAGTCTGAAATTGCTTCTTCAACGCTGCTAACTTGTGTTCTGTAAAATACAGTGTGCTGTGCATGTATTCATGCTGCTGGCCTTTGGTTTTTCAGGACGTTGTTACTCCAGTTATTTATGCTGCTCTGACTGTACTCCTATTCGTGATTCTTATTGCTGCTGTTCTTGCTGCTTCTGCTGCTGCTACTTCTACCGCCACCGCCACCACCACCACCACCACCACCACCACTACTACTACTACTACTACTACTACTACTACTACTACTACTACTACTACTGCTGCTGCTGCTGCTGCTGCTGCTGCTGCTGCTGCTGCTGCTGCTGCTACAACATCTACTGTTGTTGTTCCTGCTGCTGCTGCTGCTACTACTACTACTGCTGCTGCTCTACTACTACTACTACTTACTACTACTACTACTACTACTACTACTACTACTACTACTGCTGCTGCTGCTGCTGCTGCTGCTGCTGCTGCTGCTGCTGCTGCTGCTGCTACAACATCTACTGTTGTTGTTCCTGCTGCTGCTGCTGCTGCTGCTACTATACTACTACTACTACTACTACTACACTACTCACTACTACTACTACTACTCCTACTACTCCTACTACTACTACTACTACTACTACTACTACTACTACCACCACCACCGTCATCACTACAACCACCACCACCACCTCTACTACTACTACTACTACTACTACACTACTACTACTACTACTACTACTACTACTACTACTACTACTACTACTACTACTACCACCACCACCACCACCACCACCGTCATCACTACCACCACCACCACCTCTACTACTACTACTACTACTGCTACTACTACTACTACTACTACTACTAATACTAATACTAATACTTCTACACTACCAGTACTGCTGCTACAACTATTGTTGCTGCTGCTGCTTCATCTATACAACTGCTGCTGCTGCTGCAGATACAATTTCCGTGCCGTGATATCCAGGCTTCATTCCTGCACTGTATGGCCTAACAGATAACCGGTTTTCTACCCTTTTTGTCGCCAAATTGCTTTGGGAAGAGGCTGTAATGGACTCACTAATATATGGTTCGTGCTATTCCGTTCTCAATACCTCAGGATTTTCTTTTTTTTTTTTTGTTTTTTGTTTGTTTCCACAAAACTGGTGTTTTGTCATGATAGAAAGAGAGAGAGAGAGAGAGAGAGAGAGGAGAGAGAGAGAGAGAGAGAGAGAGAGAGAGAGAGAGAGAGAGAGAGAGAGAGAGAATAATCTTTGAATAGTCTTTATTTTTCAAGGGTTACAGACTGATGAGAGAGAGAGCATAAGTGTGTGCGTACTCGTGTGCTAATGCATACGTGTGAAAGAGAGAGAAACAGACAGACAGAGACAGACAGACATACAGACAGAGACGAACAAACAGAGACAGACAGAGCGTAAGTGTGCGCGTGCTGATACATATGTGTGAAAGAGAGACAGACAGACAGACAGACAGACAGACAGACAGACAGACAGACAGACAAGACAGAGACAGAGAGACGCGTAAGTGTACGCGTGCTTATGCATGTATAGAGAGAGAGAGAGAACACTGAACACTGAACACTGAAATGGTTTA
>CM060317.1:40517120-40519620 GCA_030674155.1 Stramonita haemastoma | reverse complement strand
TCTCTCTCAATCTCTCTCTCTACCCCCCCCCCTCTCTCTCTCTTTGCATGTGTGTCCAGGTGTTTTGTTATCTTTAACAACGACATTAGAAAAAAGGGGGCTGTCTTTCCTAGTCTTATAGTGAAACAGGCCACAGAGAGTTTGGGCTAAATATGAGAAAGCTGAGGTTTGCCAATGGTGAAATTTTGCGTTTGTGACCGTTTTTTGTCCCACCATGGAAGTGGCTGCATTAGGATCTGGGGGGTGTATGCTGGCTAGGATTGTGTTTCCGTAACCCGCTGAACACTGACATGTATGATGGGATCTTTAACAGGATATCTGATCTTCTTGCTTGTGTGTATACACACAAAAAGGAATGAAGGCGCGGTCTGCACTTGAAGATGACGTGGGAGATCGTAAAAAAAGCAAAACAAAAAAACCTTCATAATTCACCAAACACTGCCGCCGAGATTCGAACCCACGACTTAATGGACCCATGCGTGGGATTAAAGTTGAATGGTCTTAACCCTCGGCCGCGAGAGGTCTGCCTAGCTAGTTCTTTCCTGGCCAGAACGAGTTCCTAAGGGTCGTTGCTTTCAAACGGCCGACAGACAGACAGCCGACCTTGTCTCTAGAGGTCTTCAAAAGTCCTCAGCCTCCGCGTGCGATAAAGATTAGCTGAGCTTTTGGAGTCTGTGCCCCGACCGAGAAGCTTCCTCTCTCTGTCCCCTCTCTGGCACTGCTTTGCTTGTCTCTGTCTGTCTGTCTGTCTGTCTGTCTGTCTCTGTCTGTCTCTTCTGTCTCTCTCGTCTCTCTCTCTCTCTCTCTTCTCTCTCTCTCTCTCTCTCTCTCTCTCTCTCTCTCTCTCCCTCTCTCTCCTCTCTCTCCTCTCTCTCCTCTCTCCTCTCTCTCGCCCCCCTCCTCTCTCTCTCCTCTCTCTCTCGCCTCTCTCTCTCCCTCCTCTCTCTCTCTGTCGTCGTCTGCTGTCTCGTCTGTCGTCCTCTCTCTCTCTCTCTCTCCCTCTCTCTCTCTCTCTCTCTCTGTCTTCTGTCTGCTCTCTCGTCTTCTCTCTCTCTCTCTCTTCTTTCTGTCTCTTCTTCTTCTTCTTCTCTCTCTCTCTGTCTCTCTCTGTCTCTGTCTCTCCTCTCTCTCTCTCTCTTCTCTCTGTCTCTCTCTCTCTCTCTACTATCACTTTTCTCTCCTCTCTCTCTCTATCTGCTTCTCTTTGCTTGCTATCTCTTGTCCTCTCTTGTCTCTTGTTTCTCATCTCTATGTCTCTCCTTTGCTTTTAACTTTTCTCTTGCTCTTAAACTGCTCTTTTTTTGTTCTGTTTCATGCATGTTGCTTTTGTCCTCTCTTTGTTTCATGTATGTACTTTACTATACTTGATCACACGTCTTGAAAACTCGCTATTACTGGCGTTTCCACACTAAGTACCCTTGACAAACACTGCACATTTCTTACATACGTTGCTGTTAATCATCTCACACACACGCCCCCCGCGCGCACCACACACACACACCACACCACACCACACCCCACACACCACACACACACACCACACACACCACACACACACACACACACACACACAACACACACAACACACAATCATTATCACTACCACACTTACCACCACTCAGTTTATAGCTTCATCTACAGGAGTGGAGGGGGTTGGTGAGGTTGAAGTCGGCACTGATGCTAACTCCGGGGGGAAATCCCTTGGAATGATGACCGTCTGGGCGGTGGCTGGAACCCAGGCTGTCAGATCACACGAGCTCAGTGATCTAACCACCAGACTATCCCACCCACCCCACCTCCACCCCCCACTTCTCCCCCTCTCCTCCAGCCGTGGTTTAAAAGCAGGGTGGGCATGGGGGTGACAGTCTGTGGGGGAGAGGAGAAGGGGGTAAGAGGCCAGTGGAGAAGGGAAGGGTAGGGTAGGAGGGGGGGATAGAGAGCTTCTTCACCTGCACTGTCTGCATGGGCAGAGGCCGAGGACATCGTTTTCTGAATTCTAATTAGTTTAAGCGTTTTTGCCTTCTTTGTTTTTTCTCTTCGGAGCAGTATTGTATCGATTGAATGTGTGGACGGGGTTGTGTTTGTTTCGTTGGGGGTTTATCTTGCTGTTATTGTGTGCCTCCTACTCTGGGGAAAAGTTGTGTTGAGTTCGTTGGTTGGTTGTTGTTGTTGTTGGGGGGGGGGAGGGGCTTTTTGTTTTTTGTTGTTGTTTTGTTTTGCTGTTATTGTTTACGACGTAAACGTTTGAGCATTTTTACGCACAGAAGCAGGTGTGTATTTAACACATTCTGAAAACACTACATCATATTGTCTTGTATTGTACTATATTAATTTTTCTAAATTGTATTATGTTGCGGCTACCTTCATGGTAGGGGAAAAACGGTCGCATACACAAAATTGTCACCATCGATGATCATGACTATCACTATCGTGACCACCATTATCACTATCACCATCAGGTTTATCATGACTATCATCGTTACTGTCATCATTTCGCCAG
>CM060317.1:40509620-40512120 GCA_030674155.1 Stramonita haemastoma | reverse complement strand
AGGTAGGGCAGGGCAGGGTAAGGCAAGGCAGGGTAAGGTAGGGCAGGATAAGGTAGGGCAGGGTAAGGTAGGGCAGGGCAGGACAGGACAGGACAAGGCAGGACAGGGCAGGACAGGACAGGACAGGACAAGGCAGGACAGGGCAGGGCAGGGCAGGGTAAGGTAGGAAAGGTAGGGCAGGACAGGACAGGGCAGGACAGGATAGGGCAGCACAGGGCAGAGCAGGGCAGGGTAAGTTAGGGCAGGGCAGGGTAAGGTAGGAAAGGCAGGGCAGGACAAGGCAGGGCAGGGTAAGTTAGGACAGGGCAGGGTAAGGTAGGGCAGGGCAGGGTAAGGTAGGGCAGGGCAGGACAGGGCAGGGTGTTGTCATCCTCGTTGTTTTTTCTTAGGCCAGACGTTGTTTTTGTTTTGGTTTTCTGCCTGTTCCCCAGTTAAAGCTCCGAAGTTCACCACAATAGCGATACTTGCATTATGTGACGGTTTGGGGCCTCCATGAAGGTAGCCGCATTCCAACTATGGGGATGTATGCTGGGTATGTTCGTGACATGAATCATGGGATCTTTAACGTGCATATTTAATCTTCTGCATGTATATATTATTATCATACCTCTTTATGTCACAGAAGATTTTTCTGCGTGAAATTCGGGCTGCTCTTCCCGGGAAGAGCGCGTCGCCACAAGGGCAGCGCCACCCTTTTTTTCCTGTCTGCAACTGCATTTGTATCCCTATCAGAGTGGCTTTTTTCTACAGAATTTTGCCAGAGACAACCCTCTTGCCGTGAGTTCTTTTACGTGCCCTAAATAATGATGTGTAACACCCGGGACCTCGGTTTATCGTCTCATCCGAAAGACTAGCACCCAGACCACCATTCATGGTCTACTAGATGGGGGAAAAGTTTTGGGCCCAAACGGGATTCGAACCACCGCACACTCCGACCCGGACCTTTCGCTTTCTAGGCAGGCGCGTTACTTCTAGATCACCGAGCCACATTATATGTACATAAAGGGAATTGAGTCACTGGCAGGTCTGCACTTGAAGATGACCTGGGAGATCGTAAAAAATCCCCACCCTTAATTCACATAACGCCGCAGAGATTGGAACCCACGACTTCATTGACCCATGGGATTGAACTTGAACGGTCTTAACCATTCGGCTGTAGTGTCCATCAAATGGGATTTAATGTGCGTGTAATGTTACTTAACTTAAGCCTGTGACCACTCACTTGACGGTCAATTGAAAGTCTCATGCGAAGGATTAGATAGGGCATTGAAATCTGTATACATGTTGGCTTTCATTGAGGAAACCTCTGCTGTCCTGGTGGCTGCCACTGAGATTTGAACCTTTAACTCTTTGATCAAGCATCAAACGTCTTAACGACTTAGTCGGCCAGGCCTGTGTAGGTAGCTATTTTATAAGCTGGTGCCATATATAATAGAGGAGGAAAGAAACTGTGTTTTGACGTGACAGGCACTTTTCGGCAAGTATAGTGTAGCCAGAATGGGTATAAGTGGTGGAGCGGTTTTCCACTGCAGTTGGTTTGTTTGCTGTTGGTTTTCCTAACAGCAGCAATGGGATCTGCTCTTCCTGAGCTATTCTTTTCTCTTTTGCACGCGTGTGTCTTCCTCTCTCTCCGTGGCCATTACCTTGGCTGTGCTCTGCTTTGCAGTCGGTTGTGGAGGCGATCAACAAAAGTGCCTTTGTTACCTCCCCTTACCCTGTCATTCTGTCCATCGAAAACCACTGCTCCATCCCGCAGCAACAGAAAATGGCGCAGATTTTTATCGTGAGTCCGTCTGTCTGTCCGTCTGTCTGTCTCTCTGTCTGTTTCTCTGTCCTTGTCTGTTGTCTGATGTCTGTCTGTTTCTCTGTCTCTGTCTGTCTGTCTGTTGTCTGTTTCTCTGTCTGTCTGTCTGTCTGTATGTCTCTCTGTCTGTCTCTCTGTCCCTCTGTCTGTCTGTCTCTCTGTCTGTCTCTCTGTCTGTCTGTCTGTTCTGTCTGTTCCTGTCTCTCTGTTGTCTGTCTCTCTGTCTGTCTCCTATGTCTGTCTGTCTTCTCTCTATTGTCTGTCTGTCTGTCTGTCTCGTCGTCTCTATCTGTCTCTCTGTCTTCTGTGTCTGTCTGTTTGAAAAATATGCTGTCATGTTAGAATGATTAGCTTTATGCATGTCCATAGTCACACAGACAACACACACATGCATGCGCGCACGCACGCACACACACACACACATGAACGCGCACACACACACACCGCGCGCGCGCGAGCGCCACGCACGGACATATCACACGCACACACGCGCTCCGTGCGCATATTTTTGCACGCACGCACGCATGCGCGACACGCACACACACACACACACACACACACGCAAGCACGCATGCACATACACACACGCACACGCGCATTATCCTCGAAATAAAGAATTGATGAAGAATAAATAAACAAAAATAAAGAAAAATAACACACACACACACACACACACACACACACACACACACACAC
>CM060317.1:40489620-40504620 GCA_030674155.1 Stramonita haemastoma | reverse complement strand
CTTCATCCCCAAACTGTGTGACATGTTGCAGGGAAGGGTCGGAATCCTTCAGCGAAAAGGGGCGGCTGAAGAGTCACCCCGAGCTGGTGGACTGGACTGGCTTTGACGACTACCTGCAGCAGAACAAGGTGGTGCCCAAGCCCAGGCCCCGCAAGGCCAGCCAGATCTCCAGGGAGCTCTCCGACCTCGTCGTCTACACACACGCCGTCAAGTTCAGGGGTCAGTCACTCACCTGTTTGGAGGGACGTGAACAGTGGGGAAAAGGATGCACTGTAGTTTTGGTTTTTGTTGTTTTTGTTGTAGTTTGGTGTTGCTTTTTGTTGGGTTTTTTTTTTTTTTGGGGGGGGTTGTTTGTTTGGGAGGGGGTTGTTGTAGTTGTTTGTTTGTTGTGCGGTTGTTGTTTTTTTGGGGGGTTGAGAGATTTGTTAAAAAGAACTCATGCATACAGAAATTTTTTTTTAATCATCGAAAGTTGCAAGGGAAAAAAATGTTCTCAAACCTGATAATGTTTGTCATTGAAAGATTGTTGGAAAAAGATGTCCTCTTTTTTACTATTGAAAAAATTGTGGAAAGAAGTCTTTGGAAACTTGTGTGTATGAAACGAGTTGTTGTTTTTTGTTCTTGTAAGAGTTCTGTGATTAGTCTGTACGTGCATCATTATGTTTCTATTCATAGAAAAAATTCTCGGTAAGAATCAATGCGTACATAATATTTCTTTTGATGAAAATATTATTGAGGAAAAAGTAGTGAGGAAAGACAAGTGCAGGTACCAACTTCTCAATCATTTTGAAAATGACTTATCAAAGATTCAGTAACAACAAAAAAATGAAATGAAAATAAATTCTAGGGATAGCATTCTTGATGAAAATATTCTGGACAGAAAAAAGTGGCCAGTTGCCAGAGAGAACTGTAGTTGTCCTTACTCGCCCTCACCACCTCGTCAGTTTTTCCATCAGTTTCAATCATGGTCATTTTTTTTCAACTAGAAAGTTAGTTTGGCTGCAAACTGGTAGTTAAGTCACTTTGATCTCTAACTGAGGAATTTAAATGGAACTGACTACCTGTCAGAGCTGATTATCAAATGATAGAAGTTTATTTCGAAACAAAACAATTTTCGTCCTTGAATTTTAGTTCCATTCTTTGATGAAGGTTGTGTGAGAGCAGGCTTAAAACTAGTGAAGCACTATCAGAATGACCACATTCGACATAGCAAGAAACCTGTTAATCTCTTACTTAATGTGACCGGGAGTCTTTTTTAAATCAAAATTTTGCAGTGTTGCTGCTGCTGCTGCTGGGGCTACTGTTGCTGCTACTGTTGTTGTTTCTGCTGTTGCTGCTGCTACTGCTGTTGCTGCTGCTACTGCTGTTGCTGTTGCTGCTGCTATCTCTGTTGGCTGGTCAGACTAATGCTGTTGCTGCTGTTGTTGCTGCTGCTGCTGTTTCTGCTGCTGCTGCTGCTGCTGCTGCTATCTCTGTTAGCTGGTCAAACTAATGCTGCTGTTGCTGCTGCTGCTGCTGTTGCTGCTGCTGCTGCTGCTCTCTCTCTGTTAGCTGGTCAGACTAATGCTGTTGCCCTTGCGGTATTATCAGATAGGGGTCAGTACAGGTGTGAGTGCTGTGACGTGTGTGCAGGTCTGTCCCTCAGCCCCAACACCTCGCTCCGACAGAAGAAAGCCACATCCCGCAAGAGTATTCTGGTGCCTACCTTGGGTCAGCCTCCCAGCACACCTTCGCTTCTGCCAGCTTCCTGTGAGATCTTCCTCTGGAACTCATAGTGCATGCACACCATTGTACAGTCTGTTAAAATCAGGCAGGCAACCCACGATCTGCGCAGTATCACAGAAAATATTGAAATTGAAGATTGTTTTAATGGAGAACTGCCCCTTATTACAGAGTGGTATCAAACTTGAAAAGTTGGACGGAAAAAAGCATGAACCGCTCTGTATAACACTTTTTTTTAACAAAATCTTGGTGTGTGTGTGTGTGTGTGTGTGTGTGTGTGTGTGTGTGTGTGTGTGTGTGTGTGTGTGTGTGTGTGTGTGTGTGTGTGTGTGTGTTGTTATCTTTTATAACACTCATAATGCATGCAGTTTTTTTATTGGCATAAATAAAGAGGCTGAAAGGGTTCGGGGGGGGGGGGTGTATATTTGATCTCTTATCTGAGGAGATATCTGTTTTCTCTGAAAGGAGGTAACAACGATGACCTATCTATTCTCTCTAGTTAGCTCTTGTCAGAAATGATTATCATGCATAGCTTAGACTGGTAGCCATCGTTAACGATGCGGAACCAAAAAATGGAACATTCTAGACTTTGCTTGAATTTCTGAAGGATTGTTGATCAAATTCTTTCATAAATCGTACACTTCAGTGTTGTTCTTGTTGTGGTTCTTATCATCGCTATTTTGATCATCATCATAATCATCATATCTGTTGTTAGTATTTGTACTGTTCTTGTTATTATTACCTTTATTATTATAATACTATTATTGTTCCCATCATCATTGTTATCATCATCATCTTTATTGCATGCACACGTGTCTATATACCAAACAAATACATAAAAAGCTACCTATATAAATCTTTTCTTTAACAAATGGTAGCTTCAAACTCACGATTTTTCATCAACATGGAAACTATCAACTCCTTCCAAAGTCATTAATACATTTTTAAACAAGATTATAAATAATAATAATAATAATAATAATAATAATAATGAACAAGGAGCAGAACAAAACCACCTCTTCCTCTCTCCTCCTCTCTCCCCTGTGGGGATGCCGGGGGGCCTGCCAAACCGTTGAGGGGCTGTTGAAAGGGGGGGAGAGAGAGAGAGAGGAGGGAGAGAGAGAGAGTATGCACATTGCATGTAGTTGTAGCCGTGGTACCCGAGACCTGACTGACCCCTTTCAGCGGACAAACTGGACCCCTCTCCCTCGGTGACCTCTCTCCCCAAGAGCCGGCGGATGGAGGGCACCCCGCCCTGCTACCTGGTGTCTTCCCTCAACGAGAACAAGGCCAAGCAGCTCTGCCGCCGCAATCCCCTGGGCGTCGTCAGATATCCTTTGCCGGCAGTTCTTGGTGTTGGCTTTGGTTGGGTTTTCTTGTTGGTTTTTGTGGTTGGTTTGGTTTTTTGGGGGTGGGGTTGTTTTTGTTCGTTTGGGGTTGGGGGGGGTGTTGTTGTTGTTTGGTTTTTCGTTTCTCATCTAGAGCTGTGGAGGTGAGGATGATGAGAGTTTTGGTATGCAGCCCGGTTTTTTCTTTAATCCACCATGGAGGTAGCCGCATTCCGACTTTGGGGCTGGTGTCTAAACACGACAACACTTTTGTGCATGCGGGTTTGTGTTTTTATTATTTCAATTTTGAAATCTCTTCCTACCGGCACGAAAGGCAGGACGGATTTTTAATGTGTGTGCAAATATTCTCCAGGTGTGGGGGGGGGGGTATAGTCTCGTCTGAAGGACTTGCCTTTGGTTCCAAATGAATCTGCATGTCTGTGTGAATGTATTCCTCCTTCCTTTGTGTGTGCACGTGTGCAGCCAGCGAGATGTATGCTGGATATGTTTGTGGTTTCGTAATTCACCAAAGGCTGACAGGAGTGGGGTATCTTTAACGTGTATATTTGAATCCTCTCCATGTATACACGAAGAAAATTTAAGGTACTGGCAGGTCTGCACTTGGATTTGACCTAGGATTTCTTAAAAGAAATCCCCAATTCACTAAACACCACCGAGATTCAAACGGACCCATAGATTTGAAGTGGAACGGTAGTAATTGACCACTTAGCGTCTTACCAGCATTTTGTTTGACCTGTGGGATTGCTAATCCTGGAGGTTTTTCCTTTCCTCCGCTACATCTCCCATGTTCACCAATGGTGAGATTTTGGTAAATGCGACCGTTTTTGCCCGCCATGAAGGCAGCCACATTCTGACTTTCGGGGGTTGGTGCCTTGATTTATTAGTATAGGCGTGTGAAGATGTGTCTGGGGGGGAGGGGGGGGTTGCACAAGTGTGTGCTAGTTGTTGATATGTCATAATACGAGTGTAAGTCTGTTGGGCATATGTGTGTGTGTGTGTGTGTGTGTGTGTGTGTGTGTGTGTGTGTGTGTGTGTGTGTGTGTGTGTGTGTGTGTGCATTGTTTCTATACAGTTCAACAGGGTACATTGCAATGCAAAAAGTATACACCATGGTATAATGTAGTGTACTTCATACATTTTCAAAAAAAAAGTAAAAATGAAAATTCAGATAGAAATACTCTTGAAAAACGGACAGGTAGATGGATAGGTAAAGGACACAACACAGAAGGCTGCTAGGATAAGACAGCAATCGTCATTCCTCCCTGGTGTTGCCGGGGACCTGTCAGTATGCATACCCTTCCCACCTCCTGGAAATTCTGTGCTAGGAATTCCTTCTTTTCTATTCCTCTCTTTGTTTCTGTCTTGTTCTTTTTTCCTCCTGTTACCTCCTCCTTGTCTGTTTTCTGCCTTCTTGTTCCATTCTCCTACCTTTTCCCCAGAAAGACTAAAAAGAGAACAATTCTCTCCCACGCTGAAGTCTGATGTGCTGGACCTGACTTTTTAGGCGCTTTTAATGGCAGTGTGACGCTTTTTCGCTCCTATGACAGACAACAGTAGTTGCTGTCTGAGCGTTCGAAGAAGACGAAAACAAGATTATTATACAATGTAGTACAATTCATACACTTTCCAAAAATCGGATCAAGTATAAAGAATTATCCAGTCAGAAATCCTCACCAGAAAATAAAAGAGACAAGCAGATGAGCATGACAAGCATGAGAGGGAAGAGCACACGGTCTGACAGACAGAAAATCACCCACCACCCACCCCCCTAAAAACCCCACACTTACCATCCAAACGTCACTGTGTCTTGTGTGCACAATGCTCCTTGACTGGCTTCACCCATACTGAGCGGCAGTTGATGCGGACCTACCCTGCCGGGATGAGAATCGACTCTTCCAATTTCAACCCCGTCATCTTCTGGGCCTTTGGAATTCAAATGGTCGCTCTCAACTATCAGACAGAGGGTAGGCAGCTTTGTCAACAGACTTGTTCTCTTTCACACACACACTGTGCTTTTCGGAAGAGTAGGCCATTGTATGCCGGTGGGAACGAATGGCAAAATTTACAAAACTGCATACACACAGGGACTAATTGTAAAAAAGGTCATGAGTGCTTATCTGTGTTTTGAAAGGGTTTTGTTTCTTGGTTGGTTGGTTGTTTTTTTAGTGGGTTTTTTTCTTTTCCTTTTCTTTTTTTTCTTTTCTTTGGGGGGAAGGGGGGTCGTTCCTCGGCTCTAGCTCGGAGGTTCACCACTTGTGAGATTTTGTGTATGCCATCATTTTCCCACCATTAAGGTAGCCACATTCCGACTTCAGGGATGATGTCTAAACACGACACCAGTGGGCATGCGATTTTGTTAGTTTTGTCATCCGTTCGCACAGACATACAGTGGCCTACTTTTCCCGAAAAGCGGAAATGGTTTTAACGTGTGCACAAGATGTTCTGCGTGCGTTCGCCCAGGGAACCTGGGTTTATAGTCTCATTCTGAAGACTTTAGGGGGTAGGGGAGTCGGCACTGATATTAATTCCCGGGGGGGGGGGGGGGGCCGAATCCTCTTGAACGGGATTTGAGCCGGGTCAGCAGATCACGAGCGCAATGTGCAAGGCACTAACCACCAGGTGTGTGTCTGTGAGTGTCTGTGTCTGTGTGTCTGTGTCTGTGTTCGTTCTTCTATTTAACGTCTGTTCACTATAAGTGATATTAGACGACTGTGTGTGTGTCTCTGTGTGTGTGTGTGTCTGTGTGTGTGTGTGTCTGTGTGTGTGTGTGTGTGTGTGTGTGTGTGTGTGTGTGTGTGTGTGTGTGTGTGTGTGTGTGTGTGTGTGTGTGTGTGATTCAGATTCAGAATATTTATTGCCATTTAAGTAATGCAGACCAATTTGACACAACAAAACAAACATCAGGTTTAATTATTGTTCTGCACAAATAATGTCCGTGTGTGTGTGTGTGTGTGTGTGTGTGTGTGTGTGTGTGTGTGTGTGTGTGTGTGTGTTGTGTGTGTTGTGTGTGTTTGTTTGTGTGTGTGTGTGTGTGTGTGTGTGTGTGTGTGTGTGTGTGTGTGTGTGTGTGTGTGTGTGTGTGTGTGTGTGTGTGTGTGGTGTGTGTGTGTGTGTGTGTGTTGTGTGTGTGTGTGTGTGTGTGTGTGTGTGTGTGTGTGTGTGTGTGCCTTCCCGCGTGCTTGTGTGTGTATGTGTGTATGCGTTCGTGCTGCACGGTGCCTCATGCTGTGTATGTGTGTGTGTGTGCATGCCTGCGCGTGCGTGCTGTATGCGTGTATGTGTGCATGTGTGTCTGTGCGTGTGTGTTTGCGTGTGTGTTGCTGTTCCCCCAGACACGGCCATCGCGCTGAACACGGCCATGTTCGAGCAGAACGGCCACTGCGGCTACGTGCTGAAGCCAGCCGTGATGTGGGAGCGAGGCCACGTCATGTACAACCACTTCAACCCCTGGGACAAGGAGTTCGACGGCTTCCATGCCACCATCTTCACCCTCCACGTCAGTCACCCTGGGGGCTCTTTGGGGTGGCTTTTGGTGGGGGGGGGGGGGTTGGGTGGCGGTGGTGGTGGTGGTTTGGGTGGTGGTGGTGGTTTGGGTGGTGGTGGTGGTGGTTGTGGTGGTGGTGGTGATGTTCGGCTTTCATGCCACCATCTTCACCTTCCATGCCAGTTGCGTTTGGGTGTGTTGGTTTAGGTGGTGGTGGTGGTGGTGGCGGTGGTGATGGTTTGTTGTTGGTGTTGGTTATTTTTAGGCATAGTACCCACATGCCATACCACAACCCTTTCCTTCTTTTGGCTGCCTTGTCTTCAGTGAGCCACCCAGTCAGAGACAATTTGCTTTCATTGCCTGAGGATAAGAATGGTGTAACGGTACTGCTAATGGAAGTGCATCTGCTTTGAGAATTCATAACAGGGCTGTACTCCACGCTTCCTATCATAATCCCGGCGTCCGGACCCGAGAGATACAAACACCAACAGTGTTGGTCTGGTAATTTGAGCAAAACTCTCAAACCCGCATCCATAAAGAGGATGAAGCTCGACTGTGTGGTCCCAGTCTCCACACTGAGTCTACAGGACACTCACTCTGGGTATAAAGAATGCAGCAAATGAACTACAGTTAAAAGTTAATATGAACAAAAGTAATATAATTGTTTTTAGAAAAGGTGGGTTTGGGGCAGCCAGAGAGAAATGGGTGTATGATGATGTTGCAATAACTGTTGTGAAGCTTACAGATCTCTTGGTATCATTTTTTCTACTGGCTTGAGTTTTGTTGCTGCCAGTAAAGATCTCTGTGGCAGAGCAAAGAATGGACTGTTTTTTACTACGAGAAAGCTGTCAGCGATAAATAAATAATTCTTTGCAATTTTTTCTTAAACTATTTGATGCTCAGATACATCCCATTGTCCAATATGGTTCTGAGCTATGGGGTTTAGACAATAGTGCGGCTGCACCTTGTGTCAGTTTATTTGGTTTAAAGAAATTTGGGGGTGTTGAGAAATGAGAGCACCAAATGACTTAGTGTATGGTGAAACAAACAGATATCCCATTTGCATCAATTCTGCAGTTAAATGTGTCGTTACTGGTTTAAATTATTAAAAATGAGTCATGATAGGCTATCACGTAAGG
This sequence comes from Stramonita haemastoma, assembly GCA_030674155.1. NCBI lineage: Eukaryota > Metazoa > Mollusca > Gastropoda > Neogastropoda > Muricidae > Stramonita > Stramonita haemastoma. The sequence goes on along the minus strand of CM060317.1, from coordinate 40,496,926 downwards.
CCTATAATATATTGTATAACTTAGACGCATTAGGTAAAACTAACTGGGTAACTAATGTCTGCATATGCATATGCAAACTGGGACTGGGGTATGTGTGGATATTTCAGGGGGTAAGTGATGAAAAAATATTTATACAAATCTTCGCCAACGGCTAGTAGACTGCAGATGGCAAAGTTGGGGAACTCACATTCAATCAAGTAGTAGATTTGACATATACAGAATTCATAGTTCAACACATATTTTGAAGAAATATCTTTCAATTACTATGGACAAACATTTACAATTTATTCAAACGAGATTCAGATATGGTATTTCGGAGATTAATGCACATGTCTCTCGCTGCCGACATACGAATGAAGTTGATTTGTTGTGTCCACTATGCAAAGAGTCAACTGAAGATGAAGTTCACGTTGTTTTGACCTGCCCTTTCTTGTCTAGTCTGAGACTGAAGTTTATCCCACTCAAGTTCTATCGGCATCCTTGCTTATTTCGGTATTATTTAGTAATGGCATCAAATAACGAAAGTGTTGTGCTTAATCTAGTATTGTACTTATACAAAGCTTTTCAGTTGCCAGAAACACTATTGTCCTGATTTTCTGATGTGTTATCATGTTATTGGAACTTGCATGATTTTTGTTTTTGTTGGGGTTTATTTTGTTTTTGGTTTTTTTTGGGGGGAGGGTCTTTTCAAGTCGTTTTGTTCACACCACTGCACATTTTCCTCCTTTCATATGGGGCCTTGATGATTAAACTATCTGAAGTCTAAACTCTCTCCTCTCTCTCTCTCTCTCTCTCTCTCTCTCTCTCTCTCTCTCTCTCTCTCTCTCTCTCTCTCTCTCTCTCTCTCCTCTATCATTTCAAAACAAAACCTCTGCTGTCACGCCAGTAGGTTCTCAGGACAGTGATGGGGTTGACTGACAAAGGCAGCGGGTCATTGATTTCCATGTGCTGTGCAGGTGATCTCTGGCCAGTACGTGTGCAGCAACTACACGGCCAACGTGCAGGTGGAGGTGGAGGTGATCGGCATCCCCGTGGACTGCGCCAAGCAGAGGACCAAGGTGGTGCCCAAGAACGCCCTCAACCCCATCTGGAACGACATCTTCACCTTTCAGGTCAGTTGCAGCATGCCTCTAGGTGTCTGTCCATCCTATCTATCTATTCCATAGTCTGGCGACCGTGCCCCCCCCCCCCCCCCCCCAAGACTTGACAACTAGTTCCCTCCATTCCTCTCTTTGTTCTGCCTGAGAGAATCGGACTTTTCCGTCTGATATGATAGGAGTGAAAGTGGTATAGTTGGTCTCTAAGGACAAGGCTGTTTTAAGGAATCTGGCTTTGGTTTTATCTCATTTTATGTGTGATCGATATGGGTTTTCCCACAATGTCCTGGGCTGACCTTTAGGGTTGACCAGGGCGTCGATACAAGCAAGGGCAGTGAAGTTGGTTTATACCCCTTTGTAATCTGGAGTTTTAAAATGTGTCGAGGTGACAGCCCCGATATGGCCTGTGTGGTCGGCGGTGCTAAAACAACATTTTTGGATTGGATTGTTCTGCCTTTCTCGGGGTTTTGTTGAGTTCTAGGCCTGTCCATTGGCTGATGTTGTCCTCCCATCTCCCATGGGACAACTGTCAAATCAGATTAGCCTGAAAACCAGAAGAAGAAGAAAGGAATGTCGGTGTCTTCTTCATTCTTATGCTAGATCAGGATTCAGCATGAGTGAGATGTTTTTGTGTGTACAATATTTTTCACCAATAAGATAGCCACATTGTGTCTTCGGAATGCTGATGAAGCACGATGATGATGCCTATTTGTCACTGTCATTTTTTCTTACCGGCATGCGGTGTCCCCCTCTTTTTTAGAACGCGGAATGGTGTTTAACATGTGTGCAAGATTGTATATTCCTGTGTTTATGCAAGGGTTCTCGACTTTTCAAATCAGAAGTTCCAAAGGCAAACAGAGTCTATAGTTCAATGATGTATCGAGAAAAAAATATAGTTTTTCCTATTAATGTTTGCTGAATATCTAAGTCAGCGTGCTCCCCAGAGTCTAGCATTCATTCTAACCTTAGAAATTCTTCACTGATACAGCAGCTTCAGGTTACGTCATTTCATCATGTGGAATTGAAGTATCAAGTGTATGCCTTTGTGCCACCAATAATTGAAGTATATTCTTTAACCATATGGACAGGAATTCCATATTGATACACTGATTTGAGTCTAGGCTGCCCCTTTAAATCAAAGGAGCCTATCTTTAAGCATCTAAGGATATGCCAGAGTACTACAAGTGATCAGTAGGCCTAAATACCTTGATCATAGGAAGTCGTGCCGGCGGGAGCCGATGACAAAATTTACAAAAGCGCATGCACACGGGGATTGGATGTAAAAAAAATAACAAAAGCACACGAGTGGTTATTCCATTATCCTTAAAATACCAGAATGAATAAAGAATTCCACTTTGATATAGCTAGTTGAGTGCAGATCATCCCAATCAGGACTAGCTCTATAGTTTTCATCAGTCCTCGGTTTGTGTCTTTGTGTTGTCTACTGCTGCCCTGCACCCCTGTGCCTCCATTTCCAGATCATGTTCGCCGACATCAGCTTCCTGCGCTTCATGGTGACGGACACCAGCACCAGTCACGTGGTGTCGCAGCGCATCATCCCCTTCTCCAGCCTGCGGCCCGGATACCGGCACGTGCGGCTGCGGTCGCTGAGCAACCAGCCGCTGGAGCTGGCCACGCTCTTCATCTACTCCAAGACGGAGGAGGACCTGCTGGAGAGCCGCAGCAGCATCGACTTTTCCCAGACAGCCGCCGCCACAGGCAAGAGGATGTCCCTGTCCGCCAAAGTGCGGGAGCTCTCTGACGCCAGCAAAGAAATCAGAGAGGTTAGTCCCTTCCTTAGCCTCTCACCCCCCCCCCTCCCCACCCCCCCAGTTTACCATGGGGTTGCGGGGGGGGGGGGGGGGCTGTCCGTATAAACAACATCCCAATCTTTAAGAAATGTTGTGCTAGGAATTACCTCTTCTCTGTCCCTTTCTGTGTTTCTGCCTTTTTTCTCTTTTTTTTTCCCTGTCACTTCCTTCTTGTCCATTCTCCAGCCTTCTTGGTCCACTTTTCTGCCTTTCTTCCAGAAAGACGAAAAAGATCACTGTGCTAGGCCAAACTTGTCAGGCGCTTAACAGCAGCGCAACGGTTTTCCGCTCATATAGCACTAGTTGCTGTCTGAGCGTTCAAGGAAGAAGAAAGTTCCTGGGCCTCTGACACGCTGAAGTCAGATGCGCTGGGCCTGACTTGTCAGGCGCTGAATCAGCCTAACAGTAGCGCAACGCTTTTTTTCCCTCCTATAGGACAGATTAACAAATACTTGCTGTCTGACGTTTGAAGAAGTTCCTGGGTATGACTTGCCAGGCGCTTAATTAACGGAAGCGCAACGCATTTTCGCTTGTATGACAATAGTTGCTGTATGAGCGTTGGATGTAGAAGTTCCTGTTAACTCTACACTTTGGAGGGAATAAATTGCCATCATCAGGGTTCATTCCGCCGCCATGCTCTTTTGCAAATATTTCGCTTTATGGTAAAGGTGTTCCATAAGCTGTGCGGTCATTGGAGAGTGAGGGGCCAAGAGACCTCAGCTTTTCCAGCGGCCAGCATATTGAGGGCCCATCTCCTCTCCTTAGCTCCTTTACTTTCCCTGACCCTAAAGAGGGCAGGTACCTATTTGCAGCTGGTTGAACTGGGGGACTGTGCTGAAGCCAAGGTGTGCAAAGGTCACCCATCCACTTGGTAACCACACTCAATGCTGCTTAACCTTAGCTTAGGGAAAGCGAGTGCTTTGACGACTGAGCTATCTCTCCCCCATTTCGCTTTAGAGATCGCAAAATGTACGTCCAAGACAACTAATTTCTGTCGTCTTTCTCACTGAGCTGTAGAAGATCTCAATAAATTCAAGGAAAGTGTTATGTTCTTTTGGGGAAAAAAATCCCATTGAGCAGTATTCAATGTTTTTATTGTTTATGGGATTGGGGTTTGGGTTTTTTTGTAATTAGGGTTTGGTGTTCTTTTTTTTTCTAATTTGCCTCTTTCTAGAAGAGATGTTTCTGTAATGAGAGGACATAAAACAATGATGATGGGGAGGGGAGAAGGGGAGAGAGACTCACGGTTTTGAACATAATTATGTGTAAGTTGTTCTTTTTTTTCGCTTTCTCACACATAGTGGTTAAAATTTCTAACAAAGCCGTTTTCATGTTGCTCATTGGTAAGTTATCATATTCTTTAATCTGTGTTTCTCTCTTCATTACGTTTTCAGTACACCGTAGACCGACACCAGTAGTCCCCCGTTTGTCCCTTCAGTTTACCCTATTTCAGGCAGTCTACATCTAGAGGCCTACTGACAGCTGCATAACAAATACCAAGCGTTTTAGTATTTCAAGCAGTGGAGATCCAGAGGCCTACTGACAGCTGTAAAACAAATACTAAGTGTTTTGGTATTTCAGGCAGTCTAGATCTAGAGCTTACTATCATCTGTTTAACAAAAACCATGTGTTTCAGTATTTCAGGCAATTGACTTAGACTCTAGATCTAGAGGCAGCTGACAGGGTGTGACAAATACCCTGTGTTTTACAGATGCCGAGCATCGGGCCAAAACTGAAGCGCCGGCTGTTCTTCATCAGTGTTTTCGGACTGACAGGGCCTGATGAATACGTCATCCTCAAAGTGACGCAAGAATCCACTGTCTATGACGTCATTGCTCAGGTGAGTTCTTCTGTTCAGAATCTGGAGGGGGGGGGGGGGGAATTAAAGACACAAATCACTGAGTATTGCATGGTGTGTTGAGTATGGTCCAGTTAGAATTGCTGATCTAAAAGATCTCCAGCCAATGGTTGCTATCTGGACAATCAAAATATACATGGGTCAAATCCAGTTGAAAACCTGACTTGTTCTACCATCAGGAATACCTGACCTGCAGGTGCTTGTCTTTGAGAGGAAATTATAAACTGTGGAGGTCCCATGTGCAACATACATTTCATGCCTGTAAAAGAACCCATGGGGATGGAAGAGTTGTCATGAGCAAAATTCTCTATTTAAAAAAGATCAAAGAGAAACACACACTGACCAAAAAAGATCAAAGAGAAACACACACTGACCAAAAAAAAAAGAGAAACACACACTGACCAAAAAAGATCAAAGAGAAACACACACTGACCAAAAAAAGATAAAAGACAAACACACACTAACAAAAAAAATCAAAGAGGAACACACACTGACCAAAAAAAGATCAAAGAGAAACACACACACTGACAAAAAAATCAAGAGAAACACACACTGACAAAAAAAGATCAAAGAGAAACACACATCGACAAAAAAAAAAGATAAAAGAAAACACACACTAGACAAAAAAAATCAAGAGAAACACACACCGACAAAAAAGATCAAAGAGAAACACACATTGACAAAAAGAAAACACATGACAAAAAAAAGACACAGAGAAACACACTGACAAAAAAAAAATCAAAGAGAAACACACACTGACAAAAAAAGATCAAAGAGAAACACACACTGACAAAAAAAGATCACAGAGAAACACACACTGACAAAAAAAAAAGATCACAGAGAAACACACACTGACCAAAAAAAGATCAAAGAGAAACACACACTGACAAAAAGAGAAACACACACTGACAAAAAAAAAGATCAAAGAGAAACACACACTGACAAAAAGAAAACAACTGCAAAGAGAAACACACACTGACAAAAAAAAAGATCACAGAGAAACACACACTGACCAAAAAAGATCAAAAGAGAAACACACACTGACAAAAAGAGAGAAACACACACTGACAAAAAATAAGATCAAAGAGAAACACACACTGACCAAAAAAAATCAAAGAGAAACACACACTGACCAAAAAAAAAATCAAAGAGAAACACACACTGACAAAAAAAAAGATCAAGAGAAACACACACTGACAAAAAAAAATCAAGAGAAACACACACTGACAAAAAAAAGATCAAAGAGAAACACACACTGACAAAAACAAAAAGAGAAACACACACTAACAAAAAAAGATAAAAGAGAAACACACACTAACAAAAAAAAGATCAAAGAGAAACACACATTACAAAAAAAGATCAAAGAGAAACAACACTGACCAAAAAAAGATCAAAGAGAAACACACATGACAAAAAAAGATAAAGAGAAACACACACTAACAAAAAAAAGATCAAAGAGAAACACACACTAACAAAAAAAAGATCAAGAGGAACACACACTAACAAAAAAAGATCAAAGAGAACACACACTAACAAAAAAAAAAGATCAAGAGAACACACACACTGACAAAAAAGATCAAAGAGAAACACACACACTGACAAAAAAGATCAAAGAGAAACACACACTGACCAAAAAAAATCAAAGAGAAACACACACTAACAAAAATGAACACTGGATCACGCTGTAAGGTGGCTATGATCACGTGTTCCCATGGCAACAAGAGAATTGTCACTGGCAAAATTTGTTATAAAAAAAAACAAATTTAAAAACCTACCCCATGGAAACAAAGATAGCCATGAGGGACTCTGTTGCCGAGTTGTTCAGACCGTTGGACTTCAATCCCGTGGGTCCATAAAGCCAGGGGTTCGAATCTCAGCGGCATCTGGTGAGTTAAAGATGGAGATTTTTACATCTTCAGGAGAACTTACGTTGCAGACCTGCCAGTGCCTTTACTCTGTGTGTATATATGTATAAAGGGGATCAAATATGCGCGTCAAAATCCCTTAATTCATATCAGCGTTCAGTAGGTTACGGGAAACACGAACATCCCCGAAATCGGAATGCGGCTACCTTCAAGGTGGGCAAAAACAGTCGCATACTCAAAACCTCACCACTGGTGAACCTCGAGCTTTAGCCGAGGAACAAAAACAATCCACAAAGCCAACAAAAACCTGTTATCTGTTGACATATTCATTGGGCAGATGCACTACTAACTGCTTAACCGAAAATGATGATGAGGCTTCGGGTACATGCAATTGTTTTCATGTATTTCGGCTACCCAGCAGATGTTAGTAGGAATTATGATATCTTTAACATGTGTACTGCTGTTGTAGGACTAAGGCACTGGCATGTCTCATACATTGTGACCTAGAAAATTGTATATAATATATATTGATCATCTTCTTCTTCTTCTTCTTCTTCTTCTTCTTCTTCTCCTTCTCCTTCTTCACCATCATAACATGACAGTGATAGTAATTGTAATAATAGTGATCATCATTGCCATCGTCATCATCAATATGAAATGAATAAAAACATCCTG
>CM060317.1:40472120-40484620 GCA_030674155.1 Stramonita haemastoma | reverse complement strand
TTAAAATATGGTTTAAACAAAATTGTATTCCCCAAAAAATCATATGTATACACACTTATAATAGAGCAGCCACAAGCTAAAAGCTTATAATGTCATACACAAAAAATAAATGAATTTTTCTTCTCTTGTTTGCATTACACCGACAGATATGTCTGGGAACAGTATTGGCATGTACTTCCCAGCTTCTCTCGTGGGTTGTACAGTTTGGTTTGGGGAGATTTCTCCGTTGGCCACATTTTTCCCCAGTCGCTGTATAGCATTCTATCTATCTGTCCGTAGTCTAGCGATAGTGGGGGCACCCCTGAAGACTTGACAACCAGTTCCCTCTATTCCTCTCTCTGTCCTGCCTTTCTCAGGGTTTTGTTGAGTTTTAGGCCTTTCTGATCATGAGCTTGTGATGATGACATTTAGACTCCGCCTCGAGAGTATTAAAAAGCAGAGCAGTTTGTTCAATCTTGACAGACTAAAGGACCCAATCGTAACAGAAAACTTGAAAGCTACGATAGGAGGAAAATCTGCCCACTCCTCGTTCTTGACAACCAGGACACTGAAGTAGACACGCTGATCAACAGCTTTAACACTGCAGTGAAACAGCTAGCAACATCCTCGGCAAACACCGGCCAACCAAAAAGCCCTGGGTCACACAGAACAATTCAAAGCTGTCAAAGAAAACCTGCAGAAAAATAACAGCAAGAAAGCTTGCCAGCTTGTTAAAAACCTGACAAGTTCAAAACAAAGGAGAACCAATACCATCCAAGACAAAGGGAAATGCCTCATTGAAGATCAAGTATTTTAAAATGGTGGATGAGTACTGCTCTGAGCTGTACACTCACACAACAATAGGAGACCCCAAGGTGCTAGATGTCCCTCCACCAACCAACAACAGCAGCTACCCCATCTGGAAGAAGTTGAAAATGCAATAAAATCACTAAAAAGAGGGAAGTCAGCAGGAGTGGACAACATTCCATCAGAACTGGTCCAGGCAGGAGGAGAGACCATGATAGAAGTGTTACTTACTATCTGCAATAAGATCTGGCAGACAGGGGAGTAGCCAACACCTTGGACACAGTGACTGAATATCACCCCCCCACCCCCACCCCCCACCCCCAAGAAAGACAAATTACAACTCTGCATCCATGCTAAGAATCCTCCTAAACAGACTAAAGCCTCAAGCTGAAGAGATCATCAAAGAAGAGCAGACAGGGCTCAGAGCAGGACGGAGCACAACCGAACAAATTTTCAATCTTAGAATACTCTGTGAAAAATACTTGCAACACCAACAAGATCTTTACCACGTCTTCTTTAAGAAGGCGTTCGGCAGAGTCTGGCATGCAGCTCTGTGGGCAACCATGAGGTTATATAACATCAATGCCAACCTGATCAGAACCATAGTAAGGCAACCAGCGCAGTCTACTGTGACAACAACATAGGAGATTGGTTCCGAACCACAATTGGAGTACGCCAAGGATGTCTGCTCTCTCCCACCCTCTTCAACATATTCTTAGAAAGAATAATGGCTGATGCACTTGAAAATCATGAGGTAACAGTCAGCATTGGAGGCAGGACAATCACAAACTTACGTTTTGCCGATGACATCGACGGCCTAGCTGGAGAAGAGCAAGCTTGTCAGCCTGGTAAATCACCTTGATAAAGCCTCATCAGCATATGGCATGCAGATCAGTGCAGAGAAAACCCAGCTGATCTCAAATGGAGGAAGCTGGCTGCAAAATCTTCAGTGGTGCCCCCACCGTCTGCGGGACTACGGAACAGGTGAAGGTGAAGCCTGTCCATTCGCTGATGTTGTCCTCCCATCTCTTCCTGGGTCTGCCTCTTTTCCTTCCTCCTTGGACAGTGCCTTGCAGTATTGTCTTTTGCAAGTCCTTTCGATCTTGTAATATGATCTTGTACAAATAGCGTTAAAACAAAGGGATGAAATAAAGCCAGACACAGCTGCTGACATCCACCCCTTCCCCTCCCCCCAGGCGATGAAGAAGGCTCACCGGTCAGGCGAGGACCCCCGGAGCTTCGTGCTGGTGGAGGAGCTGGACGTGCAGGGCCGGGAGGGGGGCGACCACACGCCGGTGGGTACCTCCGTCATCCGGCGGCACGGCAGCGACAAGGTGGAGATGAGGGTGCTGGCTGACGACGAGAACGTGCACGACGCGCAGTGCGAGTGGAGGACCACGGGCCGCTTCGTGCTGCTGCCCCGCGACACCACGCTGCTCGAGGAGGAGGTCAGATTCCGGGGGGGGGGGGGGTTGTTTTGGGGTGGGGGGTTGTTTTGGGGTGGGGGGGTTCTTTGCTTTTTAGGGGAATGTGTGTGTGGGAAGGGGTGTGTGTTATGTTTGTTTTGGGGTAAGGGGGTTGTGGGTTGTTGTTTTTTTTTTTTGCTTTTTAGGGGGATGTGTGTGTGGGAAGGGGGGGGGGGCAGAGGGTGGTGCGGTTTTTTTTTAATTTTGTGTCCTTAGGATTTTTTGGGGTTGTGTTATGTTGTTGTTTTTTGAGTGAAGGTTGAGAGGGGGTATGAAGTGGAGCAGGGTGGTGTAGTTTTTTTCTTGTGTTGTTTGGGTTTGGATGGTTGGTTTGGGTTGGTTGGTTGGTTTGGGTTGATTGGATGGTTGGTTTGGGTTGGTTGGATGGTTGGTTTGGGTTGGTTGGATGGTTCGTTTAGGTAGGTTGGTTGGGTGGTTCGTTTAGGTAGGTTGGTTGGGTGGTTCGTTAGGGTTGGTTGGGTGGTTCGTTTAGGTAGGTTGGTTGGGTGGTTCGTTTAGGTAGGTTGGTTGGATGGTTCGTTAGGTAGGTTGGTTGGGTGGTTCGTTTAGGTAGGTTGGTTGGGTGGTTGGTTGTTTGGGTTGGTTGGTTTGGATGGTTGATTTGGGTTGGTTGGTTTGGGTTGGTTGGATGATTGGTTTGGGTTGGGTTGGTGGGTGGGTGGTTGATTTGGGTTGGTTGGGTTGGGTTGGTTGAATGGTTGGTTGGTTGGTTTGGGATGGTTGGATGGTTGGTTTGGGTTGGTTGGTTTGGATTGGTTGGTTGATTTGGTACGTGTTTTTTTTTTGGGGGGAGAAGATATATCAAGGGATTGGAGAAGTTTGGGGACAGTTTTGTTTGTTCATGGAGATGGTAGGGGTGAGGTCGTGGTGTTGGCTTTTAAAAAAGCTTTGTGGGTGTTTCTTTAGAGGTCTTTTGGGTGTTGAACCCAACTCTTGTAAATCATTTCTTCTTCTTCTTCTTCTTCTTCTTCTTCTTCTCCTTCTTCTCCTTCTCTCCTTCTTCTTCTTCTCCTTCTTCTTCTTCTCCTTCTTCTTCTTCTTTTCGTCTTCGTCTTTTCGTTTTGGTTTTTTCTTCAATGTTTTCTTCTTAAATTTTTTTAAATACTTCTTCTTGAAATTTTTCTTTCCAGTTTTTTTTTCCTTTAGATTTTTCTTTAAATTCTTCTTCATGTGAATCGTATGTTTTCTCTGGAAGACTTTCTCGTTTTAAAAAAAAAAAAAAACAGGAGAAGAATTAGGCAGGTATTTAACGAAAACTTACCTGGTTGTTTGTATTTTTCTTCAACAGGAGAAAAGCAAGAGCGTGGGTCTCTTAAAAAGCACGCTGCCCAGAACCTCGGGTTTTGCCAAACGCTTTGGATCCAAGCGAGTGTCCAAGCATCAGCCACCCACCGAAAAACTCATGATCTTTCAGCCCACGCCAGGTAAACGTTCGGGTGAAAATGGTCGTCTTTGGAGACTTTGTGGTGAAAATGGTCGTCTTTGCAGACTTTCTGGTTAAAATGTAGTCTTTGCAGGCTTTCTGGTGAAAAGGGTCGTCTTTGCAGGCTATTTGGAGAAAATGGTCATCTTTGCAGGCTTTATGGTGAAAATGTAGTCTTTGCAGGCTTTTTGGTGAAAAGGGTCGTCTTTGCAGGCTTTCTGGTGAAAAAATGTAGTCTTCGCAAGCTTTGTTGTTAAAAAGGTCGTCTTTGCAGGCTTTCTGGTGAAAAATGTAGTCTTTGCAGACTTTCTTGTGAAAAAGGTCGTCTTTGCAGACTTTCTTGTGAAAAAGGTCGTCTTTGCACGCTTTCTAGTGAAAAAGGTCGTCCTTGCACGATTTCTTTTCCTTTTGTTTGGTGTGTGTGTGTGCGTGTGTGTTCTTGTTGTTATTATTGCTGTTGTTTTTGTTTGTTGTCGGGAGGGGGCTGTTTTGGTTTGTGAAAAAGAGTTTGGTAATGTCATGAAAGGTGGGTTGGATTACTCTGTGTGTGTGTGTTTGTGTGTGTGTTTGTGTGTGTGTATGTTTGTGTATGTGTGTGTGTTTGTGTGTGTATGTGTGTGCGTGTTTGTGTGTGTGTGTGTGTGTTTGTGTGTGTGCTTGTATGCATGTGTGTATGCATGTGTGTGTGTGTGTGCGCGCGCGCGCCTGTGCGCGAGTGTGTGTGTACGTCTTTTAAGGTTGTTGTTTTTTTAATTTGAGGATAATAGAAAAAATACTCATGTGTTTTTTTACCTCCAGTCCCTGTGTCTATGCGGTTTTGTCAGTTCTGTCGTTCCTTCCCACAGTCACACAATGGCCTGCTTTTCCTAAAAGCGAAACAGGCTTTAAGGTGTGCGCAAGATGTTCTGCGTGCGTTTGCATACGGGGCCTCGGTTTTGTAGTCTCATCCGAAGGACTTTTGGGGGGAGTGCAGTCGGCATTGATATTTACTCCATTGGGAATAATTCCCTTGAACCGAATTCGAACCCAGGTCCGCAGATCACGAGCGCATTGCACAAAGCTCTAACCACCAGACTGCCCCGTGCCCCCTGCGCGTGTGTGCGTGTGTGTGTGTGTGTGTGTGTGTGTGTGCGTGCACGTGCGTGTGTGTGTGTGTGTGTGTGCGCGCGCGCGCGTGTGTGTGTGTGCGCGCGCACGCACGTGTGTGTGTGTGTGTGTGTGCGTGTGTATGTGCATGCGTGAGCACGCGCGTGTGTGTAAATGCGCGCGTGCATATGTTTGTGTGTACATAGTCCCAGACACTCGGTAACCCCACAGCCGTAACCTCCCCCCCCCCCCCCCCCCTGTTGCAGACACGGTGCGGCGGTCCATCAGCTTCCCTCCCAGGTCAACAACACGGCCGTGGTTCAGGCCGCCCTGGCCCCGCCTGTGCCCCAGCTGCAGCCGCCCCCAGAGCGCCAGAGCGCCTTCAAGCTGAAACCCTTCTCCAAGCTCAGCTTCAAACGGGCCAAGTGAGACCGCTCCTGTGTAGTCCTGTTGGCATACCTGACAAAGAAATCCCCACTCAGAAAGGATCCCAGGGCAGCTGTGATCGAGTTTGTTTGTTTGATTTTTTTTTTTTTGCCATGAGCTGTGATAAAGGAAACGGCCTATACACACCTATCATCACGACAGATAGGCGACAGGAAGATATTTTCCACTGCTGCTACTAAGCACAGTGGGTTTCCTTCCTTCCTTCCTTCCAGGGCACAGGACCTGACCAGACAGGACAAGACTCAAAGCGGTCTGAGAAAACTGGTTGAGAGAGAGAGCTAGGGCGGACTGGTTGATGTAGGGGTGAAGGCTGTGTTTTTTGAAAATGGAGAAAGAAAAAAATAATGATTCTCTGAAAGAGAGAGAGAAAGGATAAGAGGTTTGTGCGGGTGGCCTTCCAAAAAAGGTGTGCTTCCGTGGAAAGGGAGTAGAGAGGGGGGAGGGGAGTAGAGTGTTTTTGCTGGAGTTATAGCGGCTTGAGCTTTCAGAGTCAAGTGCCATGTTATTGCAGTGTCGCTGGATGGTTTGTCCGTGTTGTGTGTGATAGGCCCCCTGCCTGCCTGTCTGCCTGCCTGCCTGTCTGCCTGCTTGCTGGACTTTCAGACTGTGATACTGAAAGTGCTCTGAGCTGGGGCCCACGCATGATGAGCGCCGGGGTTTTTGCCCTCCTCCCGTTTTTCTTCTTCTTCTTCTCGTGATGTTTCTCAACCACCCGGATATTCCTGTGAATGTGTTTTACATATCCAAAGTGATCACCCCCACCCCCCTCCGGACGGATTGGATAGCCTTATTCAAACTATTCACTGTGCAAGACTGGCAATCTGTTGATGTTATTAAGACTGCTGTCCAAGAAGAAGATACACACATCAGAGCTATGTGAGTTTGAACTCTCTTAATGTGAGACTGCTCGTTGTGTATTTGACAACAAATTTTCCCCATCTTACTCTGAAAAAAGAGAGAGAGTGTGTGTGTGTTTCACAAATATTAAAATTAATAATAATTCATGAACCATGACTGTGCAATATTGCAACATAATGTAATAATACATGGTGTCGATTTTGTGTACGAGGTGATATTTATGATGGTGAGATATAAAAAAAAATCCCAGTTTGACATCACAAAAAAGCAGGAAGATTTTAATCCTGGGAAAAAAAGTGTTGGTATTGAGTTCACACAAGTTGGTGAGGGTAGTAGTACTTGTGTGAACGTTTGTTGGACATGACAACAGCTGAGCTGTTCCCACTATCATCATCATTATTATTATTATTACCATGGCTGAATTCATGTTCTTTTTTTTCTTGACCAGTGGTTGGCCAGGCTGACCAACGCTGAGGAGGAGAGGGGAGAGGGTGGGAGGGGAGGAGTGAAGTGTCCACACTAGGAAACGATCACAAACGCTTTGTGCTAACACTGTTCAGTTAACTGGCGTCCCCTACTTGGTGTCCCGTGCCACTTCGGTGTCCCATACTTGGTGTTGGGTGTCCCATACTTTTGGTGTTGGGTGTCCCGTACTTCGATTGGGCCACGCCAGGCGCCACTGGGCCAAAGAGCGCTGCTGGACCAACAAGATGAGGGGCAGGCATGTGCACGCAGCTGTACAAATACAGGAGTACACACACACACACACACACACACACACACACACACACACACACACACACACACACACACACACACACACACACGTGTGCGCGCGCGCACACCAGCAACCCACTCCCACCCCTACCCCCACTCTCACACACACACACACACACACACACACATACTCACACCACTACCACCACCATCCCCCACTCCTACCCCCCTCCTCTCGCAAACACACACACACACACACACACACACACACACACACACACACACACACACACACACACACACACACACAACACACACACACACACACACACACACATCAAAAACCTATTCTAAAAAATATCGTGATCGTCGTCATTTCCAAAATTCCCCTGAGTGTAAGTCATCATGAACAGTCTTGTACATATATACATACTTTATCATTATTATTATTATTATGTGTTTATACCATTCTGTTTATACCTTGCTGTGTTTAAAAAACAGGACTTTGTGTATTTCTTTGGGACCAAAACTGCAATAAAAAAAATGACATGGAAAGAGAGAAAATAACATAGTTCACAGGTACCCATCAGAGTGAAAGCACATTTTTTCCAACCATCTTCAAAAAATACATGATTTTGTTGACGTAATTTGTTGTTTGTTTGTGTGCTCCTTTGCTGTTGTTTTTTATAAAGCCTATTATACAGCAGGTACCGACCCTAGTATTGTTTAAATATTAATTTTAATGACATTTTGGGGGGCATCTTGTCAGTCTCTTTTGTTTGTTGTTGTTGTTATTATTATTGGCTTGTACTGTTTTGCTTGGTTAGGTTGTGGGGTTGTGTTTTTAATTCAGTGTTTATGTATGTTTTACAGTACATGAGGTGTTATGATTGCACGGTTTCAAAAATGGTGTGAAAATGTTGTTGTTGTTGTTGTTGTTGTTGTTGCACGATCCTCTGCTGAATGTCGTAGGGGTCACCCAGAATATGCACTCTGACTTACTCACCCCACACCCCCACCTCTTCCTCCCCTCCTAAAAATCGCTCTGAGATTGCAAGTACACACAGTGGATGAGGTGTGGCTGTGTGACTGGGCAGGTAGCTTGCCACAGAGGTAGCCTAGCCAGCCACACTCTGACTTCAGGGATGTTTTTCTCTCCTTTGCAGGAAACTGCAGGTTGTTATGTTGGAGTTGTCATGGTTAAAGGTAATTTCCACATAACTTTTAAAAAGTAAGAGCATTTCAATTCAAGCCTTGGCACTCAGCTTACATCATGAACTGACCAAACTGTTGGTCTGGGCAAGTGTTTGTGGCGTCGGGTGGGTTATTAACACGTCTTTAACTTTCCCATAGATCACTTCCTACTTTTTTCTTTGAGTGTGAAAATAATCTTTAAAATACAGAACACATAGAAGAGGTTACATAGAGTAGGCAAAGAAACTGGAAGAATAATAACAGTAAACGTGAACATTTGTGAGTCACGGGGGGGTATATTCTATGGTAGAGACAGGTGAGGGTGAGGGTGAAGGGAAGTGGACTGAAAGCAAACCCTAAGGCCAAAGCAGTGTTGGCTTTTCTGGATAAAACCAAACGCTAAAGCAGGTGACCCACTGACTGGCATCGGAAGGACAGAACGGTCAGACCCAAACAGATCCCAAACAATCGTCTGTCACTCAGATGTAGGACTCACGAGACTTGTGCCATCAGGTCAGCCCAACTGTTCCCGAATAGATCTTGTCTGTTCTAGATTGGCACAAACCGCAGGGACAACATCAGCGAATGGACTAAGCTTGTAACTCTAAGATTAGAAAACGCAGAACAGAAAGCGAATGGAAGGGAACTAATGTTGAAGGTCATCAGGAGTGCCCACGGTACAGACTAATGGGAGTTAGGGATAGGAAGATAAGATAGATAGATAGATAGATAGATAGATAGAAAATATGATAGACAGACAGACAGACAGACAGACAGACAGACAGACAGACAGACAGACAGACAGACAGAGACAGACAGACAGACAGACATCTCGCGTTCTCCAGCCAATCAGCCCTCAGTGTAAATCTCTAGGTCCCCCTGTGCATGCAAGTGAAGTGTGTGTGCCTTGTGACTGCGATTGAAGCCTTGGGGCACACCGCGACTTTTTTACTTTGTACATCTTTCAGTCATGTTGTGTAGCAGTTGGTCCTTTTCACAATGACAGGTAGGAACGAACAGGTTTGAACGGTCCATCTGAACCGTAAGGTTGATAGAGATAGTGTGTCGCCTGCTTAGGGAAAATTTTAGGTTTTGCAGATAAATCAAATTCTGAGGCAGAAGTTGTTGTTGTTGAGGTTATATTAGAATCCCGGCGAAAGAACTCCGATTTAAAGACTGTGGACAGACTGTCAGGAGGTCACCCACTTCAGTGCCTCGAGCCACCCCAAAAATAGTACAAGTCTGTTGAAGCAGCCAGAGAACGGCCCGCGCCACGCGCCGAAGTACTGCACGAGCCGAAGCTCCTATCAGAGGCAGAAGTTTGGGCCCTGCTAGCTCTCTATAGACACTAGGCCACCTTCTCCCAGTCCTAAATCGGAAATCTCCACTAGGACGGAAATGTCATCCCAATACCAGCAGAAATTTGGGGATTTCCCGATTGGATGATTATAAAATCAACATTGATAGCCCTAACCCAAGGCGCTAACCACTGGGCCATGTCGGCTGGTTTGTGTATAACATTTACTGAAGACGGGTAGAGGTACGCACAAGCCTCCCCCCCCCCCCCCCCCCCCCCGCCCTTCCCCCGTTCCACTGCTTGATCATAAACTCAAAGGATCAATAATAGTAGGCCTGCTATCTGCTGAAAAGAATTTATTCCAGTCAGGGTATGCATTATTGTTTTAAGATGTAGCCTATTAATTTTATTCATTCAAAGGGGGCCGGGGGGAGATTTGGGGTGTCATATCTCCAACATTTGCCGCCTAATGTTGAGTGCATTTTCCATTTTCTCAGTAATCTTTTGTTTATATGCGTTATATAGAGTTTCTTTTTTATCTTATTGTTGAGGTACTTGTTCTTTTTGTTCTTGTTTTTTTTCTTTTGAGCTTCTGGTTTTGTTTTTGTTTGTTTTTTTATATTCTTATTCTTCTTCTTCTTCTTCCTTGTCTTCTTCTTCTTCTCTTCTTCTTCTTCTTCTTCTTCTTCTTCTTCTTCTTCTTCTTCTTCTTCTTCTTCTTCATCTTCTTCTTTTTCCTAATTTTCTTCTTCTTCTCCTTTGATCTCTTCTTCATCTTCTTCTTCACATTCTTCGCATTCTTCATCTTCTTCCTTCTTGTTCTCTTTTCCTCCTCTTAATATCCCTCCTCCTCCTCCTCTCCCGTCTTCTTCTCTCCCTCCTCTTCCCCTTCTCTGTCTCCTTTTTCTGTATGTATTAACAGAACATGTTACAGTGGTCGGCTGCTTACATAAAATACCATTTTTTTTATGTGCACAATGTGTTAAGACAGTGCATAGTTTTGTGTAGGCACCTCATCGTTTTGTAAAGCAGTTACAATATTGAATGATCAATTGCTAAAAGGTAAAGGTGTCCCATTACCTATGTGGTCGTAGGGGAGCAAGGCATCAGAGACCTCAGCTTCTCTGGGGGCCAGCATATTGAGGTCAGCGCCCATCTCCTCTCCCTCGCTGCTTTACCCTCCCTGACCCTATAGAGGGCAAATACCCATTAACAGCTGGATAAACTGGGGGGGGGGGGGGGGGGGCTGTACTGAAGCCAAGGTACACAAACGGTCACCAATCCACTTGGTAACCACACTCAATGCTGCTTAACATGATTAAACGCCACAATACGGAATACTAAAACATTCCTGCAACCTCAACGGGTTTCTTCTTGCTGTTGTTGTTGTCATTGTTGTTGTTTTTAACCTGTTCTAAGTCTAACGTCTGAAACCAGCCGCCATGGCGCAGTAGTTAGCGGACAGGAAGGTAGCGGGTTCGATTCCCATAAGATTTATAGGGATTTTTCGGACTCCGGCTGGCTCCTACCCGGAATGAGTGTGCTGTGGGCTCAGTGGGGAGACTGGAACAGTCTAGCTTCATCCACTTTGTGGATGCGAATTTGAGAGTGTTGCTCAAATTACCTGATTAACACTGCAGGTGCCTGTATCTCTCGGGCCTGGTTGATGCCGGGATATATTATGACAGTAAGCGTAGAGTACAACCCTGTCAAGTAGTCTCAAAGCGGATGCACTTCCACAGCAGCAGCATTACATCATCCTCATTACCATTGATTATCATGCAATAATAAAAATTGCCTCTGATTCGGTTGCTGCACGTCTGGTGTTTTATCACCCTATTCCTTTGGATTTTTTTTTTTTTATTAAAACAGAGGAAGGTTAAATGCTCTTACAAAATACGTAGCTGTCCCGGTAAGACTGAATGAATTGAATGAATAAATCACAATTAGCGAATTGAGTAAAGAGTAAAATCTTATGAAATATGCATGTCCACAGTAAAACAACAGCAACAACAACACACACACACACACACACACACACACACACACACACACACCACACGCACACGCACCGCGCGTGCAAGCAAGCAAGCATGCATGCAAGCAAATATGCCCACATTCGAACCATTATGTGTAGTTGTCCTGATAGGAAACAAGCGATAAGATAAGGTACCTGTCCATGTTGGGTTTTGTGATTTTGAAATGTATGTGCATCCTGTAGCATAACTATGTGCACACACACAACCTCTGTGTGTGTGTGTGTGGGGGGGGGTTATCTCTGTGTATGTATTTATCTGTGTGTTTGTGTCTCTCTTGTGTTTGTATCTCTCTGTGTGTTTGTATCTGTGTGTGTGCGTGCGTGCATGTGTGTGTGTGTGTGTGTGTGTGTGTGTGTGTTCGTATCTCTGGGTATGTTTGTGTGTCTCTGTGTGTTTTTGTATCTCTCTGTGTGTTTGTATCTCTGTGTGTATGTATCTCTGTGTATATGTGTGTGTGCGTGCATGCGTGCGTGCATGCGTGCGTGTGTGTGTGTATGTGTCTCTGTGTATGCGTCTATGTGTATGTGTCTATGTGTGTCTGTGTGTGAGTTTGTATCTGTGTGTGTTTGTATCTCTGTGTGTGTTTGTATCTCTTTGCGTGTATCTGTGTGTGCGTGCTTGCGCGCATGCGTGTGTGTGTGTGTGTGTGTGTGTGTGTGTGTGTGTGTGTGTGTGTGTGTGTGTGTGTGTGTACCTTTGTCCAGAGAGAACTTTGAAATGTATTGTCTGTTTGTTGTTTTTTTCAGGCTTTATCACCATAGTTTGTTTTGCTATTGCTCGTGTCACCTCCTCCCCCCCCCCCCCCCCCCCCCCCCTGCATACGCACACACACCATCATCCCCCTTGTTTCCAATGATATAATGAAATCTACGCCTTGTTTGTGTTTTCATGGTTTGCCTCAGGTTTTGTGGTGTTGATTCCAGTGATTGTTAATCTACAGTTTGGGTCAGAAGTTGCTAAAGTTCAATTTCCAGAAAGAGTGTACACACTTTACTGTATTTTTTTTTTATATAAGTGTGTGTGTGTGTGTGTGTGTGTGTGTGTGTGTGTGTGTGTGTGTGTGTGTGTGTGTGTGTGTGGTGCAAGTGTGTGTAAGTATGTTTGGGTCTGTCTGTCTGTCTGTCTGTCTATCTGTCAGTGTTGTACTGCGCATGCAAAGGTGTTAT
>CM060317.1:40422120-40467120 GCA_030674155.1 Stramonita haemastoma | reverse complement strand
TGGGAATGTATGCTGGGTGTGTTCGTGTTCCCGTAACCCACCGAACACTGACAGGAATAAGGGGATCTTTAACGTGCCTATTTTGTCCTCTGCGTGTGTATAAACACAAAGGGAATTACGGTACTGGGAGGTCTGCACGCGAAGACGACCTGGAAGATTGTGAAACTCCCCACCCTTAATTCACCAAACACCGCCGAGGTTCGAACCCACGACTTCATGGACCAATGGGATTGAAGTTGAACGGTCTTAACCACTCAGCTATAGAGTCCGACTTGGTCTACGAAGCTTTGAAGGCAGTCTATGGACCCTTTCACCAAGTGTTGAGTCCTTTGCGTAACACTGACGGCCAGGCACTCCTCACAGACAAGATGTCCATATTGAACCGCTGGGCTGAACACTTTCAAACCCTCTTCAGCGCTGATCGCACTGTTGATGACGCAGTGATCCAACAGATCCCACAGCAACCAGTGAAAGAAGAACTGGACGAAGCCCCAACCCTGGAAGAGGTAACTAAAGCCATAGAACAACTGAAGAGTGGGAAGGCTGCAGGCGTCGACGGTATTCCACCAGAATTATGGAAAAACGGGGGGCAAACACTGCACTGCAAGCTCCATGAACTTTTTTGTTTGCTGCTGGGAGCAGGGAAAGCTACCACAAAACCTTCGTGATGCAATCATAATCACCCTTTACAAAAACAAAGGGGAAAAATCAGATTGCTCCAACTACAGGGGGATAACTCTTCTCTCCATCGCTGGCAAAATCCTTGCAAGAGTTCTCCTCAACAGACTAGTACCTGCTGTTGCAGAACACCACCTCCCTGAGAGCCAGTGCGGCTTCAGAGCTAAAAGGGGTACCACTGACATGGTCTTCGTACTCAGACAACTTCAAGAAAAGTGCCGCGAACAGAACAAGGGACTGTACATCACCTTCGTTGATTTAACCAAGGCATTTGACACTGTGAGCAGGAAGGGCCTGTGGCAGATCATGGAGCGTCTTGGCTGTCCCCCAAAGTTTCTCAACATGGTGATCCAGCTACATGAAGACCAGCGTGGCCAGGTCAGAAACAGCAACGACCTCTCAGAGCCTTTCCCAATCACAAACGGGGTGAAGCAGGGCTGCGTCCTTGCACCAACCCTCTTCACTATCTTCTTCAGCATGATGCTTCAGCGGGCCACAGAAGATCTTGATGACGAAGACGGAGTTTTCATACGCTACCGCACAGATGGCAGCCTATTCAACCTGCGGCGTCTTCAGGCCCACACCAAAACCCTGGAGCAACAAATTCGAGAGCTACTTTTTGCCGATGATGCTGCCCTTGTAGCCCACACAGAAACCGCCCTGCAGCATGTAACATCCTGTTTTGCAGAGGCAGCCCAGCTCTTCGGACTCGAAGTCAGCCTGAAGAAGACAGAGGTTCTCTGCCAGCCCGCACCTCAGGTAGCGTACCACCCACCTCACATTACAATTGGTGAGACAGAACTGAAGACAGTCCAGCAGTTTACCTACCTGGGATGCACAATCTCCTCTGACGCAAAGATTGATAAAGATGTAGACAACAGACTGGCAAAGGCAAACAGTGCTTTCTGCAGACTCTACCACCGTGTCTGGAAAAACAAACACCTGAAGAAAGACACCAAGATCAGTGTCTACAGAGCCGTGGTACTGACCACCCTCCTGTACGGCTCTGAGTCATGGGTCACATACAGACACCACCTGCGAATTCTGGAACGCTTCCACCAACGTTGTCTCCGCTCCATCCTCGACATCCACTGGAGCGACTTCACCACGAATGCTGAGGTGCTGGAGCAAGCAGGGATCACCAGCATTGAGGCCATGTTGCTGAAAACGCAGCTACGCTGGGCAGGGCATGTCTCTAGAATGGAGGACCATCGCCTACCGAAGATGGTTCTCTACGGTGAACTTTCCACCGGACACCGCTACAGAGGCGCACCAAAGAAGAGATTTAAAGACTCTCTGAAGAAATCTATGTCAGCCTGCCTCATAGACCATAACCAGTGGTCAGTCCTTGCTGCTGACCGGCAGGCCTGGCGACACACTGTGCATCAATCTGTCTCCTCCTTTGAGGACAATCACAGAGCGGCCCTTGAGGAGAGGCGAATGAGGAGGAAAAACCGCGTCCCCCGTACATCAACCCCAGAATCGACTTTCCCCTGCAGCCGCTGCGGCCGAGTTTGTCACGCATTGGACTGAACAGCCACCAGCGAGCCTGCACCAGACGTGGACAGTGCCTTTAATCTTCGTTCGCGAAGCCAAGCCATGATAGAGTCCGACTTGCACACATATAGCCTATAAATGTCAACTCAAAAAAGTGCACACATACAGCTTATTACACAGCTGTACGTTGATGCTTCCATATTGTGAGGGCCCACATAGGCAAGAACAATCGTATTGACCATTAAAAAGGAACATGAAACATACAAGAGAACGTAGGCCTACAACATCGGTACAATGAGTCTGAGTGTTGTACTTTGAAAGGAAGAAGAGAGAAACACCGTTTTTAGCTCCTGAATGGTGTGTTTTCAGTCTGTCTATCACAGCTTGGTCCTGGTCTTGTTGAAAATAGCCCCACTCATGCACGTAGACCTTTAGATGCAGGATACCTAAGTGCAATACTTGAAAAGCATCAAAAATCTTTCTTCCCTTCTGCCATTGTTTTATGGATAGATATCTTTCAGATCATAATTATACAGAAATAGTAATTCTTGAAGTGCTCTTAAGGATGATCTGTCAGCTGATGATTGTGTTGTGCCTCCATATTTTTATTGGAGAGAGAGAAGAGAACAGATTATTCAAACCCGACTCCGTCTGGGAGTCAGTAACTTCTAAACAACCGTTTATTTAATTGCCATCTTGTTGACGACGCACGCTGTGCATGTGAGAGGGAAACAGCAGAACACTGTGTTATCATGCCTCTATTCAATGCAGCCTGTACTGATACTATCTTGCAGTTGCCCCAATATTTTACACAAGCCCAGTTTCTTTTGAATGGAAGCAAGCAGTTCCATACAAACACTAATGTGCAGATATTTCGAAAAGTCCAGACGTTTATTTGAAAATCAAACCGGTTTTAACAACTATTGATGTTCATGCTGCTGTTTCTTCTGTCATCTTGTCTTATAATTACTTGTATGTAAATTGTGTAATTATTGGACATTTGACCAATTTCTGAAATGCTGCCTTCTGTCTACTTGTAATCTACTTGGTGCTTTGAAAGCAAGTTGAAATTTAAATGGTTTCTTTCTTGGTATCTTTATTCTCATTTTGTTGTTGTTTTGGTTTTTTTGTTATCAGTTATTCCCTTGTGCACTCTCGTTCTTTCCTACTGCCTTCTCTTCTTTTTCATGTATTTCTATTTTTCTGTCTTTTGTTCTTACCTTTCTCTTTACAAAATATCTAAGTGCAGTGACTTTTGAAGGGATAGTTTAAACTGATATCTGTTCTCAAAGGTGCTGTAAAAATCCACTTTTACAGTTCGAACAATTTGGTGTCTACCAGCTGCCAAAGGTAAATACTTTTCATTGATACATACCAAGTGCATACCACCTGCCACTTCAGGAGATATTGGGAACATACTCTAAGAAGGGAAACAAAAAGAGAAGAGCAAGGTTAAAATCGAAAATCTAATTAGCCTGAAAATATACTGTCACTGTGTTCTTTTTCATGCACATAGTTTAAAAAGAAATTGTCCGGATATACTACCATCTCGAATTTATACTGGCCAACAACTTAATATGAAAGATTTTGCTTCAACGAAAAAAATATCAAATGGAAGGGGGAAAAGGCAGGGGGGGGGGGGGGCGGTAAAGGTTTTCCCATAACCTATACTGTCGTTCGGGGAGACGTATCAGAGACCTCAGCTTCTCTAGGGGTCTGCATATTGAAGGCGGCGCCTTCCTCCTCTCCCTCTCTGCTTTATCTTCCCTGACCCTAAAAAGGGCAGGTATCCATTTACAGCTGAGTGAACTGTACTGGGGGACTGTACTGAAGCCAAGGCGCAGAAACGGCCACCTATCTACTTGGTAATCACGCTCATTGCTGCTTGACCTTAGCTTGGGCAAAGCAAGTGCTTTCGTTTTTCTAGGAGAAAGGAGAGGTTGGTGACACGGGATAGGGGCACACCGATAAAGTCATTTCTTCGTGATTTGCACACACCTGAAACGTGTTGAAAACATGCATGCGCGCGCGCACACACACCACACACAACGCGCGCGCGCGCGCGTTAACATACCGCGCACACGTGCAAGCGCCCGTATCGGCGTTAAGTATATAACACATTCACAGTAGTAACATAAACAAAAGAACAGGAAAATGGTCCATTTGTGATACTTCCCTGTGGGAATGCCGCGGGCCCTTTCAGTGTAAATAGCATCTCCACCTTCTGGAAATTCTGAGCTAGAAATCTCCCCTTTTCTCCTCTCTCTCTCTCTCTCTCTCTCTCTCTCTCTCTCTCTCTCTCTCTCTCTCTCTCTCTCTCTCTCTCTCTCTCTCTCTCTGCTAATATGAGCATTTTTTATGAACTGTCTGACGATTTGTCCTGAAGTCGGAGCATGTCGCTGAGGCCAATGGGGATCCTCTGCAGAGTTAGTTTCGTGTACAGAAGAAGACCAGGCATTATGCATTCCACCCAATGTGGCCAATATGACTGTAAACTGCGTATCTTGCACCAGATTTGTATTCACATCGAATTCTAATTTATCCAATGCTTAGACAGCAACTATTGTTGTCTAACGTATGAGCGAAAATGCGTAGTGCTGCCGTTAAGCGCCTGACAAGTCAGGCCCAGCGCATCCAACTTCGGTGTTGTTATCTTTTAAATCTTTGGGGGGGGGGGGGCAGAAGAATGGACCAAGAAAGCAGAAAACAGAAAAGATGGAGGTGACAGAAAGAAAAAGAACAATGCAGAAACAAAGAGATGGACAAAAAAGATGGAATTCCTAGCACAGAATTTCCAGAAAATGGGGGTGCTGTTTAAACTGACAGGCCCGCGGCGTCCCCATGGGGTAACAGGGTTACTATTTTATGTACACGAAACAAGTCAGAAAGTTGAGAAACAAAATAGTCAGTGTGGTCTCTGTTGCTGAACAGATAGCTCTTTGCTAACAATCAACCATGCCAATAAAAGCAAAGCAGAGAAATCAATACATACAGCAGGGATGCTACACCCAAGTGGTTAAGACCACTGGACTACAATCCTATAGGTCCATGAAGTCATGGGTTCCAATGTCAACAGGGTCTAGTGAATTAAGGGTGGAGATTTTTACTATCTCCCAGGTCGACTTCAAGTTCACACCTGCCAGTACCTTAATTCCCTTGCATATGTAGAAGATCAAATATTCACGTTAAAGATCATATCGTTCATGTCTGCATTTTGGTGAGTTACGGAAACATGACCAGCATTCATCCCTGAAGTCGGAATGCGGCTACTTCCTGGGGGGCAAAAATGGCGGCTTTAGGCAAAATCTCACCTTTGTCTAACCTCAGAGCTCTAGCCAATAAACGGGAAGAAATCCATAATGCAGCTGTGAAACTGGCCTGAAGATCAGCAGAGGCAAGGCAGAGGTCATATGAGTGGTGTATGGTTAATTCACCCAATGGCATCACTACATGCCGATAAACTACTGGCAGGTGGGACTACTATCATTGACATTGTCTTTATGTTCCCTCTGTGAACACATGTGCCAGTCGTTTCAACTGTTGTTCTAAACATACTAAACAAAACAGAAAATACAAGGCATAGATCACATTTAAACAAATTCAAACTCCCATCAAAACAAACTCACCATGGCTGATTCTTTTGCAGAATAAATATGCCTAGAGGCATATTCATATGCATGCACAGGCAAGGAAACATTTCATTTTAATTAATACATGATTCACAACAGCTGTGACCAAACGTCAAACTCAGTCTATGTTGTTTTGATTTTTCATCCCAAACGGTACTATGTCAACACATTTGCTATAAGAAATGGCAAAAGGACAAGTACCTTGCTTTGTAGCCACTTTACCTGAAAATCGTTCTGAAGAATAATCATATTACTCTCTCTCTCTCTCTCTCTCTCTCTCTCTCTCTCTCTCTCTCTCTCTCTCTCTCTCTCTGGGTTTTCTTTTCCTTGTTAGGTTTGGTCAAATTCGGAGTTTTTAGGCTTCATTGATGATAGTTATTTTTTATGGAAGTGTGAGTTTTTTTAAATATTTTTGCTGACTGGTTTGTTTTGATGACGATGTAATTTGGCGATGCTCTCTCCTCTCTCTCTCTCTCTCTCTCTCTCTCTCTCTCTCTCTCTCTCTCTCTCTCTCTCTCTCTCTCTCTCTCTCTCTCTCTCTCTTGCTTCCTTTCCCTTTCCTTTCCCCTCCAACTTCCACCTTCAGATATTCTATCCTAGACTTATTATGGAGAGGAGTATTTTGGTTGTTATGTTGGATTCAAACTGTATTCTTACCATTTGAATATTGAAATGTGTTTTCATACAGTTTTTTGTGTTTAAAGGATTTTATGTTGTTGTTGTTTTTTAATCTGTTTTTTTCCCCTTTATGCCTACTTTGCTTGTTTTCCCGCTTACACACACACACACACACACACACACACACACACACACACACACACACACACACACACACACACACACACACACACACACAACACACACACTCATGCATTATAGATTTGTAATGCCTTCTGTTTCATGGTCCTGAATATTTGCTATTTTTTAATATTTTTTGCTATGTTATTTTTTGTTTAAATAATTATCAGTGTATCCAGTTAGGATGACGCGTTTTGTTGAATGTATTCTGTTTTCTTTTTTTTTTAATATTGGTTGAACTGCTGCTAGTGGTGATGCTGGTATGTAGGGGTAGGGAGGGGGTTTCTTAGCTTTATTCCCTGATCAGGGCAAGGGCCGGATGAAAAAAAGTATGTAATGCTTACTTACTCTGTTACCCTTGAAAAATAAAGATTATTCATTCATTCATTCATTCATTCATTCACTCCCCTCTCTCTCTCTCTCTCTCTCTCTCTCTCTCTCTCTCTCTCTCTCTCTCTCTCTCTCTCTCTCAAGTCACCAGGAATCACTGGGACATTACATCGTCATGCAGTGTTTCTTGGACAAGTCAAGCCTGGCAGAGGCCATCCCTCTCCAGGTTGCCCGCTACATGCTGGCTATCTTCGTGTCATCTGTTGGCTATCTTCATTGACAGCCCCGATATGGCCTGTGGGGTCAGTGGGTCTCTAAGCAACATCACTGGATTGGATTGGATTGGATTGGATTGGCTATCTCCATGTTATCTGTTGGCTATTACGCACAATCAGCCTTCTGAAAGTACATGAGTAAATTGTCGTCTATAGGGTGCATCAGCATAACATTGTATAACCATGTCTAATTTATTTTCATTATTCTTGTCTCTTGCTCTTGATATCCATCATTCTTTTATTTATATGTAGCCTATGCTTTTTGTTTCTCTATTGCTCAAAAGAGTTAATGGGAATGAACTATAGTGAATTGTGAATTGGATCAGTTATCTCATGGAAAATAAAGCAACAAATTTTATATGACATTGTATAAATCTGTTAACTTGTCTGAAATGAATATAGGCTCAAAGTAAATATTTGCAGACATCAGATAGGGATATGTGAAGAGAGAGAGGGAGAGGGTGAAGAGGGGACAGGTGGGGGAGAAGGAGGGACAGGTTAGAGAGAGTAGGATTGTAGCAAGGGAGAAGGAAGATGGATTAGGTAAGAAGATAGCTCAGGGAAGGTGGGACAGGAGGGGGGTGGCAAGGAAGGTTTAGTAGGGAAGGGGATGGAGGGGGTAGTTTGTGAGGTGGGATATAAGATAGAAGTTGTAAGTGGTTACCGAATATGTTTTCCTCTGTTACTCTTTTCTGGGGGGAAAAAATTAAAAAATAAAAAATAAATACATATATGTATATATATGTATTGCGTCATGTAAATTTCACTACAATACATTTTTCTCCTACAAAACAAAGAACTGCTCGACCTGTAGGGCACTCAACAAAAGAATCAGGAAGTCCATGACAGAAGCAAAGGAGAAATGGATTGGTGAACAGTGCCAGGACATTGAAGAAAACATCAAGAAAAACAACAGCAAGAAATCATATCAACTGGTGAAAGACCTGACTGCCACAAAACAGGGAAGAAGCTCAACAATCCAAGACAAAAATGGGAAGTGCCTCACTGATGACCAGGATATTCTGAACTTTGTCATGATCATCGACAGGTTTCGAATTTGCTGTGGCCGAGCCAGATGATGAACAAAATTTTTAATGGACGAAATGGAACTGATGGGTGTCAAACCAATCACACGGCTGAATCAGCAACACTCATTTTACTTTTGTTTTGAGCAAATCAGCCTACACATCTCCATGAGATTCTCGACCAAGGGAAATTACTGTGGTATGGGTGAATCCCAAACGTCATAGCATCTAAATTAAGTAACAGCACAGGGATTCCAACATGGCTCATGTAAGGTTAGCGATGCGACAAGGCAGCCGTTTTCTGCGTTGTGTGAGAAATGAAGAAAGGTTCATCCAGAAAAGGTAAGTGCAGACTACCGTGCTTAACACTATGATGCTCTGCGTGTTTACTCTCAGTCTTTCAAAATTCAATCGTCACAGAAATCTGTCGTTGTTCGATTGACCCTGTTGAGGAAACCCAAGTTCAGGGTCGAATTGTCCTCTACCTCAGCTTTCACCTAATCGGGATCTGCTTTCGTTTCTGTATCTTGCTCTTCATGGTGGTATTTTAGCATCAAGCGGTGCGACAGAAGAAGATTAGCTATATGAAACCGCCACGCGTTTCTACGACGTCTTTTATTTTGTAGTCTACGGTAATATTTCAGACTCCTCCACTCCACTTTCTAGATTATCATACATGTAGGCTTAATCTTCACATGATTATCTAATCTCTATAATGTTAGTACAGTTTAGAACTTAAGGGAAAATGATTAAATCCAAAAAGTATAGACTTATATTGTACATGGTTGCACACTTCAAAAAGTGTCAAGCTGTGTACATGACCTAAATCAGTCATTCAGTGTACAAAAGAAGCCCTTTTCCTACCAAGTTTGGGCTGTATCATGTGTATGACAGTGTATCACACCCATCTGTATACTGGTTATTATATAAAATCGTACATATTTGCTCCCCACACTGTGCTGGACATCTACCCTGCAGCTTTGGCCCTATTCAGTGTTATAAGAAAAAAGAAAAAAAATATTAATACAACATTGTAATAATTATTACAAGTTGCATTATCAGCGTACCCAACACATTTTTATGTTATATAACACTTTTTAAACACAACTCTGTGCTAGCAGATTCCGTTTGCACAAGAGCAGAAATTTATCTATGTCATTTGGCTTGAGTTGCATGCATCATAAAGCTTAGGCAGAAACAAGTAGACTTTGTCTTTGATGATGTGACATCCTGAAACAGGTGAAAGAATTTAAAACATAAGCATTTCAAAATGCAGGCTCATTAGGCATTTTGTCATATATGTAAAGAAATTTTGTTTTAAACCTAACTACTCTGGTGGTTTTTATAGGTGATAAGGAGGAAAGTTATGCAATCAAACAGCCCAGTTGACTGAACCAAGAGTTTTTTTATGGGAATGTAAGGCTTTACTGCTTACAGTGTATAGATAGTCTATAGACCAGGAATTTTGTTTATCATTGTTTAGTCTTTTTCATCTTTCTTTCCTCTTTATTTATGCATTTTCAATCATAAGAGCAATCATTCTAATGTTTTAAGGTTAACTTCATGGTTGAATATGTAGATTATAGCCTAGTGTTGGAATTATTTGTGTTATGTCACCATTTTTAAACTGAAACGTGAAGAGAGAGATTTATTTATTATTTATTCTTTTATATCGAGGATAACAGAATAAGCAATCATGTGCTTTTTCAATCCGGTCCGTGTGTATGCAGTTGTAAATATTGTCATCTGTTCCAGGCACACGATGGCCTACTCTTACGAAAGCGACAGGATTTAACGTGTGCGCAAGATGTCTGCGTGCGTACGCACACGGGGCCTCGGTTTAAAGTCTCATCCGAAGGACTTTTGGGGAGAGTGGAGTCAGCACTGATGTTAACTCCAGGAAGAAATTTCCTCGACCGGACTCGAACCCGGGTCTTCAAATTGCCAGCGCAATGTTCTGACCACTAGGCTATCCGCCCCGAGAGAGAGAGAGAGAGAGGTGTGTGGTGTGTGTGTGTGTGTGTGTGTGTGTGTGTGTGTGTGTGTGTGTGTTTTGTTTAAAAGAAAAAAGAAAACATTGACAGTTTGACCAGAAAAAAGAGAGGCCTTTCTTTTCCTGAAAACGTCAAAATTCAGTCTAGCCTTTCAAATTTGAATATGTGAACTCAAAACTGCTTTATCACTCAACTTTGTTTTTTATTGTAATGTGAATAAGTAATGCAATGCCATATTCTCATGTGTCTCTAGCTTAGGTAGAATGCCATGTTTGCAGATGTGCATGTCTGTGTATTGCTGCCAAAGAACAATGGGAAACCCAGCCAGTCCACTCCCCACACCTGGTGCAGTGCCACAGGCATCTCTTCTCCCTGTCCAATCCTTTGAAAAATAGCAAACGGAAAGAGTATTCAGAACGCCGAATACTGGGGTAAGGTTGTACATATATGATATTGTATTATTTTTTTCATATCACAAGTAATATGAAAATAGCACTATAAGTAGCTGTGCCTGCCGTGTTGAACATCAGGCTTTAAGATGTTAAGTCTCTTTAGAATTTTTAGCATGTGTGTGATTTTTAGCATCCCTTGAGGGAGATTCAGATAGAGATCTATCTGTCTGCTTTTTAAATGAAAATAAGTATTGCAGGGAGATTAAAACTTCTTCTGTCTCCATTCAGGGCTGTAGCTTTTTGCATTTAACTTTTAATGCTTTGCTAATCTTTCTCCCAAGTATGTTTGTTTAGTGGCTAAACACACATATTTCTGACTGAGGATCTTCTCCTCTTATCTGTTCCTACTTTCAACAAACAGTTCCATATCTCCATTACCCTGTCTAAGCACTTGGGGAGGGGGGGGGGGGGGGGGAGTGTGTGTTTGTGTATACATGTGTCTGTGTGTCTGTGTGTCTGTGTGTGTGTGTGAGTGGGTGAGTGAGTGAGTTTGAGTGTGTAAATGTAAAATCTGTAAATGTTTTTTTGAATGGTCTCATGCATGTGATTGGTTCAAATGTAACCATTTTGATTTGTTTGCTTTATAAAATTCAGCACGATAACAACATGCTGTTATTGTTATTGTCATAAGTATTTTGGCCAGAGACCTTCAATTTTTTTCCGTCATCTTTTTTGGTGTGTATTTTTATAATTATATGATGGTAAATTACTAATATTTGTTTTAAAGAGACATGAGAGAAAGAGTGTTTGTTGGTGGTGGTGGTGATGGTGGTTGGTGGTGTGGTGTGGTGTGGTGTGGTGTGGGTGTGGTGTGGTGTGTGTGTGTGTGTGTGTGTGTGTGTATGTGTGTGTGTGTGTGACTGTGTGTTTGTTTGTTTGTTAGGTTTGGTTGTTTTGTTGGGGTTTTTAGCACGTTGTACTCCAAGAGTGCAGCTGCACTGCAGTCTCTGTGGACCAGCCCTACAGCAGCTGAGTGCAGTGTGCACTGGGTCATCATAGTAAAATCATCAGATCTTTTCTTTTTAAAGCCCATTTCTTATGAAACTATGATATTGTGTAGTTGAAGGGCTTCCTATAGTATTGTTTGTGTGCATGAAATGTTATGCTGCACAAATATAAAGGTTTTAATTAAGATGAGAAATTGTGTAATTGCTTTAATTTTAAGTGGTGATGAACTGCTGCACTTCTGATTCTTACACAATGCATGCAACAATTACAACACAATAACAAAGCAATTCATGCAAGAATCACAAATATACAAAGACAAGCATAAGTACTATACCAGTTTTATTCCAGCCTAGCATCCAATGTAACAATCTAAACGAACCACTGAACTGTACACATGACACTGTCACAATGACGATCATGAAATATGTACAGATAACATTTCTTCCCTTGTCCAAGTAAGTTCCTGAACTTTTCTACACCACTTTATACATATTGTACAGATGGTTGGCACTTCATCCCGGGGCCTGTGGTTCATTTTCATGTAAACAGATGGTGTTTACCGTAGCAGTACTCACAGTACCACAGCCTTGCCCCTCCCCCATCACAAGACACGTAAAACAACAATAAACACAACAAAAACACGCTCACTTTATATGCAAATCAGCTCTGAACAATGTAGGGCCAACAAGCAAGCAAAAATGACAAAGGGAGACTAGGGCAGAAGGGGAGGGCGAAAGTGAAAGTAACTACTGCAGTATGGGTAAATCCATACCCTCCCTGTCCATGGGAGATAATTGTGTGGTATGGATTAACCATACCCAAGGTAGAAAGTGTTAATCAGTTTTGATAAACTCAAATCGCTTTTCTTATCATCACAAAAATGCCTTCATCACAAATTTTATTCCAATAGTTTGTTGTTTTTAATAAATAATTTTCTAAAAACACAATGGGTTTTAGGTATTCCATGGAACAGATGTATGACATCGTAGCCTCAGTGGATCGTTACAAAGAGTTTGTCCCTTGGTGCACCAACTCCAGTGTCTTCAGCCAAAGACAGGGCCACTGCAAAGCCATGATGGAAATTGGGTTTCCCCCTGTCGTAGAGCGCTATACCTCCAACATCACCCTGGCCAGACCTCGACTCGTTCGGGTAAGCAGGCACTCATACTGTGATTTAAGTTTGTAACATTGTATTATGGGAACATGAAGAGCAAATGAGTGAGCAAAAACATTAGTGAAACAGACTTGCAAGCCTGAAGTTCGATGAAGAAAGCTGTGAAAGGAAAAAACATCAGTGAGGCAGACTTGCAAGCATGAAGTTCGATGAGGAAAGCTTCACAGCTGTGAGTGTGACCATTCAGTACAGGGTATCCCCAAAGAGGGAATGCGGCTGCCTTCATAGTGAGCAAAAAGGGTCACATACACAAAATCTCACCCTGGGTGAACCTCAGAGCTCTAGCTGAGGAACAACAACAAAGAGTACAGAGTGTGTGAAAGTGAAAGTTTAAAAGAGATGTTTATATTTTGGTAATGATAGTCGAGGCAGATGTTTTCTCTGTTTTGTTGTTTTTTGTTGTTACTGTTATATTTTTTTAGATAGGTAATGGAAATAGTTTTTAGTGGTGTGTTATTTTTTCCTTCTCCTTGCTTGTCTTGTAATATATCCTTTTGCTATTATTCTAACTTACTGCCATACAAGTCATCTGACAGTCTTGCAACAAATGCGTGGATACATTCTCATTGTGTACACTCCAACAGCTGTGTATCTATAGATGATGTGATGAGACCCCCAGCCACAGGAGACCCTGCCTTGCTGAGGGGTCACTTTGGTGCTGTTGATCTACATGATTGTTGATTGACAATAAACAAACGAGAGAGATTTGAAATAATTATTTTATAACCAAGAGTACATGTATTCTCTCTCTCTCTCTCTCTCTCTCTCTCTCTCTCTCTCTCTCTCCTCTCTCTCTCTCTCTCTCTCTCTCTCTCTCTCTCTTCTCTCTCTCTCTCTCTCTCTCTGCCATACAAGTCATCTGACAGTCTATTCATTACTATCTATCCATCTATCTACCTATCTAGATATCTATCTATCTATCTAGTATATAGATATATAGATATATTAGATAATACATACATAATACATATCAATGTTATCATATAATCATATGTTCTCCTATTCCAAACTGTATGAGATTCCAAAGGTACACACTTTCAGTCTATGAATGCTAATCGTCCAGTATAAAGATAATAACAGCACATGATGATTGTGACCAGTATATATAAAAAAATTTTAAAAAATAATTAAAAAAAAAATATATATATATATATATATATATATATATATATATATATATATATATATATATATATATATATATATATATATATATATATATATAAAATAACCATTACATACATGCATATATATAAAGAATATAATATAACCAGAAAACAAAAGATAATAACCATTATTTATTTTGATTTGCTTGTTTACAAGATTGAGCA
Source organism: Stramonita haemastoma (assembly GCA_030674155.1). Classification (NCBI taxonomy): domain Eukaryota; kingdom Metazoa; phylum Mollusca; class Gastropoda; order Neogastropoda; family Muricidae; genus Stramonita; species Stramonita haemastoma. Next base: position 40,452,989 of record CM060317.1, on the reverse strand, counting down.
CTGTATGGATTTGATACAATATCCTCATTATGAGCAGTGTCAGACTGTGTCCTGTGCATTGCAGTCAGAATGCACGGACGGGCGGCTGTTCACTCAGCTGTTGACCACCTGGCGCTTCAGCCCTGGTCTGCCTGACAACCCCAACACCTGCACCCTGGACTTCTCCGTCAGTATGCACTCAACTCCTCTGTGTCCTCTGTGTCAGTGTGTGTGTGGGCACATGTGTGTGTGTGTGTGTGTGTGTGTGTGTGTGTGTGTGTGTGTGTGTGTGTGTGTGTGTGTGTGTGTGAATGCCCTTTGTGTGTGAATTTTGTCCCCCTCAAAATGTCAATATATTGTGAAAGAGGGGACGGGGGAAGATAGGTAATGCATGTTCTGAACAAGAACATTAAATATAATTTCTCTCCAAGTTGATATAATTCTATGTAAGAACCTAACATATGAGGACCTTTTCATTATTTGATGTCAGATGGCCTTTGATTTAGGGGTGGGGGGGATATTTATTAAGATAAAGAATATTTTGAAAGGTGACAGGATAGCTCAGTGGTCAGAGTACTCACTTTCCCCCAAGCTATGGTTAAGCAGCATTGAGTGTGGTTACCAATTGAATGGATGACCATTTGCGCACCATGAATTCAGTACATTCTCCCAGTTCACCCAGCTGTAAATGGGAACCTGCCCTCTATAGGGTCATGGAAGGTAAAGCAGCGAGGGAGAGGAGATGGGCACTACCCTCGATATGCTGGCCCCTAGAGAAGCTGAGGTCTCTGACATCTTGCTCTCCTACGACCACACAGGTTATGGGATACCTTTACCTTTTTACCTTATATTCTGAACTAGAACCTTGAATATAGTTTCTCCAAGTTTATATAATTCTATGTAAGAACCTAACATCTGCAAACCTTTCCATTCTTTGTGGTCATGTGGCCTTTAAGTTAAGGGGGTGGGGTATGTTTTGTTTTTTTATTAGGAAAAGCATGTTCTGATAGTGAACCTTGAATATAAGTTCTTCTTTACCTTTGTAGAATTCTACGTAAGAACCTTAACATACTGAAGCCTTTTTTCGGGTATTTGTTGCCAGGTGGCCTTTGAGTTCCGCTCCAGCCTCCATTCCAAGCTGGCCACCGTGTTTTTTTGACGAAGTGGTGAAGACCATGGTCAACGCCTTTCTGAAACGGGCGGGCAAGCTTCACGGCCCAGAGTCCATCAAGTCCCAGAAACCCAAGGTGCTGGTCAACACGTCTTGATGACCGCCTGCAGTAGGAACTGATTGGAGCCTGCTGACCAAGGATCTGCTGTCGTGTAGGAGAGGGAGGGAGTGTTGCTTCCAATCTTGTCGAGTGTTTTGCTGACCATCATGATCAGTCAGTTGCACGAGGTTGTTGTTGTTACTGTTTTGTCAAGAAATCAGGCGTCTGTATTGTGATCATCATTCAGTCATGATCATCATCATCAGTGTCAGACGAGATGTGTACTCCAAAACACAAATCATAATGCGTGATAGGGATCAGTTTTTTATCATCAAAATCAAAGATCATGGGTAATGTGCTACTAGTGAGAAAAACACTCATACATTTTGCTTGCTTCAAATTTCATAGAATGATAGAAATCTCTAACACAAGACACTTTGTGGTGAATATACATAGATTATGACCTTGCAGTGAAGTGGACACTGTGGTATGAGTTCTGTCCTGCAAACAGGTGGAGGGGGGGGGGGGGTCATAAAAGCAGTGTTGGTGTTTGCTGTAGAATATTACTGAGTATGCAGTTGTCATTTTACATGCAAGCTGACCTCTAAAAAGACTCTTGTTTCGATATCACAACACCTCATAAAAAGGTTCTCTGATTAAATTATTACCTGTCAGCTATCATACCTGTTCATTTCTTCAGACATGATAGAAGTTGTAAACAGTGATATTGTCAAAGAAAGCCATAGATGTGAAAGACAGAGAGTATTGAACTGGGCTGGAACCCAGGTATTGGCTTCAGAGCAGGCAGTGAGGGTCTTGAGAAACCAGACAGGTGTGATAGGAGTTCATTAACAATCGTCTGTGGAGCAGAAGGGAGGCATGTGATCACACCTGCCCAACAAAGCTGGACAATGACCTCTGCTGTTGCTGTGGGTTAGGAGTGGCATAACTTGAGTGTTTTATGCTGTTACTTTTTCCTATCCTATATGTGTTTTGTTCAAACCAAACATTGAAAGACAGGTTTGGTTTTTGTATCAGTCAGTCTTCTTCTCTTGTACGCTTTACACATTCAGGTGTGTCTGGGAAAAATAATGGGATGTCCTTTCCAGCTCCTCTCAAGGGCCATACAGCTTGGTTGGCAGGGTTATCTCTGTCAGCCACACAATCTTTCTCAGGTCACTGTATAGTGTATATCAAGTCAAGTCAAAGTCAAGTCAGAGCCCAGTCAGTAAATAAATAAAAAAAATAGATCAAGTGGATTCAGTATGGTAACGGATGAGACAACATCTATCAAAGGAACAGTCCATGTCAGTCACATTGAAAAAAAGATGTACTCATAAACAAACTGGAAAGGACAAGTGAAGTGAACGGTAGTGTAGTGTATAACCTAGTCAGTCCTGGCAGAGTCTTTGGTGTAGAATGTGCGCTGCTCTCCTCAGCAGAATGTATACATTGCCTCCAATGTAGTGCCACCTTTTGTCTTTCCTCTGTCTCTAACAATGTAACTCATTTCAATATGAAAATGGCTTTTTCTGTAGAATCTAGCCACAGACATCTCTCTTGCTGCCTTGGGCTGTTTTTTTTCATGTGCTTAATTAATGTATGTGTATACATATTGACCTTGATCTGTTACCTCAAGCAAAAGGCTAGGGTCCAGACCTGCCACTCGTGATTTAGCGGATGGAAAAAAGACCAGCTTCAGAGGGAATTGAACCCACAACCCTTCACTTCCTAGAATGCGTGCATTTGATTGATTTCATTGCGTGAGAGTCCCAGCGGAGTTATCCGATTTAAGAAGTGTGCCATCAACCAACCATCACCAACACATGCATTGTCTCAAGACCACTGATTAAAAAAGTTCCCAGTGTTTGCTTCTTAGTTCTGTCTTCTGTTAGAAGCAAAAGAGTGAGCAAGCAAGACAGAAGTTACAGGAAGCTACCTGTTTGGGTTTTTTGTTTTTTAATGTTTTCAAGAAAGGCAAAATAATAGCTGCTGATGACTGTGGCAAAACAGAGAGACCAGATGGGTGACTGGGGGCAGTGGGGCTGGCTGGTCCATGGAGATTGGTGATAGAGAGAGTTGTAGATAAGCTGACATGCTGTCTGATAACTAATAACACTCTTTCTTTTTTAGTCAGAGTTTTTGTGTTTGTTTTGGATCTTTTTTGCTTTTCGGGGATGGTGTTAAGTAATGTTTAGTTTGACTTTTGGGGAAGGGGGAGGGAGGGGTTGAGGGGAGGTGCTTTATTAGTTAGGATTTTTAATTTGTTTGTTTGGTTTGGGGTTTTTTTTTGTTTTTTGGTATGGTGTTTAGTAATGTTTAGTTTGACTTGTGGGGGGGGGGGGTGCTTAACTGTCATGCATTCATATTTCAATAGTTATAAGTTGGCAATATTGATTTTAATATGTCAAGAAAAATCAGCTTTGCACCTAAGAAAAACAAAAGTGATGGTACACCTTGTTATTTTGTGTAGTTATGTCAGCTATATTCATGTTAAACCTGTCAAGAGAAATCAGTTTGGCACCAAAGACGAATAATTTTTTAAAAAACAAAAAGAACTGTGTGATACTGCATTTTACTGCATTAAGTGTGGTGTACATTTGTAAGTAAGTGGAGATATTTTATTGCATTAATTGAATGGGATATGCATTTGTAACAAAGTGGAGATCTATTAGCGCCTGTCTCTGCAACAACTAGTGAGCAGCTATGAAGCATGATGAGAACACTGGAGTTCTGGCTTCCAGATGGAGGCTGCATAAATTCTGTATTTCACCAAGCAGGCAAAGTGTCTGCACAGAGAAGTGGAAACCTTCACCCAGGGAAACAGAGCCTTGCTTGCACATTGCCCTGCTGCCTCCTGATTCAGACACAGTGTTGCATGGGATGTCATTTTATTACCACCCAATTCTTAGCTCATGTGGCATGGTGTGAGGGGAAGACTTTATCCCTTCAATTTCTTGTCATTCTAACTCTTTCATCAGCTCTCTGTTTGTCAGTATGAAGAGTTGCGTTTGAAGTTGGTTGCATCTAGAGGTCATGCAGGCATTGTCTCCTGCTTATTCATTTATTTATTTTAGTTATCTTACGTTTTCTTTTGAGAATAATGGAATAAGCGCTTGTGTGATTTTTTACTTGTATTTTCTCTTTTGTCAGCAATCAAGTGATGGAGAAGACACGAGGGTAAATAACGATAACAAAGAAAATACTGTTGAATATCTTTCATCGTGCTGCCTGCAAGTTGGGTTCATTTCATTCATGGTGCTGATTGAAGGAAGGAAGGAAGAAAGGAAGGATGGTCATAGGTGTGGTGTGTTTTTGATGTGTTGATGTTCATGCTTATTTGTAGCTGTGCCCCTTTTCCGTGATACCAGTGATATAAAACCTATGCTCAGGAAACAAGAACATTGATAGAGGGGGGCCTGTCTGTTGGTGATGATGGTCAGTGGATCAGTCAGTCCATCAACATTGATAGAGGGGGGGCCTGTCTGTTGATGATGATGGTCAGTGGATCAGTCAGTCCATCAACATTGATAGAGGGGGGGCCTGTCTGTTGATGATGATGGTCAGTGGATCAGTCAGTCCATCAACATTGATAGAGGGGGGGCCTGTCTGTTGATGATGATGGTCAGTGGATCAGTCAGTCCATCAACATTGATAGAGGGGGGGCCTGTCTGTTGATGATGATGGTCAGTGGACCAGTCAGTCCATCAACATTGATAGAGGGGGGGCCTGTCTGTTGGTGATGATGGTCAGTGGACCAGTCAGTCCATCAACATTGATAGAGGGGGGGCCTGTCTGTTGATGATGATGGTCAGTGGACCAGTCAGTCCACCATGTTGGAATGAGGGAACTCCGGTGTCACAGGTTCTAAAGAGCTGGGGGGGGGGGGGGGGGGGGGTGGGTTAACAGTTGCAGTATTTATTATTGATTGATGTGTAGAAATTTAAAGCAGGGAAACGTGCTTGTACTGCTATGTCTGGGAGCAGTCTCAGAATAAAGTACTATCCCTGTCTTCTGAAGATTCAGAGATAAAAAATGCTCTTCTTCTGCTCTCTCTCTCTCTCTCTCTCTTCTCTCTCTCTCTCTCTCTCTCTCTCTCTCTCTCTCTCTCTCTCTCTCCTCTCTCTCTCTCTCTCTCTCTCTCCTCTTTTCAAAGTCAAAGTCAAAATTTTTATTCCAGATGGTACATTGAGTAAGCAATAATTTGCTTTTTTTCATCAAGCCATCTATCTAGATAAAAAAAAAAAAGCAACAAACAAACAAACAAACCAGGTCAAACAGGTCATGCCACTTGGTCTCTTTCTTTCAGTATAGTGTGATGTGTTACTGTTCTGTTTAATCTGGCAGCAAGGTAGTCATTATATTCTTAACACTGGGGTGGGCACAAAATGCTCATTTTACACTGTTCACTTGTCTGCATGGCCTTTTGTGTAGTATATTATTTCTACCATAAGAAATAATATACTACCCTAAGAAATAATATACTACCCTAAGAAATGATATACTACCCTAAGAAATGATATACTACCTAAGAAATGATATACTACCCTAAGAAATGATATACTACCTAAGAAATGTATACTACTCTAAGAAATGATATACTACCCTAAGAAATGATATACTACCCTAAGAAATGATATACTAACCCTAAGAAATGATATACTACCCTAAGAAATTATATACTACCCTGAGAAATGATATACTACCCTAAGAAATGATATACTACCCTAAGAAATGATATACTACCCTAAGAAATGATATACTACCCTAAAATGATACACTACTAAGAAATGATATACTACACAAAAGGCCATGCAGGCAAATGAACAGTGCAAAATGACCATTTTGTACCCATCCCAGGAATACCCTAATTCCTGGTCATATTATATAATATATAAATATATATTATATATATTATAATTAATATATTATATTATATATTATATTATATCAGAAATTTTTTTTATGCTTCTTTTGTGTAAGCTTCAGACGAGAAAAGGAAGGATTCATACTCTGAGCACAGCTTATTTTTCTTTTCCTGAATTGAGGAATTTAATGAATATATAATTTATCATGGTTGATTCATAAACTGTGGCCCTTAAAGGCAAGCTCATGAACTATCTGATGTTGGAGAAGATCAGTACATCTGACATGCTTGGTTTTCACTTCATAGGACATAGTTACAATATTATGGCCATAGTCGTTGGTAGGATTGTGAATAAAGCTGTGATCAAAATCAAACTAAGTGAAAATCTCCTTGCAGATCAGAGTGTCCTGCTGTTTCACTTTTTGTTGTGAAATACTGTATTTGTTATCATGCTGGGTTTGTTTTTTTTTAGCTGTTTTTTTCTGTTTTTTTTAAGGGGGGGGTGCTTTTTAAAGAATTTTACTTTTCTATGTATGTTTGTGCAGGGTTGTATTTCTTTTTATGAAAAAAGCCAGTTTTATGGTTGTGTTTGCCATTCGTCACAATGTTTATGGGTGAGTGGAGGGGAGGGAGGGGGGGTGAGTGCATACATGTGTCTGTGTGTGTCTTTCTTTTACTGTATATTTTTCAGGCGGGGCTGCTATTGTTGTTTGGGTTTTTCTGTAATACTTGCATCTTCAATAAGTTTGGGGGAGATTGTGTACATCTGTGTCAAAATTTTTTCAGCTTTTTGCTTCTTGTTTCATGTTCTTTTTATTCTTTTTTTTTTCCTTGTACCTTAACCCACTCTTGTCATTTTGCTTTGTTTGAAGTAATTTTTCAGGGTTTTTTCCTCTCTTTTTTCTTCCTTTTGTTTACAAAAAAAAATCCACATGTTGATTGCAATGGTATCCCTACCCTTCTGTGTGACAATATCAAGGCTTTTGTGACAGAGATTGAACTTTGTTGAAGTTTTACTTTTTTGGAAGCTTTTTTAATTTATTCTTTTTGCTTTTTTGTTACTGTTGTTGTTGGGTATGTGTGTGTGTGTGTGTTTGTGTGTGTGTGTGTGTGTTGTGTATGTGTTGTGTGTGTGTGTGTGTTGATGTTGTTGTTGTTGTTTTTTTCTTTCCATTTTTTATTGTTTCTTTTATATCATTGTGATGACATCTCTTCATTGATTTTCTTTTTTAAAAAGCTGTTTTGTCTTCTTTGCCATTTTTGTTGAACTTGCCAGGCTTGAGCGTTTGTTGCCTGTGAACAAGATTTTTGGTCTGTGTCATATGGGATTGTTTTGCTGGTATGGTATAGAATTATTTCATCTGTGTGTATGGGCAGTTTTGTACATTTCAGTTAAAGAAAGGATAGTGCATTAGCACAGTCAGGTATTTGATTTGTCAAATTTAGAAGTGTATAGGAAGTATATGTCATACTACCATAAACACACAATATGCCATGAAAACTCATTGCTATTTGAGCTGATGGAAAATTATGTATAAAGCACCAGGCACTTGTTTGTATACATGTGCACTTTGTAAATTTCTAAAGCACTAACAATTTTCTGTTAATGGGGAAAAGGATTTTGGGGGGAGAGAGAGAGAGGGTGGGGGAAGGGGGGTAAGTAAGGGTGTTTATCTTTTCAAGGAGGGGGGATGACCAGAACCAAAGTTTTATAGATCAGGGTTCTCTGTTGTACACACTCGTACTTTCACATTTGCAGGAGTACACACGCACGCACGCACGCACGATCACCCTTTTTTGATAGGAATTCAGTTGTCCAATACATTGGGTTGTTTTGATCCAATATCAGTAGTAAATTCAGGTCACTCTTTCCCTCAAGTTCCTCTCTTCCCACACACAGATGAAGTGTAGTGTTTACTTATAAACTATATTGCACCTAGTCACACAACCTACAGAAACTAAAAAAAAGTACATATAGATGTTGTGTGTTGGAAGAATCATGCTCATGTTTTGATTTTGTTATTTTTTTTGTAAAATATTTTTTGACAGATATCTTATCCCTGTTGTGTTTACTGGAGCCATCTGACTTAGCAGCTTCTTTTTTTTTTTCAATAGCTACACATGCTATCACATCAAATGTCTTCAGAAGAGAAAGAATCTTTTTGTTTTACCAAAATCTCTCTGACTCAGGGAAACATCATGCTGCACCTTTTGTTTTTAGTGTATTATTTATCTGGTCAGGATTCTGTCTCCTGGTTTACAGTGTTTAATAGACATGTAATTATATCTTCTTTATTGGCGGTGGTGGATGGGGTTGTTACTCTTGTTTTTGTTTCTTTGGGGGGGGGGGGGGGTTGTTTATATAGATACACACACACCCCCCCTCAGCATGGCATCAGCATTGTGTGTCCGTCGTGTTCAATGATGAACCCCCAAAACAGCAGAGGAGGCAGCTGCTGCTTCAGAAATTGGCAGAAATTTGATTATAGTGGAGATGCCTTGACCACAGCACACCCCCACTCTCTCAGCCTAGAGGGCATAGGGACAGTCAGCGTCGGAGATGTTCTCCAAAGGCCAACTAGCCCCCAGGGCTGCAGCACATACTGCAGCACAGACAAGCCTCTTAGTCAGAGAGTCATAGTTGATCACTAAAGACTAAGCTGTAAAGTGGAATTCCATGAGTGGGAAAGAAAGCCACTGATCATACAGCCTCCACTTTGCTGTTGCCCCCAGCGTCAAAAGTGTAATCACAAATTGTGATAAAGCCCAGGCACTGAAGGCAAATGGCATCAGCATAGCATCAGTGTAACAGAGGAGGGAGAGAAAGGTAAGGCAGTGGGCTCAGCTTTCCATTGCACAATTCAACAGTAATCTTGTAACCCACTTGTACATGTTACGATGCACATAGATGGGGGAAAAGGCATATTTGTACTTTTGTGTGTGTGTGTTTGTGTGTGTGTGTGTGTGTGTTGTGTAGTTGTGTTGTGTGTGTATATTATATATGTATGTATGTATGTATGTTATATATATATATATATATATATATATATATATATATATATATATATATATATATATATATATATATATATATATATCGAAGCTCTGTGTGTGGGTGGGTGCAATGGGTGTGACCATTTTTCTGCTATAATTTTATGCTGCTTTTCTTTGATCCATCCACCTATACATGATGTGTGGACAGGCTTGCTATGTGTGTTTGTCAGTGTGCTTTGCCATGTTCGTAATGCTTGCCCAGCCTAGGTGCTTTCTTTCTTTGCTTGTTTTCCACTGTAGAGAATATATTAAAGGTGGTCTGCGGTTTTGTCCTGCTACTTTTCTGCTGTTCAGTATATTCCCTGCACACACATGCGCTTGGAAACAGATAAAAGCATCTATGTGTCTGCCAGATGTGAGAAATAAGTAAACATCAAATGAAAATAAAAGAATTTTTTAAATAATATATGTAGGTAAATCTTTAAAACAAAAATAATATATAGATAGATGGATGTGTGTGTGTGTGTGTGTGTGTGTGTGTGTGTGTGTGTGTGTGTGTGTGTGTGTGTGTGTGTGTGTGTACACCCAGAGAGAAAGAGTGAAGTGTGTGTGTGAGCTGTTTTTGAGAAGTGCAGATAGAAGAATGAATAAAGAGAGAGAGAGAGGAGGAGGCAGGGGGAGAGAGAATATTCTCTAAAGCACCCAAGGCAGATTTTGATCTTTGAGATACGCACTGTGTTAAAGTTCATATTGTTTTGTGTTGCGGGTGTGTTCGTGTGTACAGTCTAATTTAACAGATCAATACACAATCAGTTTTATGACATGTGATAACACTTTTGAATAATTATGTATCCATGTATTTTGCCCTTTTTTTGGTGTGTAAATAACTCCCAGTTGCACTTTCTGTAATGTTCAATACTTTGTAAACATTATGTTGTTGAAAGTTATTCCATGTATGAATATTTTTTCCTTTTTTTTAAAAAAAAGTTTTAAAAACAGCCATTAGTCAAGTCATGGAGATTTTATTTGTAATTTGAGAAACACTTCCCTTCTTATAATGTTTATCTAAGGGGGGGGGGGGGGGGTATTTGTATTGGTTTTTCTTGGGGATGTTTTGGGGTTTAGTTTTTGGGTGGTGGTGGTGTTTTTGTTTTTTGTGTTTGTTTGGGGGTTTTTTGGGGGGGTCATTTTCTTCTTTTTTTCCTCTCCTATTTTTGTGCACTTTCTTTCATTTACATCAGATTTTTATTTGCTAATTTTTTTGTTTCATTGGTTTACATATCTGTTTCTGTGAAGAAATTCTCCCTCAATTGTTTACCACTTTTATCAGGTTGAGTGTTCTGTTGTTTTATTGCTTCTTTTTTTTCTTCATTATTTTGTACAAATATTGGAATTTCTGTCTGTCTGTCTGTCTGTCTGTCTGCATTTATGTGTGGTGTGTGTGTGTTATTTATTTATTGATTTTAGCTGATGAAGTTGTTTTTTTCTTCTGAGGCTTATGTACATGGTAAGTGGTAATAAATGTTCCTTATATTTGATGATTTGAAAGATGTATGATTTCATGTGTATGATTTCGTGTGTGGGGTGGTCAAAGTCAGATTTTTTTCCAGATGGTGTGTGTGTGTGTGTGTGTGTGTTGTGTGTGAAAAAAATCATGTGCAGTTCTAACTGATCAGTAAGAGAACAAACTGAATTACCAAGTTGGTATTTTTACTGTACTAGTTTCTGGCAGATTGACCGCCTGATCTCTACACAGATACAGTGAAAGAGGTTGTGCAGACCTATCTCCACACTTGAATACTGGAATATGTCATTCCAAAGGTACAAGTAGGTTTATGGATATGGCGTGTGTAAAGTTAGGGGGGGAATGTTTGATAGCACTCAGACTTTTGACTCCATGCAACCATGATAAATGTAATTGTATGCTGTTTGTTTATGGTGGATCTTTTTTGTTTTTCTAGAGGAGGAAGGGGTGGGTTTGTTTTTCTTTTTTGTTTCTTGGGGTTTTGTTTGAGGTTGTTGCGGGAGAGGGTGAGGGGGGTAATGCAGTGGAAAGGAAGAAAACAGATACATAGAGATCTTTTTCATCGTTCTTTCTTAACCCTCATCGTCCTGACCTGGGATTTGCCAGGATTAAATGAATCCCCCCCCCCACCGAATCCCAATTTGGGGTTTGCCAGGATTTACACACAGTAGTTTTCCATCACGCAGTGACCTTCTACGATTGCCTCCACATGCCAAAGCAGTATCAAGCCAGATGCACAAATCCTGCTGTGAGTCTGGAAGTAATTATAGCTGCTGGTATGTACTTAGAGGGAGGAAAAGGCGAGCGAGCATGTGTGCCTGACCTGATTCTGTGATGGAATGCGAAATCTAGGGGCAATTTGTGTTCAGAGAATCCAAATGCAAGAGGGTTAGGAGATAATGCAAAGAAATATGCTCATGCTTTCTCAATCTGTTGAACACAGACAGTAGTTTCAAAATCTTTTTAAACATGTATATCTGATCTACTACTATTACAAGAATATGTATGTGATGAAAATCAAGACACTTTCTCATGAGCATAAGTTTGGGCTCAGTATTTCTCCAGTATTTTAGTAGGGTTTTATTTTGTTTTGTTTTTTTTGGGGGAGGGGGATTTTGGGGGGGGGGGGGGGGGTTTTATTGTTTTTTTTTGGGGGGGAGGGGTTGGGGGGGGTGTGGGAAGAAAAAATTTATTGTTCTCAGTATCTGAGATTTATACAGTGTTATCTTGCAGTTGATGTACAATGATAGTGATTGCCATTATTCAAATTCATCATAGAGGTCAATTCTGCAGTTGTCTCCCCTTTTATAGCAAAAAGGTTTTGTTAGTTATAACTATTAAAGTGGGGTTGGGTTTTTTTTGTGTGTTTTTTCTTCTGCTTCTCCCCCCCCCCCCCCCCCTTTCTTTTTTTATCTGTAAAGTTTTTATTTTTTATCTGATGGTGTGAATTTGAGTTATGTACTTGAATAAATCATAAATATATATATACTCTCTCACATTATGTGCTGATCATTTTTTTTATTGTGTGTGCGAGTGCAAGCATTCATGTGCCTACACTTTAAAAATACTGCATTCAGGATTGATATTTTCCACACATCTGGTCATTCTACTTTCCTGTTAGCACGTCTTGTACCACAAAAATGACAGGGTTCTCACACGCACCGCACACACACACACACACACACACACACACACACACACACACACACACACACACACAAAGGAAACGCATCACACTTGAGTGAAAATCTTCCTTATACCAGAAGAGACCCTCTCCCTTTTATTATGACCAGCACCTGACAACAGGTCCAAAAATTTACAGAAACATAGTGGCATTAGTTCATCTTGTGGTATTAGTTCGTCTTTTCAAATCCACATATAACCAGTCTTCAAGTCATCATACTGAAGGCAGTAAAGACAAAGTAAGATGACGATTTACAAAAATAGGATAAGTATTGCTTGTTTTGGGGTTTTTCCTTTGTTCCTCAATTAGAGGTCCGATGATCACCAATGGTAAGATTTTGTATATCCAACTGTTTTTGTCCACCATGAAGGCAGCCGCATTCCAACTTCAGGGATGTACGTTGGGTTTGTGTTTCCATACCTGGCCGAACACCAACATGGATTATGGGATCTTTAACATGCATATTTGATCTTCTGTATGTGTATATATAAGTGAAGGGGAATAAGGCACTGGCAGCTCTGTACTTGATGTTGACCTGGGATATCGAAAAATCCCCACCCTTAATTCACCAGACACTGCCGACATTCGAACCCACGACTTCATGCAGCCCACGAGATTGAAGTTGAACAGTCTTAATATCTCAGCTACTGTGTCCATCAGATCAGTTTGACTGTTTCTTCTTGGCTTTTGGACATTTCACAATTTTCTGTGATCAGCCATCTAAGGTTTTTTCCGCTTAAACAAGAGGCTGACACCCCAGGTGTGAAAGAGACCATGACCTACAGACTCTGTAATGGTTTTGTGGTTACAGTTTTTTTATACAGTCTTTACAGACACACAAAGACGGACACAAAACCCTTGAATGAAAAAATGCATCCAAATTCCTGTCACCTGATCATGATTTGAAGAATGTGAAAACTAACCAATAAATACTCATAAGAAATAAATACATATACATTGATCAATGCACAGGCACATAAATATCACCCCCCCCCCCCCCCCCCCAAAAAAAAGGACATTAAAAGAAATCAATTCAAAAAGATTCCAATTTGTTTATCACCATCATCATCAAAAGACAGATGTACAAACACAAACACATAACCACACAAACATGGATAATTGTGCATTTTCCCTGCTTAAAGTACATGTCAGAAATGCATATATACAAACCAATACAAATGCAATAGGATTTTTTTTTAAAACATTGAAACAAATCACATAACAACTTGCAAGACTGAGGAAAAAAGCAAACAGAAAAAGGTGTGTGTGTTTGGGGGGGGGGGGGGGGGGGGGGGGGGGGGGGGGAGAGAATATTGATATTGAGCAAAAAGGAGGAAACTATTCACTTGAATATAGATTATTGAATATAGATCATTATCTGATACCCCATCTGACTGCTACCTCCACAAAGACCTCTTACTACACTAATCCAACTAAATGTCGGATGTGACTGTATACACTGACATGACGTTTTTACTTTCAAAAATCTTTAAAAACTGTGGTCAACCTAATTCCTTTCACACCTAATATTTCCCTTTCTGTCCAATACGACAAAGCTATGCTGAGAATATCAGCACGTCTGTTTAATTTATTTATTATGCCATTAAAAAAAATACTTAGCAGATTTTCCTTGGAAAATCGAAACAAAACTTGTAATCAAAACAAAATAAAAAAGACAACTGCTCGGGCAACAAATACTGCAAAAATAGACAAGAAAAGTATAAAGCAAACACCACAGAACACAGCCTATGCCCTTTCCAAGGTTTAAAATATAACCAACTTGTCACCAAAAAAAACAAAGATAAAAAATCCAACAACTCAGATTTATATTACAGTCACTGGGAACAAAACCAAAAAAACAAACAAAAGCCAACACCTGCTTAAATTCTTCTTCTGCCTCAAACACTCAGACAGGAATGACTGTTGTCTGTCATATGAGCAAAATACATTATGCTGCCGTTAAGCCCCTGACAAGTCAGGCCCAGCACAATCAACTCAGCGTATCTGCTTACATGATTATATGGGAAGACAGAGAATATGCAAGTAAAACTGAAAAAAGGCAGGCCAAAGATGTTGATGTTATTGCGCATTACCCAGCTGAACATCTTGGGGGTCACCCACAGTGTGCCCTCTGTCTCCCTCATCCCACCTGGGGAGTGCTGTGAGATTGAAGGTGCACACTGTATGAGAAGTTTGGATGTATGGCATTTTTCAAGCACCTCACCACATCAGCAGCCATACTGAGACTTCAGATGTTTTTTCTCTCCTCTAGAGAGTGATGGCTATTACACTGACAGCCTGTCGTGGATGGTGACAAGCTCAACACAATATTTCACAACATGACATTTTACAATTTAACCTTTTACAGCATAACCTTTCACAACATAACATTTTAGAACACTTTACAACACAATATTTTAGGCATACACAAAAAGTCCAACAGCTACCTGACACACACAGAGAAACAATCCCAGCACCTTTTGTCCTACACATTATTTCACACACACACACACACACACACACCTGTGCCTGCCAGTGGTGAAGACTGATCCCCCAAATACGGTAGAAAGAGAGGGGAAGAGTACAGGCAATGCACATTGCTATAATTATGTGGATTCAGCATATAATGTATGGTTATCACATTCTGTCCTGAGATGGATAGGGGGCCTGCACCTAGCTACATCCTTCGGATGAGACTTTAAACCGAGGCCCCGTGTGCGAACGCACGCAGAACATCTTGCGCACACGTTAAATCCTGTTCCGCTTTTCGTAAGAGTAGGCCATCGTGTGCCGGTGGGAACAGATGACAATATTTACAAAAACTGCATACACACGGGGACCGGATGAAAAAAAGCACATGTTGCTTATTCTGTTATCCTCGATATAAAAGAATAAATAAATATATATATATATAAATATATATATATATATATATATATATATATATATATATATATATATATATATATATATATATATATATATATATAAGGAAAACGGTAAAGGTATCCCCATAACCTATGTGGTTGTTGAGGATTGACAAGCGAAATGTCAGAGACCCCAGCTTCTCCAGGGGCCAGCATATTGAGAGCCCATCTCCTCTCCCTTGCTGCTTTACTTCCCTGACCCCAATAGGGCAGCTACCCCTAGACACCTGGGTGAACTGGGGGACTGTACTGAAGCCAAGGTATGCAAAAGGTCACCAATACAGTTGGTAACCATGCTCGATGCTGCATAACTTTAGCTTGGGGAAAGCAAGTGCTCTGACCACTGAGCTATCCCATCCCATATATGTCTGTGTGTACATCACAATTATAAAAAATGTGGTATATTTGCAAAATGTTAATGTACATCGACATCTAAAAATGTTTTAGTCCAGTCTATACATATCAAAAAAGGAAAATGTTGTTGTTATCTTAACTTGACCACACACACAAAATTCTGTCCATTATACCTTCACCTAGACAGAATCTGACCTTTGATCTATAAACTTTGATATGCCAGTAAAATTTAAAATGCTGGGGGGAGGAAAAACATTCAAAAAATATAATGAACAAGAAAAAAGTTTTGATTCTTGATGCCACAGATTAATGCAGTCATGATACCTTGCATGTCGTCAAACTGTTTTCTCACTTACAACAATCAACAAACACATTTCAGTAAGTTGGATTCTTACCTGAAATGACCAAATAAACATCATGATATCTTTGTGACCATAAAAAAGCACAGGCTATAATGATATACAGCAAATGGTAGCTACATCACATTTTCAATACACTTTTGAATGAACAAAACGACTCGTGCGTGTGTGTGTGTGTGTGTGTGTGTGTGTGTGTGTGTGTGTGTGTGTGTGTGTGTGTGTGTGTGTGTGTGTTATTTATTTATTTATTTATTTCATATTGAGGATAATGGAATAAGCACTCATGTGCTTTTTTTCATCCAGTCCCCGTGTGTATGCAGTTTTGTAAATATTGTCATCTGTTTCCACCAGCACACAATGGCCTACTCTTACGAAAAGCAGAACAGGATTTAATATGTGCGCAAGATGTTCTGCATACATTCGCACACAGGGCCTTGGTTTACAGTCTCATCTGAAAGACTTTTGGGGAGAATGGAGTCAGCACTGATGTTAACTCCAGGGGAAAAATCCCCTTGAACGGGAATCGAATTCGGGTCGTCAGTTTGCGAGCACAATGTTCTGACCACTAGGCTATCCCATCCTTTTTGTGTTGTGTGTGTGTGTGTGTGTGTGTGTGTGTGTGTGTGTGTGTGTGTGTGTGTGTGTGTGTGTGTGTGTGTGTGTGTGTGTGTGTGAATTAAAGTTATATACAAGAATATACAAGTAAAAATGAAAAGGTTATTGGTAGATACAAAAAAAAAAGATGGCTATTCCCCAATGTAAAAGACAAGAAGACAAATAAGAAGTTGCTTAGATTAAAAATTCTTTCTCACTTACTTTTCCCTTGACATTTTACTCTTTTGAAAATAAAAAGGGGGGGGGGGGGGGCAACGGATTTTTCCATTTCTTTCATGTCATGTAGCTTATATCCCCACCAACTCCAATGGCCATGTCAGGGCTGTCACTCCAATCCAATGCCCAAATTTACATCAACATTCATTACTCCAATGGCCATGTCAGGGCTGTCACTCCAATCCAATGCCCAAATTTACATCAACATTCATTTTAAGTTCAAACTCAACACATACTTATCCCTTCAAAGACCAAATACTATCACCTTCACGAAAAAAAACAACAAACATAAAATGGCATAGCATTGTATCATACCAATGGTTCTTAGCAAAGATAAATTAAAAGATACTGATCATACTAGTATATGCCCATATTTCATAAAAAGACATACACTTTTCACACACACACACACACACACACACACCACACACACACACACACACACACACACACATGCACTCACCACACACACACACACACACACACACACACACATGCACTTACGCACGCACGCATGAACACACACACACACACACACACACACACACACACACACACACACACACACACACACACACACACACACAAAACACTAACACTAACATTAACACAAATACACACTAACACACACCACACACACACACACACACACACACACACACACACACACACACACACACACAGATCTTAAAAATACAGACATGATACCATTTAGAGGAAAGACACATAAAGAAAAAATGCAAGTTTAGGGCAGACACAAAGACAAAGATTTTGGCCATAAATATCTTTCAAAACAATGTACAGATATGGATAAAAGGCATTATTTGGTTAAATCATGCCATTTCCAACAAAAAATGTCTTTTTTTTCAAATGCACATCAATTCTTAGACTACAACAGAATCTGGATTGGGGAGATTGAAAATTTGAATTGCTTTACCTTTCCTCCAATCTGACTTTTGATGCAGATGGTTATTTTGGCCCAGATTTTTACTGTGTTAACCCCTACACTGCGCTGTTGACGAGCGCCGCTCGTCATAGAAACCGCCACCCGCAATGCTGTGTTGACGAGCGCCGCTCGTCATGAACCAACGCTCTCTCTGTTTCGCTCAGCATTGCTGAAAATCCTTCTTATTATGATTTGTTTAGCTCCCTTGATGTATCTTCAACCCATGAGTCCCATTTGTTCAAGTTATTTGCATATTTTATGACGTTCAATCGGCAAGGTAAACGAGGTACTGCGAAGTTCAATTTTTGGGTTTTCGAAGCAATGGCTGCCCTCAACTGACCTATACAGTTGCCGAAGTTATTGATGAAATTTATAGAGATCAAGATAGTGGAGATTAGGGTTGTTGTTGTTTTTTTTATTCAGTTGACATCGAACTTTGCGATGCAAACGACTCAGGTTTTGATCCGGAAGAAACTTCTGCGTACTCACTCGTTGTCTGAATCGGAACATGAAGATCGCATCGTTTGAGATGCAGTTGGGTATAGTTGAGGGCTTTATTCGTTTTTATAACATAATTATATTGCTTTTTTTCTCTGTTTATTCATAAACAGAACAACTAAATGTGTGTATCGTTATGGTTGCACCAAGCCCGGTCAGTGAGCGAGCTAGCCAGTCACTGAGTTGCCGATGTGTTTGATCTACTTTGAAGTGGTTGCAACCTCGTGTGTCACTTGTCACCTAGGCTACTCGTTAGCTGTCAGTTATCAGTGTGTGTGTCTGTTTGTTTTGTTGATGAGCTATTGTTCTTGCTGACATCTCCCTGGCTGTGTGTTTGTGTGAAAAGCAGGTGTGTGTGTGTGTGTGTGTGTGTGTGTGTGTGTGTGCGTGTGCGCGCGCACGTGTGCCTGTCTGTCTAATTATATATTTTTAAAATTGTCACAAATACAATCTTCATTCAATTTCCTTTCATTCAGTATATACTTTTATGTAGCTATCTTAGGAATTTCCTGAATTAAAAGCAATTGAAAATCATATGCGTGATTTTTGTCTGTTTCTGAAAATTTCTTCAGCATAGGACTGAGCAAAATAGGTCAGCAGCGAAAGGGTTAAACCCCGATCACTGGTTTTCTGTATTTCTGTCAAGAGAGTCCATGAAATAGTCTTCATAGATTTTTATTTTAAACAGAACAAAACCATTCCTCTCATATTAATGAGGATCCAGACATTTTTGTTATAAGATGAAAAACACAAAATCAAAACAGCTGATTTAATATTTTTGTGGCACAAAAAACCTACATTTGTACCACTAAAAATTCCTGTTAAAAATTTGTACAAATACAAGGCACGGTGTCTCAATGGCAGTACCAATGGTCAGGTGGCATGAAAACAAGTGCTAGCCAACAGCTGAGCATCCAACACAGAACCAAAGCTGCTATCTATTGCACAGTACTCTTTCTTTTTCATTTCTGTGGGTACAGCTTCCCTGTATGTTTTGTGTGTGTGTGTGTGTGTGTGTGTGTGTGTGTGTGTGTGTTGTGTGTGTGTGTGTGTGTGGTGTGAGTGAGTGTGTGTGTGTGTGTGTGTGTGTGTGTGTGTGTTGTGTGTGCGCATGCCTGTGCGCATGTGTACTTATAAACGATGATAATACAGTCACATTCAAACTAAACAGCAAACGAGATTCAACTACTGAGAAAAGCAAAGAAAGGTTGGTTTAAAATTAAAGCAAACTGCAGACTACACTGCTGCAGAACATCTCATCATGAAAGTCACCGGTAAACGCGTACACTAAATCATGGTAATAACTATAAACTCACTAACATTTTTTTTCTGAAAAAAACTTATTGTACCACATTACATTATCCAATCTCTAGAAACATCTGAGCTAAGCTATCACAGGCTAGCACTGAACATGATGCCCCCCATTTCTGTTCAGATCTGACAACAACCAAGAGTTGTGCAGCACAGAATGCAGGGAAAACTAACACCTCTCCACAGCAATGTCTCCAATAACAAATTCAGGAACAGCAAGAAACATGTCCACTCTAAAACAACTGCCAAAACATAGGTTTGGTTCATCATTTCCTAAATGGTGTCTGGCAAAACACATTACCTCCAACCCTATTTTTGTCATTATCATTGTCCTGATGAGCCAATTTTCATGACTGCAATATTTCAGTCTTGAGTGTTTCAAACATATTTTATGAAGAAATACAATGTGCCATTTACTTATCTAAGCAAATACTACACTAGAAAAAATGATGTAAAATTTCAAGCTGAAATTTACTATACCACAACACCTTTCAACCATTAGAATGCACAGTTCATCTTAATGTTCTTATTCTCTAATTACTGAGAGTAACATTCAGTTACTGACAGGTGTAATCACAAAAATCATCATCAAAGCACCAATGCTCATTCTCTTGGGAAGGGGACGGGGTGTTGGGGAGGGTGTTCGTTTGTTTCACAGTTGTTGTTTTGTTTGGGGGGGTGAGGGGTTAAGGGGGGGGGGGGGGGGGGGGGTGCTTTCCTCACTTTTTTGACACAATTTCCTGAACAGGGTTCTTTTCAATACCAATTAAGATCAAGGTGAAATAGAACACTCTCAGCAAGTAGCTCTGTCTAATGCATAGTGATGACTGCTTACAAAAGATATGCATGAAATGTAAATGCAGCAACAAGCCAGGTGAATGAGCTTACACCAATAACTCACATAGAGCAAAATTCTCAACGCATCTAAAAAATGATATACAACAATAAAGTTAATCCTTTAAAGAAGTACAAAATGAAATATTGTACTTTTAAAGTATGTAACATATCAGGCACAAGGATTTCAAATATTACCAATAAATGAAACAGCATGTTATCATGAGTGGATAACAATGCATAGAAAAATATTGATTTGGGGTTTTTTTTGTTCCTCAAATAGAACTCTGATGAGATTTTACATAAGCAACTGTAAACTCTGAGGTTCACCAATGGTGAGATTTTACATAAGCAACTGTAAACTCTGAGGTTCACCAATGGTGAGATTTTACATAAGCAACTGTAAACTCTGAGGTTCACCAATGGTGAGATTTTACATAAGCAACTGTAAACTCTGAGGTTCACCAATGGTGAGATTTTACATAAGCAACTGTAAACTCTGAGGTTCACCAATGGTGAGATTTTACATAAGCAACTGTTCACCCACAATTAAGGTAGCCACATTCTAGGGCGATGTCTAAACATGACATCCCATTTGGGTTTTTTTTTTGTTTTGTCATCTATTCCTCCCAGCACACAATGGCCTACTCTTCTGAATGGCAGAACAGGTTTTTTAACATGTCCACAAAATGTTCTGCCGAAGGACTTTTGAGGGAGTAGAGCGAAAATCCCCTTCAACAGACATCTTGCTGGTGGCTCAAACCCAGGCCACCAGACCATGACCTCAACACTCTGACCACTACACTAACCACCCCCCCCCCCCCCCCAACTTGTTTATAGCCCCGCCCCCTTCCCCCATCACAGAGCCCACCGATCACAGAGGCCATATCAGGGCTGTCACCTTGTAAAGTTTTAAATCTCAGATTAAGACTGTGCAAGATTAAAACTTTCTTTTCTGTTTTTTTGGTTGGTCTTCTTTTTCTTTTCTTTTTTTTGGGGGGGGCTGTTTGTTGCTGTTTGGGGTGGAAGGGGCAGATAGATTGCTTTGAATTGTTTGATATACTGACTAATCGTTAATCTAAAGAGTCTGAAAGTATTAACAGTTTGATTCAATGAGTCTGAAAATGAATTGCCCTTTTGATCCAAAGTGTCTGCAAGCATTCACTTCTTAATCCAAAGTACCTGAAAAAAAACATTCACTTCTTAATGCAAAGTGTCTGAAAACATTGACGTCTTAATCCAAAGTGTCTTTATCAAAAGTCTGGCCTACTTGAATTACAGTGTGTGAAAATATTACCTACTTGACTTATAATGTATGAAAATCTTAACTACTTAATCTTAAATCAGACAAAATATCAAAGTCTTTCCCAAATCAAATGCATTATAATAAAATACAAATCTAACAGTTCATTCAAGTTGACTATACAAAACTGCTAATTACACAACACACACACCACACGCACACGCACACACACACACAGAAACTGGGAATTTACGATAAGCCTATACAGAATACAGATATACCCAAATCTTAAAGCAATATGACACTAATCACATCACCAATGGCACTTAGGATTTTAATCTGATCTTGTCCAATTGCTCTCTCTCTCTCTCTCTCTCTCTCTCTCTCTCTCTCTCTCTCTCTCTCCCTCTCTCTCACTCTCCCTCCCTCCCTCCCTTTCAGATCCTTTCCACACTGGTAAAGGCATATACCGGATAGTTAGTTAGCTGTGAGTCAAATTCAAAAGCTGTATTTCCATCACCTCAATAAAGCTATCAAGTGATCCCCTTAAAAACACTCACAGCTCAGACAGATATCACTAAATCTACCACAACCACCACCACTTCCCACATCCCCTCTAAACGCAGTTCTCCTCTGCCCCCCGTCGCGCGGCCTTGACCCAGTCGAGGTGAGCTCCGCGCAGGGAGAAGCGCTGCCAGCAGAGGAGCTGCAGCAGGGCGCAGGCGGCGGTGACGTACACCAGCAGGTGCAGGCAGCCCAGCCGGTACACCGCCTTCTGCTCCTCGTCCAGCCCCCCCAACACCGCCTTCACCGACCCCGACTCCAGGCCTGACTGGAACATGTCGTGGCCTGCACCACACACATGCATACATGTATGTACACTGTATGGTTAAAGTTAAAGTCTGTCCCAAGCCTAAGGCTCATCAGGCCGGTGCTTATCCCGGTTTCTGTGGCGTTAAGCGACTGAGAGTCATAGACTCCCCCCTGGATAGGACGCCAGTCCATCGCAGGGTTAACCCCCAACACAACGTTGGTACCCCTTTTACACCTGGGTGGGGTGAGAAAATAGCCATAAAGTGCCTTTTCCAAGGGCACAACTCCATAGCCTAAAGCTGGGATCGAACCCGCAATCTTTAGATTACGAGTCCAACGCCCTAACCATTAGACTACAGCGGCGGCTTACAAAGTATGGGACTGGATGTAAAAAAGCACATGAGTGCTTATTCCATTATCCTCGATATAAAAGAATAAATCAAATCAATCAAATCAAATCAAACACAGGCCTGTATAGACATGAATGTGAGTGAATGTGTACACTGTCTTACGTTTATATGCATGAGGCACACACGTACATGTGTGCATATGCATGCTGGCAAGCAGGCATGTACACACACATGCGCGCGCGCATGAACGCATGCGCGCGCGCACGCGCACACGCACACACACACGTTAAATCATGTCCCGCTTTATGTAAGAGTAGGCCATTGTGTGCCAGTGGGAACAGATGACATTTACAAAACTGCATTCACACAGGGGCTGGATGTAAAAAAACACAAGAGTGCTTATTCCATTATCCTCGATATGAAAGAATAAATAAATAAATAAATAAAATAAACACACACACACACACACACACACACACACACACACACACACACACCACACACCCAAACCCTTTAAAAACGACAAAACCAGCTGTGTCCCCAGTGTACCTGTCTGCATGGCCAGAATGACGGAGCCGACGAGAGGAGCAAAGCTCTGGCCAGGTTTGGACAGGAGGGCCGAGGTGCCGAAGATGAGGGCAGACACTGCCTGACGCCGCCCGTGAAGAACGTAGTCCTCGTCCACCAGGTCACTGATCACCAGCGACAACAGCTTGCACGTGCCCTCCGTGAACACACGGTTACTGCAGCACACAAACACAGAGAAACACACCGTTACTGCAGCACACAAACACAGAGAAACACACCGTTACTGCAGCACACAAACACAGAGAAACACACCGCTACTGTAGCACACAAACACAGAGAAACACACCGCTACTGCAGCACACAAACACAGAGAAACACACAGCTACTGCAGCACACAAACACAGAGAAACACACCCCTACTGCAGCACACAAACACACAGAGAAACACATGGTTACTGCAGCACACAAACACACAGAGAAACACACCGTTACTGCAGCACACAAACATACCGTTACTGCAGCACAGAAACACACGTTACTGCAGCACAGAAACACACCGTTACTGCAGCACAGAAACACACCGTTACTGCAGCACAGAAACACACCATTACTGCAGATAAGCACACGGTTACTGCAGAGAAACACACAGATAAAACACACGGTTACTGCAGTACACAAACAAAGAAACACACCGTTACTGCAGCAGAGAAACACACCATTACTGCGCAGAAACACACAGAGAAACACACGGTCACTGCAGAGAAACACACGATCACTGCAGAGAAACACACGGTCACTGCAAGAGAAACACACGGTCACTGCAGAAAACACACGGTCACTGCAGAAAAACACACGGTCACTGCAGAAAAACACACGGTCACTGCAGAGAAACACACGGTCACTGCAGAGAAAACCACGGTCACTGCAGAGAAACGCACGGTCAGTGCAGAGAAACGCACGGTCAGTGCAGAGAAACGCACAGAGAAACACACTGTCACTGCAGAGAAACACACAGAGAAACACACCGTCACTGCACAGAAACACAGTCACTGCAGAGAAACACACAGTCACTGCACAGAAACACACAGAGAAACACACGGTCACTGCACAGAAACACAGTCACTGCAGAGAAACACACAGAGAAACACAAGGTCACTGCAGAGAAACACACGGTCACTGCAGAAAAACACACGGTCACTGCAGAGAAACACACGGTCACTGCAGAGAAACACACAGAGAAACACACGGTCACTGCAGAGAAACACACAGAGAAACACACGGTCACTGCAGAGAAACACACGGTCACTGCAGAGAAACACACAGAGAAACACACGGTCACTGCACAGAAACACAGTCACTGCAGAGAAACACACAGTCACTGCAGATAAACACACGGTCACTGCAGAGAAACACACAGTCACTGCATAGAAACACACGGTTACCGCAGGGAAACACACAGAGAAACACACGGTTACCACAGGGAAACACACAGAGAAACACACGGTTACCACAGGGAAACACAGAGAAACACACGGTTACCATAGGGAAACACAGAGAAACACACGGTTACCACAGGGAAACACAGAGAAACACACGGTTACCACAGGGAAACACAGAGAAACACACGGTTACCACAGGGAAACACAGAGAAACACACGGTTACCACAGGGAAACACACAGAGAAACACACGGTTACCACAGGGAAACACACAGAGAAACACACGGTTACCACAGGGAAACACACTGAGAAACACACGGTTACCACAGGGAAACACACAGAGAAACACACGGTTACCACAGGGAAACACTGTTAATGCAGAGAAACACACGGTTACCACAGGGAAACACACAGAGAAACACACGGTTACCACAGGGAAACACACAGAGAAACACACGGTTACCACAGGGAAACACACAGAGAAACACACGGTTACCACAGGGAAACACACAGAGAAACACACGGTTACCACAGGGAAACACACAGAGAAACACACGGTTACCACAGGGAAACACACAGAGAAACACACGGTTACCACAGGGAAACACACAGAGAAACACACGGTTACCACAGGGAAACACAGAGAAACACACGGTTACCACAGGGAAACACACAGAGAAACACACGGTTACCACAGGGAAACACAGAGAAACACACGGTTACCACAGGGAAACACAGAGAAAACACACGGTTACCACAGGGAAACACTGTTAATGCAGAGAAACACACGGTCACTGCAGAGAAACACGGTTACCGCAGGGAAACACAGAGAAACACATCAGCAGTGTAGGAACAGCAGGACAGGGACATTGCAGAAGATGAGGCAAATAATAATAATAATAATAATAATAATAATAATAATGATGATGATGATGATGATGATGATGATGATGATGATATATGGAATTTGTATAGTGCTGAATCTTGTAAAGCAAACAAATCTAAGTGCTTTTCTGAAGCTCCAAAGAATCTTCCTTTATCTTCATTCATAAAGGGGGACACCCTCCCCACCCCCCAAGTTGCTTTTCAATTTTATATCATTTGACATCTTACAGATTTCATACAATTCTTACAGGATTTCATCTCTACCACCTGATCAAAATCAACAAAATGATGCCCTTGTGTTAAAAAAAGGCATCTTTTTTCTGTTTCTTGGCTCTATAGAGCTCCAAGGGTCACCAGTGGTGTGATCCAACTTCAGGGATAAAAAGCAATCAAATCTCATTTCAACTGGAAACTGTATTACCTAAGAGATTGTAAAAATCCCCACCTATAATTCACTGAGATTCAAACCCACAACTTCATGGACCCATGGGATTGAAGTCTTAACCACAGACTTAACCACTTGGTTATAGTGTCTGACAATATACAATAAGAAAGAACCTTAACACTAAAAAAACAAAGTATGCACTACAAACCAAGCTTGTCCACACTTTCTTTTTAAAAATCACACCAAATACAAATCAACCTGAACGTCCCCAAAATTGGAATGCAGCTGCCTTCATGATGGGCAAAAACAGGCCGCACATGTAAAATTCCACCATTTACCTTGATAACTCTAGCCAAGGGATAGGGGATAGTGAATACTGAAAAACGACCACAGCACCACTTACCTGGCAATAAAGATACATAAGAACAGTGTACTGCTTGGTCCCACCATCAACATCAAGGCAGCTAGGCACAGTTTGACGATAAACAACGTACGTATAACAGAGTACACTCCCCATCGTCGACACAGTGACAGAAAATACAGGTTGTTGATATGAGGGGCCACAAAGGAGATTCCTGGAAAAACAGACAAGAGAAAATGGTTGGGTAAAAGATGGGGAGAGGGGGATTTTTTTTGGTGGTCATATTCGATATCACTATTTACTAATGTAGATGACTTTAGCCTATTTTGTAATCATTGCCCACATCAGATACTTCAGTCATCTCTCTCTGTCTCTGTCTCTCTCTCTCTGTCTCTATCTCTCTCTCATGACAAATGCATGCATACACACACACACACACACACACACACACACACACACACACACACACACACACACATACACACACACACACACACACACACACACACACACACACACACACACACACACACACACACACACACACCTTACTTAAAATCCTTTTTATATAATCTGAGTTTCCCACATAACACATGGTCACATATTAACCCCACATCTCCATGATTTCAGACTTCAGTCATACATGTACACCCCTCCAGAATACAGTTTCGTTTAACTCTTTCATGGCCAAGTTTCTGACTGAAGAACTCTCTTCAGCACCAAGTATTTCTCAGCATTCCTTCAGTCTGTGTCAGAATAACACGGTTGGTTTTTCCACTCTTGACTGGGCAGAGGAGTGAAAGACGATATGTCTGCTATCACGCATACAAGTCAACTGTAGGTGTGAAACCTTGATACTGTATGAAAAACCATCCTTTTTAATATAACCTGTGCTGTTGACAAAAGCCACCTATAGAAGTGAACAGTATGATCAAATAAAGTTGCCTATGGTGGTGAATAATACCATCACCTCAAGTCACCTATGAAGTTGAATAGTGACTTGACTACACTTATGCCTATGAATTTTGGGGGGAACAAAAGGCTGCAACAACACCCCTCCAATGGACTCGGTTCTGGGAGATCCTCTTCAGCTCAGCCCACGTCATTCTAGCGGCCTTCTATTTAGTGTAATTTACAAGTAAACAGGTGTTTTAAAACAGTAGTTACAACAGTCATCAGTGTATGTAGTGCCGGCTTTCCACACATCCATGCCTCTGACAGGCCAGCTGCCAGCATGGTTGCGCTGAAACAGTGCGGACAGCTATCTCAGCGTAGCTTATACAGTCTCTGGTAGCATCAACTAAAGTCACCTATAGAGGTGAATAGTAGCATCAACTAAAGTCACCTATAGAGGTGAACAGTAGCATCAACTAAAG
The DNA here is from genome assembly GCA_030674155.1 of Stramonita haemastoma. Lineage (NCBI taxonomy): Eukaryota > Metazoa > Mollusca > Gastropoda > Neogastropoda > Muricidae > Stramonita > Stramonita haemastoma. The sequence goes on along the minus strand of CM060317.1, from coordinate 40,425,290 downwards.
TCACCTATAGAGGTGAACAGTAGCATCAACTAAAGTCACCTATAGAGGTGAATAGTAGCATCAACTAAAGTCACCTATAGAGGTGAATAGTAGCATCAACTAAAGTCACCTATGGAAGTGAACAGTAGCATCAACTAAAGTCACCTATAGAGGGTCAACTAAAGTCACCTATAGAGGTGAATAGTAGCAACAACTAAAGTCACCTATAGAGGTGAATAGTAGCAACAACTAAAGTCACCTATAGAGGTGAATAGTAGCAACAACTAAAGTCACCTATAGAGGTAAATAGTAGCAACAACTAAAGTCACCTATAGAGGTGAATAGTAGCAACAACTAAAGTCACCTATAGAGGTGAATAGTAGCAACAACTAAAGTCACCTATAGAGGTCTCAGGTGTGGTGTATGAATTCATTAATTAAACTACACTGTTTTTCATGATTACCCAGAAGAGCTGAAGCCAGAGTAGGGCTGATGGCGTTTCCCAGCAAATTTTCCAGGAACAAAGGAAAGAAGTTGCTGTTGAAATGGCAGTGGAATACCTGTAAAAATAAGGGGGAGGGGGGGTTGTTTAATATTTCATCATCTGCCAAAAAAAATTTAAGAATCAACCAACACTATTCTGACAAATACAATTGCATGCACACACACACACGCGCACGCACACACACACACACACACACACACACACACACACACACACACACACACACACACACACACACACACACACACACACATCCCACAGCGGCCTAATATTGATGGGCTCCCTGTAGACTCCCGACCCTAGGGATGAGACACCATGAATCTGGGTATGGCTGTGGTGGGGGGATTGAAATATGAGTGGCTTGGGAACAGCAGGACGGGGATGTTGCAGAAGATGAGGCAGCAAATAAAAACAACAAAAGAAAACACACACATACACACAACTATGCTTCAAAAATACCCATTCTTTTTTTCTCTTAAATTCTTTAAAACAAGGTGAACATTAAAAAAAATAATAATAACATACCTACATGCTGAAAAAAATCAACAAACCAGCCTATGCAATATTCGCAGCAGCAAAAACAACCACCACAAACCATCACATGACAAAAGTCAAAACAAAAAAATGCAAACATGCTGTGAAATGAGTGAAAATGTCAAAACCCACCTGTACAATATTCATGGCAGCAAACCACAAAAAATTTCTGTGCGATTTCAACTGCCGCAGGTATTTCCAGAATGTGGCTTTGGGAGTGGTAGGATCAGCCTCGTCCACTGAACTGGAACACAAGCAAGCATGACCGTTTAGAAATGAAGTTCTTGGCAATGAGGCAATCTGACATCAATTACAAGGTCTTTAACATACATATTTGACCTTCTGCATGTGTACACATACACAAAGGGAATGAAGACACTGGAAGATTTGCTCTTGAGGTTGACCTGGGAGATCGTTAAAATCCCCACCCTTAATTGACCAGACACCAGAGATTTGAACCCACGACTTCATGGACCCATGGGACTGAAGTCAAACAGTCTTAACCACAGGGGGGGAGAGAGAATTTCACCTTGAAAAGCCCCCTCAGTTGAGACTAGAAGAACAGGCTGTGTGTTTAGTTCCCGTCATACCATGAGCACAATTACTCTTAACCACTAGGCTATCCTACTCCTTCACCTCAGATGGGATGCCTGGTGGTCAGAGTGTTGTGCCTGCAGTCTGATGGCCCAGGTTCAAGCCACCACCAAGACACTCCATTTCTTTTCCCCTGGAGATAGTTAATATCAGTGCTGACTCCATTTCCTGAAAGTCCTAAAATGAGACGATAAAATGTGGTCCCTCGTCTGAACGTGAGCAGAACATCTTGCACACATGTCAAAACCCGTTTTGCCTCCTGAAAATGTAGGCCATTGTGTACTTGTGAAAATTGATGACAACATTTACACAATTGCAAAAAAAATAAAAAATACACAACTGCATGCACAAAGAGATTAGATGTAAAAAAAACTATTTTAAAAAAAGACATGAGTGCTTAATCAATTATCCTCAGGAAAAAAGAGATGCTGTACATAACATCAAAACAATAGTTACTTTAAAATATATATATATATATAGTTACTTATAGATTGAAAAACAAAAAACAAAAAAAACACCTAAACAGCAAAGCCAGAAAATGATGAATAGAAACATTTCCAAGTGGAACCAAACCTCTGAGACTTGTTGTGAGGTGCCAAGAACCCGCTCTGCTCCAGCTGGGCATTGTGCCTCCGTAAATAACTGGACTTTAAGACACCGCTCATGACGGTGTACCCCACCAACGATATGCAGGCCAGCAGCAGGCAGAAGGTTCGGAAATAAGTCAAGTCCTCTTTGTGCCACAGGAGATAGGACACAAACACAGACAAAGAGCCCATGACAGAAAACCAGGAACAGCAGGCGTTCAGCTTGGTGCGGTCTTCATTGGACACGGCCAGATCAGCCAGCAAGGCCGAGTGGTGCAGGTCCACCATGGTCAGGAACCCGTCATACAGGCACATGCACACCAGAAACTGCAGCCAGGGGTAGGCCCAGGCCACCCAAAACGCCATAAAAGCCAGAGCCAGCAGGGGACCGTTCCTCTGCAGTGCAGCGATGCGTCTCATCACCACATCCGACTTGGGATGTTCCTTGTTCCCTTGCAAGTAATGCCAGTCGCTCAGCCAGCCAAACAGTGGGTCATTGATGCAGTTCCAGAAGAGGAAGACGATCTCCCCGATGAAGAAGGAGACCTTGTCGATCTTATACACGGAGACGAACATATCGACATGGTAGAGAAGAAAGACGTTGTGCAGGACGGAGGAGAAAAACGACATGGAGCCATAGGCCACCTCCAGTGACAGGCGCAGGCTGAAGGCGCGCCTCATCTTGCCTGCCTGCCTGCCTGCCTGGTTGGCTGGTTGGTTGGTTGGTTGGTTGGTTGTGTTGTTATGTTAGTGAGCACCAGGAGTTACACAGTAGCCTGTCACCTTCTTGAAGGCATTCTTTTTGAACTCCCTGAAACACAATAACACCAATACAGTCATCTCTCTCTGTCTGTGTCATCCGTTTGTCTGTCTGTCTGTCTGTCTGTCTGTCTGTCTGTCTCTCTCTCTCTCTCTCTCTCTCTCTCTCTCTCTCTCTCTCTCTCTCTCTCTCTCTCTCTCTCTCTCTCTCT
>CM060317.1:40349894-40412394 GCA_030674155.1 Stramonita haemastoma | reverse complement strand
GGAATACCTGTAAAAATAAGAAAAAAAAAATTTCATAAATTTTTAAAAAACTGTAAAAATAAAGGGGGGGGGGGTTAATATTTCATCATCTGCAAAAAAAAAATTAAGAATCAACAAACACTATTCTGACAAATACAAATGCATGCACACACACACATGTACACACACACACACACACACACACACACACACACACACACACACACACACACACACACACACACACACACACATGTACACACACACACACACACAACACACACACACACACACACACACACACACACACACACACACACATGTACACACACACACACACACACACACACACACACACACACACACACACACACACACACACACACACACACAACAACTCCCATGGCGGCCTAATATTGATGGGCTCCCTGTGGACTCCCAACCCTGAGGATGAAACACCATGAATCTGGGTATGGTTGTGGTGGGGGGATTGAAATGAGTAGCATGGAAACAGCAGGATGGGGACGTTGCAGAAGATGAGGCAGCAAAAAAAAACAACAACAACAACAACAAAAAAACACACACACAACTATGCTTCAAAAATACGCATTCTTTTTTTTTCTCTTAAATTCTTTAAAACAAGGTGAACATTTTTAAAAAATAAAATAACGTACCTACATGCTGAAAAAAATCAACAAACTAGCCTATGCAATATTCACAGCAGCAAAAACCACCACCACAAACCATCACAAGACAAAAGTCAAAACAAAAAAATGCAAAACATGCTGTGAAATGAGTGAAAATTTTAAAACCCACCTGTACAATATTCATGGCAGCAAACCACAAAAAATTTCTGTGCGATTTCAACTGCCGCAGGTATTTCCAGAATGTGGCTTTAGGAGTGGTAGGATCAGCCTCGTCCACTGAACTGGAACACAAGCAAGCATGACCATTTAGAAATGAAGTTCTTGGCAATGAGGCAATCTGACATGAATTACAAGGTCTTTAACATGCATATTTGATCTTCTGCATGTGTACACGTATATACACACAAAGGGAATACAGACACTGGAAGATTTGTTCTTGAGGTTGACCTGGGAGATGGTTAAAATCCCCACCCTTAATTCAACAGACCCCACCGAGATTTGAATCCACAACTTCATGGACCTATGGGATTGAAGTCAAACAGTCTTAACCACTAGGTCCATCAAGGTTTAGAGTCTGATAAAAAAAAAAAATTTTAAACACATACAGGGAAGTGGAGTCAGTACACGGGGGGGGGGGGGGGGAGTTTCACTTTGAAAAGCCCCCTCAATTGAGACTTGAAGAACAGGCTGTGTGTTTAGTTCCCGTCATACCATGAGCACAATTACTCTTAACCACTAGGCTATCCTACTCCTTCACCTCAGATGGGATGCCTGGTGGTCAGAGTGTTGTGCCTGCAGTCTGATGGCCTAGGGTCTAGCCCAGGTTCAAGCCACCACCAAAACACTCCATTTCTTTTCCCCTGGAGTTACTTAATATCAGTGCTGACTCCATTTCCTGAAAGTCCTAAAATGAGACGATAAAATGTGGTCCCTCGTCTGAACGCGAGCAGAACATCTTGCACACATGTTAAAACCTGTTTTGCCTCCTGAAAATGTAGGCCATTGTGTGCTTGTGAAAATTGATGACAACATTTACACAATTGCAAAACAAAAACAAAAAAAATTTACACAACTGCATGCACACTGAGATTGGATGTAAAAAAATTAATTTTTAAAAAAGACATGAGTGCTTATTCCATTATCCTTAGGAAAAAAAAAGGAATACTGTACATAACATCAAAACAATAGTTATTTATAGAAAGAAAAACAACAACAACAACAAAAAAAACCTAAACAGCAAAGCCAGAAAATGATGAATAGAAACATTTCCAAGTGGAACCAAACCTCTGAGACTTGTTGTGAGGTGCCAAGATCCCGCTCTGCTCCAGCTGGGCATTGTGCCTCCGTAAATAACTGGACTTTAAGACACCGCTCATGATGGTGTACCCCACCAACGATATGCAGGCCAGCAGCAGGCAGAAGGTTCGGAAATAAGTCAAGTCCTCTTTGTGCCACAGGAGATAGGACACAAACACAGACAAAGAGCCCATGACAGAAAACCAGGAACAGCAGGCGTTCAGCTTGGTGCGGTCTTCATTGGACACAGCCAGGTCGGCCAGCAAGGCCGAGTGGTGCAGGTCCACCATGGTCAGGAACCCGTCATACAGGCACATGCACACCAGAAACTGCAGCCAGGGGTAGGCCCAGGCCACCCAAAACGCCATAAAAGCCAGAGCCAGCAGGGGACCGTTCCTCTGCAGTGCAGCGATGCGTCTCATCACCACATCCGACTTGGGATGTTCCTTGTTCCCTTGCAAGTAATGCCAGTCGCTCAGCCAGCCAAACAGTGGGTCATTGATGCAGTTCCAGAAGAGGAAGACGATCTCCCCGATGAAGAAGGAGACCTTGTCGATCTTATACACGGAGACGAACATATCGACATGGTAGAGAAGAAAGACGTTGTGCAGGACGGAGGAGAAAAACGACATGGAGCCATAGGCCACCTCCAGTGACAGGCGCAGGCTGAAGGCGCGCCTCATCTTGCCTGCCTGCCTGCCTGCCTGCCTGGTTGGCTGGTTGGTTGGTTGGTTGGTTGGTTGGTTGTGTTGTTATGTTAGCGAGCACCAGGAGTTACACAGTAGCCTGTCACCTTCTTGAAGGCATTCTTTTTGAACTCCCTGAAACACAATAACACCAATACAGTCATCTCTCTCTGTCTGTGTCATCCGTCTGTCTGTCTGTTTGTTTGCTCTCTCTCTCTCTCTCTCTCTCTCTCTCTCTCTCTCTCTCTCTCTCTCTCTCTCTCTCTCTCTCTCTCTCTCTCTCTCTCTCTCAAATTACCCTAAATAAGATAAGAGTATTTGAATTTCTCTCTCTCTCTCTCTCTCTCTCTCTCTCTCTCTCTCTCTCTCTCTCTCTCTCTCCCCTTTCCCCTCTTTTTCTCCATCTTATCTCTTTTACTTTCTTTCATCTGAATCACAAAATATTTTCAGGATTTAAAGCGAAAACAGATCCCCAAGGAATCTACACATGGACACAACCATGAGTAAGTAAAAAAAAACAACAACAAACAAACATAACAAAAAACCCACTAAATCATCATCATCATCATCATCATAATGATAATGATAATGATAATAATAATAACAATAAATTATAAGATTTTGAATAAAAACAAAAAACTCCTGAATGACTATAATGTTAAATGAAACAAATGTCTGAACAGTCAAGTGACTTGCTCACACACACAAAAAGATATTAACAGCATTTAACTAAACTACATTATGTAAATGTTTAAATACATTCAAGTAACCTGCTCACACACAAAAAGAAAGTACCAACATTTAATCAAACTACATTTAAATGAAACCAATGTTTAAATACCTTCAAGTGGTGTGCTCACACACGACAAAAAGATGGTGAGAACATTTAATTATACTACATCAACAGAAAACAGCCTAGCCAGCCCACCTTTAAACATGCATGGATAGAATTTATAAGTGGTGGCAGGCTCTTCAAAACTGTACAATGTAATGACCGCGAGTGTTTACTCTCTCATCTGAGGTCCTTCTATAGTATAATGGAGGCTGTGATATTGATTATTCATACCAGATGGCTTTCCCCTCCATTTGAAGTGTTCTCCATTTTTGCAAATATAGATATACATATATGATAAGGACTTAATACCTGGTTCATGAGTGTGTGTGTGTGTGTGTGTGTGTGTGTGTGTGTGTGTGTGTGTGTGTGTGTGTGTGTGTGTGTGTGTGTGTGTGTTTGTTTGTTGTTGTTTTTTATATTGAGGATAATAGAATAAACACTCATGTGTTTTTTTCATCCAGTCCCCGTGTCTAAGCAGTTGTGTAAACAATTGTCATCTGTGTGTGTGTATTGTGTGTGTGTGTGTGTGTGTGTGTGTGTGTGTGTGTGTGTGTTGTGTGTGTGTGTGTGTGTTGTGTGAGTGTGTGTGTGTTGTGAGTGCGTGGTGTGTGTGTGTGTGAGTGCGTGGTGTGTGTGTGTGTGTGTGTGGTGTGTGTGTGTGTGTGTGTGTGTGTGTGTGTGTGTGTGTGTGTGTGTGTGTGTGTGTGTGTTGTGTGTGTGTGTGTGTGTGTGTGTGTGTGTGTGTGTGTGTGTGTGTATTGTGTTGTTGTTGTGTTGTGTTGTGTGTTGTGTGTGTTGTTGTGTTGTGTGTTGTGTGTGTTGTGTTTGTGTGTTGTGTGTGTTGTGTTGTGTTGTGTTGTGTTGTGTTGTGTTGGTGTGTTGTGTTCATGTGGTGTGCGTGTGTTGAGTGTGTTGTGTGCGTGTGGTGTGTGTGTGTGTGTGTGTGTGTGTGTGTGTGTGTGTGTGTGTGTGTGTGTGTGTGTGTGTGTGTGTGTGTGTGTGTGTGTGTCTGTCTGTCTGTCTGTCTGTCTGTCTGTCTGTCTGTCTGTTGTGTCTGTGTCTGTGTGTGTGGCATGTGCGTGTGTGCATGCAGGCGAGTGTGAAGTGTTTTCCACTTTTGCAATCATAAATATGCATGATGTAGGGTTATATGATATATATATAAATATAAATATATATAAATATAAACATATATATATATATTATATATATAATATATATATATATATATATATATATATTATATATATAGTGTGTGTGTGTGTGCATGAGTGTGTGTGTGTGTGTGTGTTTACATATATATATATATATATATATATATATATATATATATATATATATATATATATATATATATATATATATAGTGTGTGTGTGTGCATGAGTGTGTGTGTGTGTGTGTTTACACACACACACACACACACTATGTGCATGTGCATACAGCGTCCATGCATTTATGTGTGTGCATGCGCATGTGTGTGTGCATGAATGCATGTGTGTGCACATGCATGTATGTGACTTCTTCTCTCTTGATTCCTTGACAAGTATCGGGGCACACCAGCCGCCATGGCGCAGTGGTTAGTGCCTTGGATCTCGGACTGGAAGGTCACCATTTGGATCCCATAAGAGTCATAGGGATTTTTCTGACTCCGGTCGGCTCCTACCCAGTGAGTGTGCTGTGGACTCAGTGTGGAGACTGGGACCACACAGTTGAGCTTCATCCTCTTTATAGATGTGAATTTGAGAGTGTTGCTCAATATACCTTACCAACACTGCAGGTGTCTGTATCTCTCTGGCCCAGTTGATGCTAGGATATATTATGATAGTAAGCATAGAGTACAACCCTGTCAAGTTGTCTCAAAGCAGATGCACATCCACAGCAGCAACATTACATCATCCTCATCACCATTGATTATCATGCAATAATAGAAATCAAAATAACAGGGGACAGGATAGCTCAGTGGTCAGAGCGCTCGCTGTCCCCCAGCCAATGTTAAGCAGCATCGAGTGTGGTTGCCAATTGGATGGGTGACCGTTTGTGCGCCTTGGCTACAGTACAGTTCCCCCAGTTCACACAGCTATAAATGGGTACCTGTCCTCTTTAGGGTCAGGGAAGGTAAAGCAGCAAGGGAGAGGAGATGGACGCCACCCTCAACATGCTGGCCCCTAGAGAAGCTGAGGTCTCTGATGCCTCACTTCCATACAACCACTCAGGTTATGGGACACCTTTACCTTTTTTTAATAGAAATTGCTTCTGATTCGGCAGCCCCTATTGTTCTGGTCTCATGGTGACCTCAGAATTGGTTTACCCAAACACTCCTGTGCCTGTGGTGAGTTTGTGTCAAAGCCTTTGGGGTTTGGGGTGCACGGGTGCGGGGGGGGGGGGGGGTAGACAGTTGTTGGAGGGACATTGTGGTGGTCGCCACCTCAGGTGGGTGACTCACTCAGTCTGGCTCCATGACTGACCTAATACCCTCGTTAGTAGGGGGCTTAGTAGGTGGTGTACTGCATATGTTACTGTAAGCTCAGAACAGGCACCACTGAACACCACTGAAGTGACTCAGCAGCAGTACAGGGCGGGGGATTTAAATGAGCTGTGTGGGAACAGCAGGAAGGGGACATTGCAGAAGATGAGGCAGCAGAAAAACAAAAACAAAAAACAAAAATGAAAAAAAGTATCAGGGCACTTAACTTTTTCAGCCAGTGTGTCATGGGCAAGTTTGGTATTGGTTTGTTTGGGGCTTTTTCATTCCTTGGCTAGAGCTCCAAGGTTCAAAATTGAAGAGATTTCATGTGACCCTTTTTGATGGACAAGTTGAGAATGGCAGAGCCCATCCCTTTCCAGGTAGCAGACAGGCCATGCTGGGCCAGTTCACATCATCCATAGATCCCACCAACAACTGGAAGACCTTAATGAAAGGGCAATTGTAGCGTGTGTGAATGTGTAGTATGATGATGATGTTCCACATGGTGATGAATGAGACAGGCTACGCTGCTTATTCTGCGCTACTTAACACCACAAGGTGTTAAAGCTGGGGAATGCCCAACAACCAACACATTACAACCACAGGCTGCAGTCATGTTGTGCAAGACCGGAACCACTAGACAGATCATGAAATGCAAGACAGGAGACACTAGACAGACGGGGCAAGACAGGAAACACTAGACAGATTGTGCAAGACAGAAAACACTAGACAGATCATGAAATGCAAGACAGGAGACACTAGACAGATTGTGCAAGACAGGAGACACTAGACAGATTGTGCAAGACAGGAGACACTAGACAGATTGTGCAAGACAGAAGACACTAGACAGATTGTGCAAGACAGGAGACACTAGACAGATTGTGAAATGCATGAGACACTAGACAGACTGGGCAAGACAGGAGACACTAGACAGATCATGAAATGCAAGACAGAAGACACTAGACAGATTGTGCAAGACAGAAGACACTAGACAGGTTGTGCAAGACAGGAGACACTAGACAGATTGTGCAAGACAGAAGACACTAGACAGATTGTGCAAGACAGGAGACACTAGACAGATTGTGCAAGACAGAAGACACTAGACAGATTGTGCAAGACAGGAGACACTAGACAGATTGTGCAAGACAGAAGACACTAGACAGATTTGCAAGAAGAGAAATTGCAAGAAATGAATGTGCAAGACAGAAGACACTAGACAGATTGTGCAAGACAGAAGACACTAGACAGATTGTGCAAGACAGAAGACACTAGACAGATTGTGCAAGACAGAAGACACTAGACAGATTGTGCAAGACAGGAGACACTAGACAGATTGTGAAATGCATGAGACACTAGACAGACTGAGAAATGCACAGGCCACAAGACAGATTGTGACATGCATGAGACACAAGACAGATTGTGCTAGACAAAAAACACTAGACAGATCATGAAATGCAAGACAGGAGACACTAGACAGATTGAGAAATGCATGAGACACTAGACAGACTGTGCAAGAGAGGAGACAGATCATGCTGTACACTAGACAGATCGTGCAAGGCAAGAGGCTCTACACTAGTCACTAGACATTTTGTTCAAGGCAGGAGACATACGACAGACAGATCTATAAATCCTCCTGATATGATCCACCTCTGTCATTTTATTTGATAAGGGTCACATGGCAGGTTCAACAGCTTGTGGGAAAACTGAGAGCGATATGTTTAAATTAACTATTTTTTCTGGTAAGTGGAGGGGAGTGGGGATGAGGGGGGAGGGGGGCAAAGAGAGGGTTGATTATTTTTAGCAATGTGTGTGTTGTGTATAGTGTGTTACTGTATGCTTCCATATGTATGTGTGACTGTGTATGTGACTTGTGAGCGCATCCATGCGTTCGTGTGTGTGTGCATGCTTTTATGACTGGCTGCCTGCCTGCCTTCCTGAACAAACTTGTTCCACCAACAATATTCTTATAAATATAAATTAGGAAAAAAATAACTTTTTTCTAAAAACTGTATGAAATAATAAATTCAAAAAGGCTTAAATAGTCAATATATTTTCCTATGTCATACACTTACAACATTTCATATACCTGAAAATTGAACTAAAATGACACATGTATACATCTATGCAGTCAACTTCAGTTCAAGTATTATCAAGAACCAGATCTAATATAGAGTAAATAATTTGATAAAGAAACAAAAATTGATTATGACTTAATTCCTCCATCACTTCCCCCCCCCTCCCCCACCTCTAATCTCACCCACATCTTGAGGTACCCTTACATTATGCATTTTCACATGGAAACATGAATTATGCACACACCACACACACACACACACACACACACACACACACACACACACACACACACACACACACACACACACATGCATACACACACGCGCGCACACGTGTTTTTCTTTTTCATTTGTACGACATATCTTCTTCTCTTTCAAATTTGCATATATATATATACATATATATGATTTTTTTTTCTTAGATGGATAGCTTGATGAGAAAAAGCAATTGCGCTGCTTATTCAATGTACCATCTGGAAATAAAAGTTTGACTTGACTTGACACATGCATGCACGCATGCACACACACACACACACACACACACACACACACACACACACACACAATACACACACACCCCACACACACACACACACACCAGAGTGTATACCTACAAACATACATGTAAGATCTGATTGGTACTAATTAAAATAGACAAACACAATGTCTTCATAAATCCTCCATTCTGCAATATTATATATATATAATATATCCTAACTTGGAAGGCTCTCTCTCTCTCTGTCTCTCTGTCTCTCTGTCTCTCTGTCTCTCTCTCTCTCTCTCTCTCTCTCTCTCTCTCTCTCTCTCTCGCGGGGGGGTCACGAGAAGTGAAGCGGACAGGGCGTACATTTTCTGTGAGCAGCAGTTAAAACTAGAAATTCAGTCAAAAATGCCAGTTACTGGACTTCCAGCGGCTGTGGAGAGGACCTTAGGCGCCCTGCTGACTGACAATGCAGTTTCCAGCTGGAAAGTGGCAGGAGAAGGGGACAGCGTGGTTTTTGTCTTGCGACTGAAACCAGTGGACACAGCAGTGTCAACCAACATGGCGGATCCAACAGTGGAATTGCAGCACACAAGCACAGTACTACAGGAAAAATCGTTTTCTCAAAGACGACGAGATGTGGAGCGCTCTCGAAAGCATAAAGAGAAGCAGGCAAGTGTTGTGTGTGAAAGTGACTGTATCCTCAGTGCCTCGAGTCTGCCTGACAGTGGAGTAGAACAGGGGAATATAGCATGTGTAGATACACATGGAATAGACCTACCAACAACACACACACAGGACATCAACACAAAAACATCAGTTAAGTTGCCATCATCGGTTGATTTAGAACCTCCCTGTATGTCTGATTGTAGTGACTGTGCTGATATGTGTGTTTTGCAGCCTGAGGTGAACGATGATAATATTGTTGGTCCATTCGACACAAAAATGTCAAACAGTACATGGCTACTCTAACTGATAGATCCGTACAGAAAAGGCTAAGAGACTGACAAAGAAAATACACACTTTAGAAAATCTGTGCTACATCATTCAGACGGTGAAGATATTGTGACGTGTGAATCAGACGACATTGTGATCCAGTGCGCATGCCAACTAGACACTGAGCCAGTATGTGTGTACTGGTTTGTCAAACAGCAAGAGAAAAACATGCTAAAAGAGGAACGTGTCAAACTCGCCAGTTTGCGGAATGGGAAGCGAATCCAGAACACACTACACAAGGAGACCCTATCGTGTGCTTCAAGGGACTTAGCGACACTTAGAGAACTACTACAGCGGTTTCTTGGCTAGCCTAGACCTAAGGGTGTGTGTGTGACAAAGACTGGACGAAAGAAAGGCTCAGCATGCCGTAACATATCCGGACAGTAAAGAGTTTCGTGTCTCGATGTACATTACTAATCAATGCTGTGGTTTCCATGGCTTGGAGTAGCGTCGTGTGTCAGCTTAAAGCAATTATCGTTATCATTATTCGGCAACCCCCTTCATGTATGGGCTAATGGCCTTTTTTCATGAATAAACCTTTCGAGTTCGAGTTCGAGTTCGAGTTCTCTCTCTCTCTCTCTCTCTCTCTCTCTCTCTCTCTCTCTCTCTCTCTCTCTCTCTCTCCCATTGTTTCCGGGGTAGTCATTGGGGTAATGCCATACCCACAGGGGTACCACACTGAAACTTGACCATTTTGTATCTGACATGTTGAACCTGGTGTAGCCCATCACTTCCCAGAACACAGATTGCATGCAGGGTATATTCTTGTAATCAAACACCAGCTTATTACAGGGCTGAAAAAAGAATTTCTAATATTAAATAAACCTAAAGACACAAAGAGAAGACTCTTGTTCAAAGGGTTGGGGGGGGGGGGTTGTTTGTTTCCACAAGATCAGTTTCACCATGAAAGAAGTCCTTACTTCTACAATTTTTTTTTTTTTGCAACTTTCATTAGTTTTTGACATATTTTCCAACACACTCAGAATCCTAGTAGTCAGGATATTTTGTGAGTGAAACTTAAGAGTACTACACAACTGAAAAAAATAAAATAACTTCAGTGGTATATGTATATACATCATTACATGTAATGTATACAAAAGGGAACTTGGATCAAGGGACTACACTGTACACACTTTCATTTAAACTAAAGAGAACAATTTCAATGAACACTTTGCTGAGCACTACTTTTTTTATTAAAAAAAATTATCATCATACAACACAGATTCACAGGTGGTCCATCCAAATTAATTAAGAAACAATTGTATTTAGATGATGGTAAAACATAAATTTGCATTAACTGTGCTAGTTTTGTTTTTTAAGTCTGGAAAGAGAGTGAGGGGTAGAGAGAGGGGGGAAGAAAGAGGGGAGAGAGAGTGAGTGAGTGAGTGAGTGAGTGAGTGAGTGAGAGAGGAGTGAGTAGAGAGAGAGTGAGTGAGTGAGGAGTGAGTGAGTAGAGGAGTGAGTGAGAGAGAGAGAAAGAGAGAGAGAGAAGAGAGAGAGAGGAGAGATTGTATTTATTTTATATCGAGGATAATGGAGAAAGCAAAGAAACTTTTTAATCCAGTCCCCATGGTATGCTTTGTAAATCCACTTTCCCACTGGACACGATGGCAGAGAGAGAGAGAAACGAGGAAAGGATAGAGAGATGTTTTAGAGACGAGAAGAGATGAGTTGAAATGCATGTTACTAGGAGATGGAGAGAGAGAGAGAGAAACTTTGAAACTTTTTTTTTTTTTTTTAAACTTTGAAACTTTTATTAAGGGAAAAGAATAAGCACACACTAATGGCTTTTTTACATCCAGCCCTCAATCAAAGAAAATGATAACAATGAAAACAAATTAACAGCAAATTTAAGTAAACACCCCCCCCCCCCCCCCCGAAAAATAACATAAACAATCGTTGTAACATCATAGAAATTTATGTCAAAAAGGAGTTAAATAAATAATAAAATTATAAAAAAAATAAAGATAAAAAGAGACATAGAAAAGAAAAAAAAAATTTCAAAAGTTTCAAAGTTTCTCTCTCTTCTCTCTCTCTCTCTCTCTCTCTCTCTCTCTCTCTCTCTCTCTCTCTCTCTCTGCCATCTCTGCCATGAGAGAAGAGAGAGAGAGAGAGAGAGAGAACCGAACTCGACTCGAATCGAATGTTTATTGAGAGTAATGGATAGACAAAGCTTAAAGAGAGAGAGAGAGAGAGAGAGAGAGAGAGAGAGAGAGAGAGAGAAACAGAGAGAGAGAGAAACAGAGAGAAGAGAGAAACAGAGAGAGAGAAACAGAGAGAAACAAAGAGAGATGGAGGAAGGAGAGGGAGACAGAGACAGTGAGAGACAGAGATTGACAGGCAGGCAGAGACAAGAGACAGAGACAGAACTGAGAAAGTGTGACAGAAAGTGAGACTGAGAGACAGATAGTAAAAATTAAAAAAAAAAAAACCTGAAATGGAAACAATATTATAAAAAAATTTAAAAAACTATGCCAAATGACAACTCTGCCAACTGACAGTGACACAAACCTGACAATGCACTGCAAACCCAGCAAAACTGTTGAAAAAGATGGGAGACCTCAGGCTGGGAGATAAATCTGACACACTATCCAGTACACACGAGGGGGGGGGGGGGGTAATTAATAATGGTTATCAGAGTGGCAACTGGCCACTGGATGAAGGTTTTGTCTTGTCAAACATCTCATGAACCTAGTTAAAAGTGGTTTCTCTTTCTTCATTTTACTTTTTCTTGATGCTCATAATGCCCTATCTTTCTCAACTGAATTGATGACAGAAGATGGACATGACAGCTGCAATGAACACTGGTACAGTGTCATGCCAAAGCCACAGATCGTGATGTATGGGCCAGTAGGCGTGTCACTTCCGACACTTGTCGATGATCCTACGTGAGCAATGATAGTTTGTGTCTTAGTGAAGTCTCGTCGTTCCGTACAGCTCGGAAAGACTAGGACATGTATGGCTGTTGTTACCAAATCAAACCAATAACAAAAGTTTTAGTACAAACAGCAAATTACCTATGTGGTTTCACTTCCATCTGTCACATCGCATGAAGCGGAAGAGTCGATCTGCTCGATTGGGGATAGGCCTAGGCCTAACCTCCCTTGAATATGAAAACCAAGATCCGTAAGCCCCCCTTCTCTTTCTATGCTAGGCCTATAACAGACACTCCGTGTTCGATCTGAATCATGTGTGTTGCCAAGCCCCCCCCCCCTCTCATCTCTCTCTCTCTCTCTCTCTCTCTCTCTCTCTATCGCGCTGGCGCGCGCAACACCTCTCTTCTTTATTAGGCTAGGCGTATAGCCTATCATTGACTGTCTATTTGCCTAGTGCCCGTGGAGGGTTCTGCGTATCTGTCTTTGGAAGAAAAGTAAATCAATGTTTAGAATTATCAGAATAAGATATGAGATTTCAAAAGGTTTATGTCTTATGCTCATAGCTCTATATCGATCACTCCAACACCTGTGTATGTAATTATTCCATCTGCATTGGCCGAATACTTTTTATTCGAGCGTCAGTGTCGGAGCTTATTTCACTGACAGATCAATAAAAGGGTATTGTGCTATTGTTGAGTTTTTCATTCATTGCTGACTCGTGCTGAATGGGGCATGCAGCTGTTTATGCAGGCAGAGGGCCTAACCTAATGCAGATCAGTTCAGCTAGCAGATGGGCCGCATTTTCTGGCCTACTGTCTGCGCATCCTGATCATTCTGTGCCTGCATCTATCAGTTTCTCCAGATCTTTTTTTTTTCCTTCCTGGGCTAGAGCTCCGAGGTTCACCAATGGTAAAATTTGTCAGAAAGGGACCCCGCCCCCCTTTACCATTTAGGTAGCCACATTCGGACCTCGGGGATGGTGTCTAAACACGACACTTGTGTGCTTGTGTTTTGGGGTTGTTGTTGTTTTGTTTTGTTTGTTTGTTGGGGGGAGGAGTCATCTGATCCTACTGGAACACAATGGCCTACTCTTTCCAAAAGGAGGAATGGGTTTATAACGTGTTTACAATATGTTCTGCGTGCGTGCATACACGGGGCCTCGGTTTATTGTCTCGTCCGAAGAACTTTACTATGGCTTAATCTTCCAAAAGGCAAAACGGGTTTTTAACATGTGTACGAGAAGTTCTGCGTGTGATCGTTCGCTGGGCCTTGGTTTATGGTCTCATGCCAAGAACTTTAACACTGTTCGATTTTTTCGTCAAACTGAGAAGAAAAGGGAAGACTCGGAATCGAACCCAGAAACTCATGGTTTGTTTGTTGGCAGGCAAACGTCTTCCTTCTTGCCTCCATATCTATATTCCGCTAGTCTTCATGTTGGTTTACACTGCCCCCCCCCCCCCCCCCCTTCCCTTTTCCCACCACCACTTGCTTTCCAAATCTGCCATTGAACCTTAGTCCTTAGCCCCCACCTTGTGTGTCTGCCTTGCATAGCCCACTTAGTTCCTCCCATTCATTTCCCAGGTCCAGTACACTCGATACTGGCAATGTCCATGTGGTTGATCCATTGTTTTATGTCAACTTCTTTTCAAGTTTTAACTATTGGGCATCCCTCTAGAGTTATGATCAGGGTGGGAAAGCAGGTGAGGGACTGGCACTTGACTGACCAATCAATGTCTGTAGACATTGTCACCTGTAATTATTAGGAAGGTATTGGAGAGAGAGAGAGAGAGTTTAAAGGTTTATGTAGTCGGTCCATCAGCAAGTTTTAAGCCACATGCACCTTTCTATCAATTACGTGCTGAGGCCTGTTCCCTGTTACTTGCAGCCCAAACTGTCAACAAAAAAGACGCACTACCCACCAACACAATGTTCCTGACATGACTGCAAGTCCATCCTGCAGAGTCTCCAGGCACCAAGGGGAAAGCAGATCCTGGGAGACATCAGACATGAACTAAGTCTCCTCAGCTAGAGTCTAAGAGAATTGTGGTGGTGCTGCAATGGATTCCTTCCTGTTGCAGCACAGGGGGTAACAAAGAGGCAAACTGCCTGTCCAAAGCAGAAAGCCAATTGGAGTAGCCAGCCCCCTCAGTGGGTTCTACAGCAAAGCAAGGACAACCCTGAGACCCAGCTTCACAGGCATGGCTAAAGAACATGGAGGGCAAGGGAGGGTGATCTCAGGAGGACATGGCAACAGTGGGACCTCCACATAGCTTCCAGAAGAGAAGTACCAGACTAAAGAGAGCTGCTGGCACTGTTATGTCAATGGCTGGAAGTCTTTACAGGTGCATTTCTGCCAGGGGCAAAAGTGCTGTGCCAACTTGAGAAAAAACACTGAGCTGACCTGCATCCCACGCCCCTTTAGCTGTGCTCCTTACAATACATGGTATGGTGGTGCCTGGGAAAAGCAACTGAGACAAAATTGGAGAAAAAGTGCTGGAAATGAATACAAGAAGGAAAAAGACACAGAAAATCATTATACATTAGCTATTGTAGGAAGGGAAGTGGGAGAAGAAGGAGCTGGGGAGGAGGGGGGGGGGGGGGGGGGCACAAGTCATTTGAAATCTATACAAATTCTGTACAGAATGGCTTCCTCATCCAAGCAGAAGTCTTACTGAAACAATTTTTATAATCACCAAAGTTAATCTAGGTCTGGCCTTACTCAAGGCTTTCTTCTAGAAGTGCAGTGTCACACCAATTCAGTTTATAGCAAGAGACAAACCCCCTCTTTTGAACAATAGTTTTTGTGTCTGCCCTCAATCACAGAAGCTAAGGGAGAATTATTCTTGGGAAAAAAGGCCAGTGGTGAAAGTGTAGCCATGACACACTAAGTATCAGTTGATAGTAGTGCCAGGATATTGAACTTTGATTTTTTTTTTTTTTTTTTTTTTTTGGGGGGGGGGGGGAGGGGATAGGATTTTTGTTGACTTACAGGGCAACTTTATATGCACTAGTGTCAGAGAGAGGAAATATGTTTGAAACCAAAATTTAAAAGTCAATGGCCAAATTTTTTAAAGTTTTAACACTTAGGCATAAGGTCATCTAAAGACATTACATTAATAATATATGGTAAACACATGCTGAACTGTCTTATTTGTCCCTGTTTTTTCTACCTGTGCAACTTTTATATCATTATACCTTTCTCTGCTGCCCCGTTTCTTTTTTCTTCTGCATCTCTGCTTTCTGGTCTTTTAGCCTGTTACTAGGTAAAACGTTTCTGAGAAAAATGTGTTTGTCAAAAGGCCTGCCTGTCTTGCCTGCAAGTTGAGCTTCTAATGTGACTATGTTATTTCAGTCAGTGAAAACATCCCTGGATCAGATCTCCTGCTGACCTATAGCAATTTTCTTGGTCAGTTCGGCTACAATTGAAGTGAACAGTGCACTAGCAAGCTGTTTGGTACTGTTGTTCTTTAAGTTGCCAACCATTCAGAGGAATGAGAAACAAAGGCATAAAAGGAAGAAAAACTTAATGGAGAAAAAGAGACTTGGGAACCAATAAACAAAACCAAAAAAAAGAGAGAAAAAGAAAAAAATATGACAATCAAACCACAAGAGTAAAAAGAAAAATACAAAAGTCAAGATACAAATATTCCTTAGAATACAAAAAAAAACAACCCAACATCCAACTCACACAGACACAGAAGAAGAAAGTAAAAAAGAAAAAGTCCAACCAGAGGCAAACACAAAAAATAAACCTCTCCTCTCTCTCTCTCTCTCTCTCTCTCTCTCTCTCTTGTGACTTTGCAAGAGGTCAGCTCACTAGCTAGCCTCAGCTGACGCAAAAACAAACACATAAAAATAAATTATGTGAACACAAAAGGAAAGGTCGAGAGACAGGAAACAGCAAAATACTGACGCCAAGTGTTTGCATGTTTCCTAACATTCAAGTCAGGTCAGAATGAATGTCTGTCACATGTTTGAGCAACTATGTGACAGTCATCTTTGTATTAACTTAGTACTGTTAAAGCTTTCATTCCATTTTGTTCTTTTATTTTGAGGATAATGAAATAATCACTCGTGCGCCTTTTTTTTAATGTCCAGTCCCCATGTGCATGCAGTTTCATAAATGTTATCTGTTTCCACCGGCACACAATGGCCTACTCGTCCAAAGAGAAAAACAGGTTTTAATGTGTGTGCAAAACGTTCTGCTTTTACAAGACAGGAATAAAACCAACATCAGATTTGTTTCATCATAAATTTATTGTCTTAATACATGCTACAAGCATGAACACATGAATCATATCATATCACTTTCATTGATTTGCATAACAAAAATCTCCCCCCCCCCCCCCCCAAAAAAAAAACCACCCTCAGTAGACCTGAATACAATGAAAAGGCACACTGACTGTAACAGGATATGTCATTCCACAGTTATTCTTATATTTTCTCTATAATATCTCTATCCAATCTTCAGCTTTCTACGCGCATGCACACACGCACGCACGCACGCGTGCGCGGTGCCACAACACACACGCACACACACACACACACACACGCAGAGTTTTGAAAAGTCAATAAACTGTCATCATTGTACTTTGATACACAAAATTGATTTGTGAAATGTTTTGGAAGCAGGGTGATTCCTTGTCAATTGATTCTACTTCCATGACATTAAACCAAGCTCTTCCATCCAAGCTCTTCCATCCAAACTTAGCACTGAAAACACACTTCAAAGGTAATGATATATAACTGGATCAGTTTTCTTTGGGCACCACTTAATTAGAAAAAGGGGGAGTGGAGGAGGGGAGAAGAAGGGCATTCAAATACTTAGAATGATTTTGAAATAGCCAAGATGAAAGCTGTAAATAATACTGTAATAGTTATCTTCAACCTTCTTTCAGTTCAACTTATGGTTCAAATTAAATAGCCTTCTGACTGTATAATCTCAAAGTTTGCTAACATTGTTTCCATATTATCCAGGTTTCATAGATCATCTATTTGGCTACCTAATTGACAGCAATCTTTACAGGGGGCAGGATAGCTAAGTGGTCAGAGAACTCGCTTTCCCCATGTCAAAGTTAAGCAGCATCAGGTGTGGTTACCAATTGGATGGGTGACTGTTCGCATGCCTTGGCTTCACTACAGTCCCCCAGTTCACCCAGCTGTAAATGGGTACCTGCCCTCTTTAGGGTTAGGGAAGGTAAAGCAGTGAGGGAAAGGAGATGGGTGCCCTTCTCAATATGCTGGCCCCAAGAGAAACTGAGGTCTCTGATGCCTTGCTCCCCTACAACCACATAGGTTATGGGACACTTTTACCTTTTTATACCTTTACAAAACTGCCAACGGAAAAAAATCCCATGTGCTATCAGTTCTACAGCCTTTTGTTTTTTCCTATGAAACAGTGCTCTACACGATTAATGAAAAAATGTATACAAAAAGGTTCAAATTCTATTATTTCTACCCAAATCTCCCCCCTCAAAAAAACAGTTACTTGCAAACCTTGTTTTATTGGGGGAAGGGGGGGGGGGGGGGAATAGGGGCATAAAAATATAATGAAACCAAAAATGTTGCTGGTAAACTCATTCTTAAAAACAAAAAAGGTCTGATGATTTGGAGGAGTAATCCTTCTTTAAATGTAAGTGAAAACACTACCATTTCATGGAATTTAATCATTTTTAACAATGTATACTGTTTTTGTTAGACTTATCCAAACCTTTGAAAACAACACGTTTTTGTTGTTTGCAAACTGTGTCAAACCTTTCTGTAGACAACACCCTCACTTCTTCCTGCTGTGTTTTTGCAAGGACTATAGTGTACAAACTAACTCGTCCTGTCGCTTCGTTCAAAGGCATTACGCATTCACTGTATGGAACTCTGTCTCCTTTCTATTCATCTAAAAATAGCTGATGACCACCAATTAACAATAATAATCATTGCATATATAAACGATGGCAAAATATCTAA
The DNA here is from genome assembly GCA_030674155.1 of Stramonita haemastoma. Lineage (NCBI taxonomy): Eukaryota > Metazoa > Mollusca > Gastropoda > Neogastropoda > Muricidae > Stramonita > Stramonita haemastoma. Next base: position 40,394,097 of record CM060317.1, on the reverse strand, counting down.
GCCCTACATTATGGTAACATTGGCATCTTTTTATCAATCTATTTCAAATGATTTTGACTAATGTAAATCAACACCAAGTTAAGATACTGAAGTTGTTAAAATGTAATTCATCCAGATATATTTGTCTAAATCCTCACCAGAAAGAAACACACACAAAAAAGTGTCATTGGATATTCAAGTATCTGTTGCACATCTCATAATATCAACTTTATCAGTAATTCATTATATCAATTCATATCACATTGCATAATATTGCAGTTTTTATGCGTCTTGAGTGTGAACACATACATCCAAATCAGACAGACGCTTCTGTGTATGACATTGAACATCACAATAAATCAAAAATTTGTTTTTTTTGCATACATGGAACAGACCCTTTCCATGTTTTCATGCACAGAGATTCACACTGAAAATAGCTGCTCTATGCTGCCATGCCAATGACAATGGTGAGTCACTGTAATTATCACCCAACCCAATCCTTTTCCAGGTCTGTTTTCTTAAACCACATACAAACACGTCCTTCTATAAGAGAAAACAACAAACAACAATAAAAAATTAAAAAACAAACAAATCAAAAACCCCAACAATATCAACAAAAAAGCCCCAAAAGAAAAACAAACTAAAAATGGAGCGCTTTCATGGAAGAAATCAACAAGATAATGCCAATTTCTTTCCTTCCAATAATTATTACTTACAATGAAGGCAACCTGGGCACCATAGCTTACAAAGGGTATGAGTGACGCTCCACCACATAATGAGTCGCATAGCACCAGAGGTCAGTTTTTAGTGTTTGACATGCTATTAACATGCAAAAAAATGGCTATACAATTTTTAAAAAATTATTTTTAAAAAGAGTCAAAATAGAGCAATTCTATCAAAAGTTATAACAACTTGAAATGACAGACTGCAGGAAATGAGAAACTGACATGTTTAGCATCCTAATAGGTGATCATAATGAAGATTTGGGTAGTTTTAAAATACGTTTAAAGGCAAAAGGAAACAAAATTATGCCTTGATATTTCACTAAAAGGTAGAATAATTGCTTAAGTTTAATAATCAAACAAAATCTCAAAATCAAAAACATTACCCCTACCTGCCTTTATATAATAGCTTCTAGCGGAAAAGTGGGTCAGGTGCTAAGCGACTCATTTCGTGGTGGAGCGTCACAAATAGTCAAATGGCAAGTTGGTCTAAACATTTTTTTATATCTCCCAGGCCAATTTATATATATTTTATGGCTAAATGACAAGTCCTTGTCAATCTAGTAATATTTTTGTTTCCTCTAAATTACACTGAACAGTATTTTTTTTATGTCTGAATGACTAGTGGATCTAATATCTTTACTTTCCACTAAAACAGTTTTTATGATTGAACACCATGATCTGATATATATTGCTCTCCTCTAAATCAAAATGCACTGTTTTTATATTTGAATGACAAGGTGGCCTTACAATATTTCTACATGCCCTAAGTCAAATTTCAGTGTTCTCAAACATACTGTAACTGTCTAGAAAAACTTCCAAACTGTGCAAAAGAGATAACCATGATGCACCTTACATGGCATTGCAGGAATGTAAAGGGATCAAAACAAAAATCACTGAGAATAAAACAACTAAGTTGCTTGATGATACAATATTTTGCCAGAAGGGAAAAATAAAATATTTTGAAGAGTCTCAAACTCACCACTGAGAAATTTGGCAAAGTTTGGGATTTACAGTAACACCAAAAAGTCAAAAACGCTAAACAGCTAAATAGATTCACAGATCATTGCGCAATAGTCTTGAGGGATCTTATCTTTGTTAAGCGACTGAGATATAGATCTCTATAAAATCGCAGATAAAACAATGGCTTAAAATACCGTAAGTCCTTTCAGCACAACGATAGCGAAAGCTGGGATCAAGCCCTTTAGATACAGCTACATAGCCAAGGGCTTAGTTTAGAGTAGAATGAGTCAAAATATAACATTTGACTAGTACACTTACAAATGGACAGGAAAGCTGTGACACTATGAATGTGGGCACAAAGGGTTTTTTTTATAGAAATTATTGAACCACAAAACCTGCTTGAAGACAAAATAACATCTTTCAGTAGAAAAGCAATCATACAGTCTCAAATTCATTGGTGGATGTTATTATTAAATCCACCAGATAAAAAAAAAAAAAAATTAATGAGCTACAGAAAATCAAAAAGTAGTAAGTAAACCATTTAATCAAAATATGCCAGTTAAAATTATTATATATGGGGTAATTGGAATACTAACACACACAACAACAACAAAAAGCATTAGAATTAAAAGGACTCAACCCACCCAAAAAACAATCAACAAAAACCCAAACGCTGAATTACCCTTATGGTCAAAGCGAAAATCCACTCTATTCTTCAGTCACCATTTGGTTTGTTCAAGTATCAATCCCTACAGACTAATCCACACATCAATCAAGTCAGATGCACAATGAATATTTTCTCCTCCACACACATTCAAGATGAATATTTAGATTTGATTGAATATATATATACTCCAATACCATTCAGTATTTGTGACCTCTAACACGAAAAGAATCCCATAGCACCTGACCCATTTTTCAACTAAGAGCCATTTTAGGCAAGTGGGGGTCAGGTGGTCAATTTTGACAGTTTGATCAATCATAAAAGTAGAGATTTTCTTTTACCTTGTATTACAGCACAATTTTGTTTCCTTTCTCTTCAAAAGTACTTTTGAAAACGCCCAATCCCTCATCCAGATCACCTATTACAATGCAAAATTGGTACAATTTCTCATGTTGTGATTTCCTGGAGTCTAGCATTGCAATTTGTAAGAACTTTCCATACAATTGTCCAATTCTCAATCTGGTTGGGGTTTTTTGGTAATAGCTTTTACTACTGTTTACATTGCAGGTTAATAACCTCTGGTGCAATATCATGCATCAAGTGCTGGAGATCACATTTGGTTGAGGTACAGACATACTCCAGAGTAAAAGGCTTATGTCTCTTCCTTAACAGGAAAAAAAGAAGAAAACCATTCCATTTGGTTTATTTTCACAAAGGATGTGCTTTTTAAAGTACACACACTTGAAACCAACTTCAGCACAGTCCACTGATAAACATGTCAAAAGGAGTTTTTTTGTTTTTTTTCATTTTGGTTTATCTTCTTTCTTCTTCTCAGCAGCTGTCCATGGCACACTTTCCAACCTCCCCGTTCCATATGTCATCCTTCCTCTTGCGATCCCTGCGTTTCTTCTCTGAAAAAAACATGAAACAATCATCATCTGAAATCAACTGTTTAAAAACTGTAGCTGTCAATTTTCCCGGGTGTGTGTGTGTGTGTGTGTGTGTGTGTGTGTGTGTGTGTGTGTGTGTGTGTGTGTGTCTGTGTCTGTGTCTGTGTGTGTGTGTGTGTGTGTGTGTGTCTGTGTGTGTGTGAGTGTGTGAGTGTTTGAGTGTGTGTGTGTTTTATTTATTGTTTTTATTCTATTTATTCTTTTATATACAGGATAATGGAATAAGCATTCATATGCTTTTTTACATCCAGTCCCCATGTATATGCAGTATATGTAAATCTTGTCATCTGTTCCCAATGGTACAAGATGGCCTACTCTTATGAAAAGCGGAACAGGAATTAACATGTGCGGACGATGTTCTGTGTGAGTTCGCACACGGGGCCTCGGTTTATAGTTTCATCCAAAAGACTTTTAGGGAGAGTGGAGTCATCACTGATGTTAACTCCAGGGGAAAAATCCCCTCGAGCAGGAATTGAACAGGGGTCGTCAAATTGCCAGCGCAATGTTCTGACTACTAGGCTATCCCGTCCCCTCTGTGTGTGTGTGTGTGTGTGTGTGTGTGTGTATGTGTGTGTGGGTGGGTGTGGGTGTGGGGGTGTGTGTGTGTGTGTGTAGTCAAGTATGTCTGTAACATAGCATTCTGATGAAACACCACCTTGTACTTACCCCGAGCCTCCTTTAGGACTCGACGCTCCTCGTCTCGCTTTTCTTTGGTCATGCGGGGAGCTAAGCCCAGGGCTCCAGTCACCAGGCGACGCGCAGCTGCTGCCGATGTCTGTGGACGAGGTTTGAATGGCTGCAGAAACTCTGCATCAACACACACACACACACACTGTTAGCTCACTCTGAACACACAGGGAAACAACAAGCCACTAAAAGGTTTGTTCAGAATTTACAGACTGAAGAGAAAAATACATTTAAAGATTTTAAAATCAAAACCCCCAAAACCAACAACAACAATGAAATACTTAAAACCAAGCTTTTAATCAATAGACGTCATGAATCTTTCTATTAAACAAAGTACAAATTATTTTAATGGGAAACAATGATGTTCCTTTTGAAAACCAAGGTTTACTGAGATGGAAAAATTCTACTCATCTAAATAAATAAAATCTTTGCTCATATTCAGGAGAAGGGGGGGGGGGGGGGAGGTTGGGGGAGGAGAAAAAAAGGAAAAGACTAATATTAGAGACCTGACAATACTTCTGCAACAAGTGAAAATAAGTAATCTGTGGAGGAAGAGGGGGGGGGGGGGGGGACATCCAACTTTCAGGCAATGGAAATTACAATTACCTAAACTTAATTCAGCCTGTAAACATACTTTTTCATTAACATCAATATGCTGATATACTCAATACCTGTAAATTGTATAACACACTACAACATTGTTATTCTTTAATAAGAAAATCAGTGCTTTTACAATGTACAAATGAATATAACAAAATTAATGCATAAATTTATACTTTCAAAATAAACAGTGAAAGCAGTTTTCAGATGCATGCATGATGCAAACGTTCTGCTCTGACGGGTACTTTCTTTTGTCTCTGTGTTTTTTGCTCATATGTTTGATTTACCTTGACATCGCTTGGCTTTCTGGCGAGAGAGCTTGGAAGCTTCAGACAGCGGCCTGACCTTCAGCATGGGGTGAATCATCTGTAGAGCGTCATTAGCTGCAACAACAGTCATGGTGCAGGAATTAATTACCAGTTAAGACAGAAAAAAAACACTAAAAAGTATGCACCTCCACAAAACCTATCCGTGCACAGCGCCTCTGTGTGTGTGTGTGTGTGTGTGTGTGTGTGTGTGTGTGTGTGTGTGTGTGTGTGTGTGTGTGTGGTGTGGTGTGTGTGTGTGGTGTGTGTGTGTGTGTGTGTAAGAGAGAGAGAGAGAGAGAGAGAGAGAGAGAGAGAGAGAGAGAGAGAGAGAGAGGAGGGGGGGGGGGGGGGGGGGGGGGGGGCTTGGGGAGAGAGGGGGGGAGAGACAAAGAGAGCAGGAAGCAAGCAAGTCAATGTGTTTAATGCCTAGTGCTTTTATTTGGGAACATCACATGAATGCAATGAACTAGGTGTTCTACTGATGACCTAAAAGACAAAGACAACAACAAAGTCCATTAGGCCTCCTCACATTTATTCTTTTTTTGGTTTTGGAGAAAAATGTATAATTTATTAATTAAAGTGCGTAAATTTACACACAATGAATACTTTAACTCATTTTTACTCGCAGAATGAAACAAATACATCCTGAAATTCTTGCCACACTTTGTGTGTGTGTATGTGTATGTGTAACTTGAACTATAACTTGAATTATCAGCATGTAAACAGCCAATGTCCCACATGGGGTGCCCCAGAAGGAGGTCAAGCCCTACCTACATAACTTGAACTGGTCATTTGGCATTCACCAGAACTTATTTGACTTCAACTTTACGTCTTTATAGATAAAACTCTTTAAAACACATGTACAAGATAAGAACACTGTTCTGAATGTTTCAAATTGTCTTGTTGGTCATCATAACATTCATTCCAACAAAATACTTTTTTGTTGAGGTTATTTTTTTAACTCAAGTACTAAAGTAATGCTTGATGTTGGAGGGGAAGGGAGGAAGGCTTTTCAAAGTCAAAACAGGTTGATTCCAATACAGCTTTACTGACTGGGAGAGGTAAATCTGCAATGTAATTTGACATCTGATTCAAAACTATAACACTACCTGTTAGTTATTTGATTTATAGATAAACACACACACAGAACAAAACAAAAAACACAGGGAAAAATCTCAGAAAGCTGAGCATACCTGCAATTGTACTGGAGAAGATTCCAAGAGCATGGGTGTCATCTACCCACTTGATATCAAATCCACGATTCCTGAAGACATAAAAGCATGATGCCCACTTAATAACTGGGACTGAAAAAAACATTTAATATCTAAAATAGCACACACAAAAATGCTAAGCTATAAAGAACAAGAAAAACTAAAATGCGGTATGTCACTGGAATAGTGACAACACACAAAGATTGTGACTGAACTGATCAGGGAAATTACATTTGAATTCTTCTTCTTCATCATCAAACACCAGGCTTGGTACTGGAGGTAAAGCGCTTTTCCCTGAAATGGTATGGGGGTCCAGGGGGCAATTGCCCCCTGGCGGGGTCAAGGGGCAGAGCCCCCTGTCAGGGTCAGGGGGCAACGGCCCTGAAGCTAAAGGTTTTTCAACAATTCCAGCCTGTTAAAAAGCCTCTCCTTGAGCTAATTTCAGTTCTTCATATTAAACAATTTCTGCCCTAAAATAATCTCTCCTAGTATGACTTTTCCTGTCATTTCTTCAAAAGCAAATGAAAAATTCATCTGATTTCGGAGTGGACTCACTATGACAGTTTGCATGGCCAGAAAACAAGTGCGGTGGCCATGTTCGACATGATGTAACTTCAGAACGAGTCTCAATGTAACTTCAGAACAAGTCACTCTACGATCAACTGATTTTCTGAAGATGCCAGAGGTTTACTGTTCCAGGATTTTCCCAAGAAATCAGCACTTCTATAAATGAAGAGCCGCCGCCCATGGTTTGCTATTTTCTGACCGTGTTCCAATTTTTACACCACTTGTGAAGGAAAGCTCAACTTGTTTCACTAGTGAGTAGCCCAATGCGAGAGATGTTGTGCAGATTTCAAACCTTACTCGGCAAAATGAACAGCCAATTTTGCTGTTCAGGCATCTATATCCACAACTGTACCTCTTTTAGCCCCATCCAGGCCTGTTAGCGTCATTTTGCATTTACTTCCCGACTTTCTTTGCATGTAAGTGTATCAGTTTGGTCTGTTTTCCGCCATGTTGTTCTGAAAGTACTGCTGTGCGCATACGTTAGGCCTATCAGGGGAGATAAGTAAATGAACAGCATCGCTGAGACGACGTTTTCGATTTTCGTTGACAAAAATCAGATTTTGATTAATAAAATCGTATTTCCGTATTTTCCAACTTTTTTCCGGAACAAATACGGAAAAATATGGAAGGTACAGGTCTGTATACAGTATGTGTGCGTGCATGCGTGTACGCATAAAGAAGAGGAAATTTACTTACATGTATTGTTTGAAAGAAACCAGCAAGTCTTCGGTTTTGAAGGAGACTGGAAAATCACTGATTTCTATCACATGGTTGTATGCTGCACAACATAAAAAAGCGTTATTTTCACAGAAAAACACACACAAAACATTTTTTCACAGAAAAAACACACCAAAAAACCCATAATTTTCACAGAAAAACACACATCAAAACATTATTTTCACAGAAAAACACACAAAATAGCATTATTTTCACAGAAAACCCCACAAAAAAGAGAAGTGAGGAGAAAGAGAGAGGTGATGAGAAAGACAAAAACAAAGGGAGTGATAAAGGAGAAATTTCTAGCACATAATTTCCAAGTGCTGGGGATGCTATTCCCATGAGGGGAAAATGTAAATTTACATCACACAGCAAGCATAATGTTCAGCTAAATCCTCATGAAATATGATAAAGTTCAACATCAACATCATCTTACGATAGTGATGATGTACTATCTTCCATAGTTTGTAAGTTGTTATATAAAAAAAATTATGGCAAAAACGAAAAAAAAACAACAACCAAAAACAAAAATTATGCCACATTTAATGTTGCAAAATGAAAATAAAACAGCAGCAAAATCATCTGGAACTCAAAAAAATTCTTCTGCGAACCATGAAAATAAACAGGTATACACTTTCAATTCTTTTTAATGCATTTTTCTTCATTCTTTACTTGTTACCAATAGGTTCACAACAACCGAGACTTTTTAAGCATGAATTATACCCTTTTTGATCATACTTTTACTAAAGGCAGCCACGTCGCCACATTGTGTTCTGTGTATTAATGTCTGAACTTGACAAAAATTAACACATGTTCTTACACTGCTGTCACTTATTCCTAAGTAAAAACGTCAAAATAATTACATAATGCAACATATTCAGACCAATTCTTAGAAAAAATACACAGATGAAAATGACTTGGTAAGGCAGGGGTTAAGAAATGAAAACAGAATTTATAGTGTATGAAAAGAAGAAACAAAAAGTCACAAGCAAAAGACAGAGACTATCATGTCTCCAAACAAAATCAAATTAAAAGTAGTTTAAAATTACTTACCCGACAAATCCAGGTCTGGCTCTTTTGGTGTGAATTCTAGATAGTTGATGGTCTTTTTAGGCGTACTGACTTCAACCTCTCCGACAAATGTGGACAGCTGAGAGTGAAAAAGACCATCATGACACATTTTCCACTTTTGAGTTTGACAAAACACAAAGACTGTTCTTACACATTATGACATATATGATGTATCATACATACAGTAAACTGTCCCAACACATGCACACATTAACACACACAGTGACACACACACAGTGACACACACACAGTGACACACACACAGTGACACACACCACAGTGACACACACACACACACACACACACACACACACACACACACACACACACACACACACACACACACACACACACTCACACACACACACACTCACACACACACACACACACACACACACACACACACACACACACACACACACACACACACACACACACACACAACCACACACACACACACTGTAAAGAAAAAATTATAACCACTGTCCTCAATTCTTGTAGAACTTTATGCAACATTGCTTGCATTGTAAAACAGCTAATGAGTTATCCTCCATTGTATTCTCATTCTGTGACCCTCACACATCTTAGCAAAAGGATGAGCCAATACATTATCAAAGATTCTTGGTTATCAAAAGCTCAATTATGAATATTTCTATCATAAAAAATTCAGCCATACGTTTTTTATGTAATATTTTCTTTGTATATATATATATCTAAAACTAAAATACTAACAACTTACCAGACATTTAATTTTCAAGTAAAAATTTCAGATCCAATTAAAAAATTAAAACTCTTAAAACACCACTAGGAAAATGAAATACAAACTGGTTGCCTGTCAAAGGAAAATATTAACAGGTGTGTGAGCGCGTTCCAGTGAGTGTGGTGTTGCATTTGTGCTTCTGACAGTTCTGTGTGCCTGTGCATTTGTACGAGAGAGAGAGAGAGAGAGAGAGAGAGAGAGAGAGAGAGAGAGAGAGAGAGAGAGAGAGAGGAGAGAGAGAGAGAGAGAGAGAGAGCAAGCATCAGAAAGTTTTTTTGTTATATATATGTACACTTTTTAAAAAATATATCTGCCTACAGGGGCATTACAAAGTATATCTGACTAACACTTAAGAAAGTCAAAGAAGAAAAGTGTGAGTGTGCAGACACGTACTTATCATAGGATAATTATCCTTACCTGTTCCATTACTGATGGATCAAGGCAGTCACCATTGTCGTCATACAGTTTGTCCCATGAATCTTCATCATCCTCTTCCTCACTTCCTTGACTTGATCCTGAAGTCTCTGAAAGCCTGTCAGGAGACAATTCCATGCGAAGTGCATGATTCCCTGCATCCCCAGGTGATGTCCCCAACTTTCCATTTCCACAAGGTGCGCTGGAACTGTCCACAACTAAAGATTCTTCCTCCTGAGGTGCGTCCGCTGCTCCCTCGTGCACTACCTTCAACTCTTTGCTGTCACAAGAGGCACTGGAACTGAGCATATCCTGAGACTCTTCCCTGTGAGGAGCTTCACTTAAAGTACACTCAGAGGATGTTCCCAAACCTTCATTTTCACAGGACACACCAGAAAAAGAATCATCCAAACCAGAGAAGGCTGACACGTGAGGAACTTGCTGCGCACCCTCAGACAATGTGCTCAACTCTTTGTTGTCACAAAACACAGCAGGACTGTGAGTGTCCCTTTCAGGTGATGTCCCTAATCCCCTACTTTCACTGGACAAGCCAGACATGTCCCTGTCGGAAGAGACTTCCATGAGAGATGCATCTCCAGCACTTCCAGGCACTGTCTTCACTTCTGTACTTTCACAAAACACACTGGCACTGACCCTATCAGAATCACACACTTTCTGTCCACATTCTCCACTTGCTGAGGTTGGATCTTCTTCATCTTCTGCAGATTCGGATGATAATTCTTCATCCTGCACATCTGAATCACTTCTGTGTGAAGGTAGCTTGTCGGTCTCACCCATGTTTTCTTCTACCTGTTGTGTAGCTTCAGCAGGCACTGTGTGTTCACCACTGTCTTCAGTCCACTGCTCACTGCACACTGGTGCTTCATCCCTGTTATCTTCCTTTGTCCCTGTTTCACAGGATACTGGCTCTGCCATACCCTCATCTTGCTGTGAATATTCACCACACACTCTGTGTTCTGCTGTGATCACTTCTGAGCAAAACATTTCTTGTGTTGCTGGGGTTTGTGCTGGTATACTGTTTATTGCTAAAGTTGAGTGTGCTGCTTCTCTTTCTATTACTGAAGAGCATAATACTGTTTCTCTACTTGTAGTAGTAGAATCATAAACTGTTTTTCTATCTTTGGCAAATGAAGCCTGTACTGTTTCTTTCTCAGAAGAAGCAGATACGGCTTCTGTGTCCATTGCTGAGCATGTGTGTGCTGCTTCCTTGCATCGCATCATACCAGAACCTCGTCTGCTTGCTACTCTGTTTTCTTCTCCATTATCACCTCTTTCAAGATGGGTCTGTTCTGTTCTTTGATTTTCCTTCTGTTTCTCAGTTCTTTTGGAATTCGGCACAGGCGTCTGGCTGTTGTCCTCTTTATTCCTGAGAGCTCTCGGTACATATAACTGTTGTTCAGGTCTTCTTGGGCGAGCACGGCTGAAATCATAAGGTTCAACTGACATGCAAATACTTTTTAAAACATTTTGAACAGAAAATATACTGTAATATATATTATATAAAGAAAATATATATCATCAATTCAGGGTTCATACAGAGCTTTGCGAAGAAAAATCAAGGTCTTTTTAAGGACTTTCGAGGACCTCACTCTCGATTTTTAAGGACTTTTATTGACAAATAGTGCTTGCATTTTAACAATGTTTACACACTTTACAGCTGAAAAGAAAACAATATCTATAGCCATTTGGGGCAATTTTTCTTCATAACAAGAAATCAATACTTCTATTGCAGTTAGCAGTTAACTGGGGTAAATCAAAAACAATCGTTGGCTTAAAGTGTGCACTTAGCATATATATATAACACTTCAATCTCAGTGATCACCCAATCTGTTCATTCATAATTTCTCTGCATACTGGTTCTCAAAGTCTATGTACGTGTAAAGCTCCCTATGTGTTACTTTACCAGGAGACTAATAGTTTACAACAGGAAACATTCATCCTCCTGGATAACAGGTTGGAAGGGGGGGAGGAGGCTGGAGAGGGGGGATAGCTGATGGTATTGCTGTGGACACAGATTTTCACATCACAACACACTGATGGAAACAGCAGGATGCCATACACCTGCTGTGAAAAGACCTGAGAACTCTGTCTGTCTTCATTTTTTTTAAACGTTTATCCACTAGAAAGTGATACAAGACAGGTGATGGGTGGGGAAAAAAATGAGAAATTGTCAGTGTGTTTGTTTGGACAAATCATTGGAGGAAAAAAGGAAAAACTGTTCTAACGATCACAAACTCGTGGAATTATATATATTAATATACAAAAAGCAAGCAAAGGAAAACAGATAAACTTGGTTAAAATAAATACCAGAACACACGTGAGTGTGTGTGTGTGTGTGTGTGTGTGTGTGTGTGTGTGTTGTGTGTGTAGATCTAATGTTTGGTTGTTGTTTTTTTTATCTCAAACTGTGTGTGTGTGTGTGTGTGTGTGTGTGTGTGTGTGTGTGTGTGTGTGTGTGTGGTGTGTGTGTGTGTGTGTGTGTGTGTGTGTGTGTGTGTGTGTGTGTGTGTGTGTGTGTGTAGATCTAATGTTTGTGTTTTTTTTTTTATCTCAAACTGTGTGTGTGTGTGTGTATCCCCCTGAAGCAAATTCTAAAAACACAACATGCAGGAACTACTGTTAATGACAAAACAACTCTTTTCTTCCCTTAAAATTCCCCCTGGATAGCCCAATATGGCCTGCTGGAAGTGCATGATTCTTTCCCTGAATGGCCCAATATGGCCCACTGAAACATGGTCTTTTACTTTCACCTTCACCTTGAAGCCTACCCACAATGCATCACTAGAGGAAGTAAAGCAGCAGCTTGCTTTTCTCAGCTTCCTGTCAGTATAAACAGTGTGTCATTTGATGGAGTAGCTTTTGTGGTGCAGAATTTCAAATTTTACTAATTTTTCTGCGTCAAAATGGCATCAGAGGATGATCTGGTGGTGTGGCAAATGATCATAAGAGGATTTAGTAATGATTGTTGCCCTATCTTAGGAATTTACACTGGATTTACCGTTTACATTAGGTTAGATATTGCATGGAATTTCAACAAAACTTTATTCCAAGTAATTTAGACATTTTTAATGCAAGGTGTCATGAAGGCTGACACCCATGATGAAAAGTTGACATTTTTCTTAGTACCTGTTGCATTTTTTTTATTGCAAAATTTACACTGTGAGCAGCATTAAAAAAAAAAAAAAAAAGATCATGTGAAACTACAATGTGTCTTGGATTTTTGTGGCTACTTTTTACAAACTACTGAGTTTTCATTGATTTTATATGATTTTTTTTTGTTGTTCAGTAGGTGTGTGTACTGTGTGGAGTTGCTTCCCTTCTCTAAGGATTTAGATCACACCTTGTCATTTTAGAGTCAGGGGGCATTGGGTTAAATCCCTGAGGAATCACTGGGGCACTGTACTGAAAAGGCACTAACCAGTCTGTGCTTTCAGTTGACCCAGGAGATTGTAAAAATCCCCAACCTTTGATTCACCAGATACCACTGCTGAGATTCAAAGCTGACTTCATGAATTCACAGGATTAACTCTCAGAGGACGGCTGTCTGCTACAGCGGATCAGAGTAAACCAACGGTTTTGGACGGATGTATGCTATAGCTGATTTGCTGTTTGCAGATCTTTCACGCGGAGGCCGCATGATACTATGAGTAGTACAGCTTAACATAGCTTTGTGAGCCTATCCAAGGTCGATTGCAGAGCGTTGTCAGGTGATTCCATGTGTTCCGAACTCTTTGTTCGCTGTTGCAGGGAGTAGCCCACACGGAGTAGCCACAAGAAGTACAAAATTCATAGTATTTTCTTCATGCTAGTCAAAGCTTAAATATTAACATGCGAGCTTCAATCTTTAGATATATGTAGTAACCCAGCATTTATTCATAAGTTCACAAAATTTCATTTTCTTACTATGTTTTGTATTTTTTTAATAATTACTTACTAACTATTACAAATCGGCCGTCTGTGAGGAAAAGCAAGGGAGAGAACTGGCCATCCCGAGTGAGTTAAACTGATGTCAAATGGTCTACACTACTCAGCAATTGTGTCTTAACAAAACTAGAGAAAGGTAACCGGCAAAAAAAAAATTAACCCACAGTCATCATAAGCCAGAACTTTCACAATTCAAACACTTACCCTTTGGCAGCGAAACGAGATGGCCGTTGCTGTTTTTGTTCCCCTTGCTTCACATCATAATAGGAGCACACATCCTGTGGCATCTGTTCCGATTCCATCCTGTCCTTCATGAAGCCTGGATTGTGAGGTGGAGAGGCGTGTTCATCTCTCCTCCTTCCCCTTCCTCTGCCCCGCCCTTTGGCAGGCTGGTCCTGGTGACCGTACATCAGCAACTCTTGCCCTTTGGGACCCCTGACAAACACAATGACCATGGGGAAAAAAGGCATTTAATTCCAGCACAGTCCTGTCCAGGATGTCTCTCAAAATGTTCCCTGGTTAAAAAGAGGGAACGAAGGGAGTGATGGTGGCAAAAATAAGAAGTCAACACATTTGAAATGAACATTACAATCTTACCCATTATCGAACATAAAAAAAAAACAACTATTAAGACTGATCTTGGAGAGAAACATACTGACAAGAGCTACAAAAAATAATTCAAGCCAGTCTCTTGTGGGGGTATGGGGGTGTGAGTATTCATTCGTGCATGCATTGTGTGTGTGTGTGTGTGTGTGTGGTGTGGTGTGTGTGTGTGTGTGTGTGTGTGTGTGTGTCACTCTGTGTGTGTGTGTCACTCTGTGTGTGTGTGTCACTCTGTGTGTGTGTGTGTGTGTCACTCTGTGTGTGTGTGTGTGTGTGTGTGTGTGTGTGTGTGTGTGTGTGTGTGTGTGTGTGTGTGTGTGTGTGTGTGTGTGTCACTCTGTGTGTGTGTGTGTGTGTGTGTGTGTGTGTGTGTGTGTGTGTGTGTGTGTGTGTGTGTGTGTGTGTGTGTGTGTGTGTGTGGAGTGTGAGTGTGGTTTTGTGTAAGTGTGTTGATTTTTATTTTATGTATTTATTCTTTTATATCGAGGATAACGGAATAAGCACTCATGTGCTTTTTTTACATCCAGTCCTCGTGTGTATGCAGTTTTGTAAATCCTGTCATATGTTCTCATCAACACACAATGGCCCACTCTTACGAAAAGCGGAACAGGATTTAACATGTGCACAAGATCCTTAGATGTTCTGTGTGCATTCCCACACCGGGCCTCAGTTTATAGTCTCATCTGAAGGACTTTTGGGGAGAGTGGAGTCAGCACTGATGTTAACTCCAGGGGAAAAATCCCTTTGAACGGGAATCGAACCCGGGTCATCAAATTGCAAACACAATGTTCTGACCACTAGGCCATCCCATCCCTCTGTGTTGTGGTGTGTGTGTGTGTGTGTGTGTGTGTGTGTGTGTGTGTGTGTGTGTGTGTGTGTGTGTGTGTGTGTGTGTGTGTGTATGTGTGTGTGTTGTGTGTCTGTGTGTGTGTGTGTGTGTGTCGTGTGTGTGTCTGTGTGTCTGTGTGTGTGTGTGTGAGTGTCACTGTGTGTAAATGCATGTGTGTAGAACTCTACTAGAAGGTGTGCATGCATACATTACAGCAAGTTCATGGATCTATTAATATATCATAATGTTTACCTTCTCAAAGAATCTTGAAGGCAGACGACAGTCCGTCGTTGGGCACCCTCTCCAACAGAAAAGCTACCCAGCTGAGAGTAGTCTTCAACTGTCTTATGGATTAAAAATCTGTAGCGATTTTCCACGGGTGGGAAAATCAGCACTCTGCACAAAGGAAAAAACAATTAACATCACCTACAAGTGCATGCAGTCTTTTCAACACCGGTCTACAAGTAGTCACACAACTTTTTTTTCCAGATAACACTAACAAAAAATAAGTTTCCAGATTCTGCCAATTTAAATCATTCGACTAGACACAGCAGTCTACAGGCCTGTCTTAATTCAGTTTTACATTCTAGGATCATTCACTTTGTAGCTTCGTTCAAAGAATCTATATTTTAAAGCAACTTGTTAAATTGTGGACTCAAACAACAATGAAACAAACAAATCTTTCAGTATATATTACTATATTATAATTATATAGTACAATAGTATCAGTTGGTTTCAAGCCACTTGACTTAGCCAGTGTCACATGTAACATTGATCATATTCATGACAGCTGGATTTATTGTTTTGTATCCCAAAGTTCTATAATTATTTTCAATGTATGCACTGGTTGCATTTTAAGCTACATATCATACATATTTAAATTAATCAAGACAAAGACTATAACTTCCATTATCCTTTCTTGATGAGTCATTGGGGCACTGCACTAAATATTTCAAGAGTGTCATGAGTAACTTCAGTCTTCTGTATTAAGCTGAACCTGTTGGGTGCTAACCTATCCCTCTCCAGGTAAACAGAATGCATGCTGAGCAGTTGTGTCAATCATCATAACTACCTGAGCTGGCCTACTCAATTTATACTATTTGAGATTTTATCAACAATCATACAATACAGAAGATATTTTGCCAGGCTATACAATAGTATACTTTCATGACTTTTGGCATGCATAGTGATCAGTCTCATCTGAAGGACTTTCTGGAGAATGGAGTTGTACAAGAACCAGTGTTACCTTGGCTTTAGGGGTATTTTTCCCTCAAAAACTTGCACAGAGCTATACCATCAGTTCATAAAGGATAATGTGAAAAGTAACAAACACCCATCACAGTGTCACTTAACACATGTTACATGACAGACACATTATCTGTTGATAGGTAAAGTTCTTTAAATCTACAGATCTATCTATGGTGTATATATAGTATATTATGTATTATATAGGCATATTATATATGCCTGCTACCATGATCAGAAACAGATCCCAAGTCAAGGACTGTGCTGTGTGCACAAGGAAATGGGTTGACAAACTGAAAGTTCTATGCTGATGGAAGTTTGATTCCCACTCAATGAATGCTTTCTAAGCGTCCTTTGTTGTCTAAAAATCTTTAACTCTTGCTTTTTACCACGACCCTTAAAAAAATTATAGCTCTGTTCTTTAACTTTATCTCTTTAATGTTCCTTGCACAATCTCCCTGTCAAACTCTTGAAACTGAATTGATGCCATGAAAATAAAGAATAGAATTTATTTTTAAAGATAATATAATTATATCCAACATTCATATAATCTAGACTAACTTTACAAAAGCCATATTTGATACAGCATAAACTGTAAAGTTAAACTTAAGTTATTTACCTATTGACAGAGGCTTGTGGTAGAAAGTAGGTCAAGTCTGAAATGACGAGATCGATGAAATCACTGTCATGCTTGTTCACGTAGCGGTTGTCTATGATATGGGCAGCCAGGATGACATTGGACGACGCCACCACACAGCAGCCACTGTACACACAGTGCAAGCATGGTTTGGGCAATCATAGATTCATGATAATTAATCATTTTTTTAAATTTTAAAGCTTCTGACACATTAAACACATAATACTAGATCTCAATTCAGAACAAAGTTGTAATATACTGTAAAAGTGTGTACTGGTCTTCTGCTTCCTCTTTTAAATTTACGGGGGTTTATTCAACCTTACACAATTCATTGTTCAATGACCACTTTCTTTAGCAACACTGGTGACTGACTGTACCTTTCTGCTGATCTCTTCAGCATTTGCCTTCCACAAAGCCTTACAGGTCTCACTTTAAAAGCTATCTTTTAAAGAAAATTATCAAACTGTATTACGTATTAATTAGTCTATTATTAGTAGTATTACTATTCTAAAACTAAACAAAGAAACTTTAACAAACCACTTCTGAAATTCATTTCATGCAGCAGAGAGAGCTCTGTATCAATGTAAGAATGTCTCATGTGTGTTATATATTATAATGTGTGTGTGTGTTGTGTGTGTGTGTGTGTGTTGTGTTGTGTGTGGTGCGTGTGTGTGTGTGTGTGTTGTGTGTGTGTGTGTGTGTGACTTTGTGTGTATTTATTTATTTATTTATTTATTCTTTTATATCGAGGATAACAGAAGTTTTTCATCCGGTCCCCGTGTGTATGCAGTTTTGTAAATATTGTCATCTGTGTGTGTGTCACTGTAAGTGTTTGTGTGTGTCACTGTGAGAGTGTGTGTGTGTGCGCATGCGCAGGTGCGTATACTCTGTATTGTGTGTGTGTGTGTGTGTGTGTGTGTGTGTGTGTGTGTGTGTGTGTGTGTGTGTGTGTGTGTGTGTGTGTGCGTGTGTGCGTGTGTGTATGTGCATGTGCTGAGAGAGAGAGAGAGAAGAGAGAGAGAGAAAAGAGAGAGAGAAAATGAAGAGAGAGAGAGAGAGAGAGAGAGAGAGAGAGAGAGAGAGAGAGAGAGAGAGAGAGGAGAGAGAGAGAGAGAGAGAGAGAGAGAGAGAGAGAGAGAGATTGAATTGGATTGGATTGAATTGAATTGAATAAATTTTATTTAAAGAGGGTAATGGCATAAGCAAACATGCTTTTTTACAACCAGCCCTCTGGACATAAAAGAACACAAATGACCAACAACAAAAAAAAACAACCTCTCAACCAAACAACGAACAATTTTTTTTTTAAAGAATACGGGGGGAAAAAATCAAAGCAAAGAATATATTAGGAATACAAATTTAAATACCAGACAGGAGAGTATAAGGAAGGAGGGAGAGGAGAGGGAGAGAGACAGACAGACAGACAGACAGAAGAGAGAGAGAGAGAGAGAGAGAAGAGAGACAGACAGACAGACAGACAGACAGACAGACAGACAGACAGACAGAGACAGAGACACAGAGAGAGAGACAGAGAGCATAATTTTGCAAATATTAACATTTCTATATTTTAAAAAAAATTTTTTAAAGCATCCGACCATCTAGTCATGTAAATAATCATATTTAATAATTACAAGAACAATGATGATGATGAATTAATATTATTATGAAACACAAACGACGATGAGGATGACAAAAAAGACGCTGAGGATGATGGTGTTGAGGATGATGATGACGATGATGGTGATGATGATGATAATGATAATGATGATATGAACGACTACGACAAACGGCAAGATACATGCTGAGTGACAATAATAGTGTTGACAATAGATCAGCTCAATACATGTTTGTGTTCAATACATGTTTGAAGAAAGGAATGTCAAATCAGAGAGATTCATTAAGTAATTAAACATGCTAGTTTTAAATCTCGAAAAAATAGATTCACATTTTATGAGCTCTGGAATATTATTCCATAGCCATCCTCCAGAGTACATAAGGCTAGACTTATAATTTAGATTAACTGTTGTGAAAGGAACATTTATTTTGTGCGAATGTCGATAACTATTTTAAGTAAACATATTCCTAAGAGAATGTGGAGTCTTACCATGGAGTATTTTATACATGAGAATGCCTTGAGGGGAAGTATATTTGCTTGTTTATAGTCAAAGTCTGTTATTTTATTTATTCTTTTATTCTTTTATATCGAGGATAACAGAATAAGCAATCATGTGCTTTTTTTCATCCGGTCCCCGTGTGTATGCAGTTTTGTAAATATTGTCATCTGTTCCCACCGGCACACGATGGCCTACTCTTACGAAAAGCGGAACAGGATTTAACGTGTGCGCAAGATGTTCTGCATGCGTACACACACGGGGCCTCAGTTTAAAGTCTCATCCGAAGGACTTTTGGGGATAGTGGAGTCAGCACTGATGTTAACTCCAGGAAGAAAATTTCCTCGACCGGACTCGAACCCGGGTCTTCAAATTGCCAGCGCAATGTTCTGACCACTAGGCTATCCGCCCCCCACTGGGTGAGGTTTTGACGCTTTTTTTCTATTGGTAATCAACATAAATTTAGTTTTATTGGGATGTAGCTCTCTAGACATGTGGTTTAGGTGTGAATAAGGTTATTGATACTTTTTTGCATTGTATGATTTATAAACCTCATGCGCATCAGACTTCGTTGTTTCAAGGGTGATTTCATCAGCAAACATGTTAGAGTAGATGACTTGTTAATGACAATTTTAATGGCTCTTTTCTGAACGCTAAGCAAATGATTAAGTACATTTTTACTCGCTAGATCCCAGAGTGTAGATGCATAATCAATGTGAGATTATGCATAAAAGAATAGTTTCCTAGCATGTAAATCTAAAAAGTTCTTTATTTTTCTAAACTGATACAGTTTTGATGCTATATTTCTAGACATTTTTTCTAAGTGTTTCGACCATGTGAGGTTATTATCTATTGTTACACCTAAAACTTTATGATTCGCTACTTCGTCGACTTTCACATTAGAAATATATCTATAGAGAGGGTAAAGACTGGGTGAGGTTTTGACGCTTTTTTTCTATTGGTAATCAACATAAATTTAGTTTTATTGGGATGTAGCTCTCTAGACATGTGGTTTAGGTGTGTCCACTGAATAAGGTTATTGATACTTTTTTGCATTGTATGATTTATAAACCTCATGCGCATCAGACTTCGTTGTTTCAAGGGTGATTTCATCAGCAAACATGTCGCATTGAGTACCTATGGATAAAGGAAGATCATTAATGTAAAGTAGAAAAAGTAGGGGACCCAAAACTGAACCCTGAGGCACACCATAAGTGTTTGGGAGAAAATCAGAGATAGATCCATTTAAAGATACTTTCTGTTGTCTATCAGAAAGAAAAGAGGAGATCAACTCAAGCGTACTACGAGATAATTTGTAAAGTGCTAATTTTTTAAGAAAAAGTTTGTGATTTATAACATCAAATGCTTTTGCAAACTCAACAAACAGTATTCCAGTAAATTCCTTTCTATTTATATTTAATAGCTAGCGATCAACCAGCTTTGTTAAAGCTGTGTGACAGGAATGATATTCTCTAAATCCAGACTGGTTGGGATGTATCGGATCATGTTGATTTAAGTGAGAAAGAAGACACTTATAAATTTGCTCCAGAGGCTTAGAAAGAACAGATAAAATAGAAATTGGTCTGTAGTTGGATGGATCGGTCTTGTTTCCAGATTATATATATATATGGGAATAATTTTTACTTGTTTAAAACCTTTAGGGAAACAGTTTTTATCAATGCAAAGATTATAAACATATATAAAAAATATGTAAGAGTTTCTGCTATGATTGATGCTGAAAGCTTAAGAATTTTTCCATCAATTCCGTCAATGCCACGGGTGTTTGTCTGTTTGAGCTGTCTTAAAGCAGTGTAAACTTCTTGAACACATAGGGGTTGTACTTTCGCAAAAAGGCAAATATTTTTGTCTTCACAATACTTTTGCAGTTCATGTAATTGTAAATTATTTTCTTTCGAGTAGTCATTTTGAATTACTTGTTTTGCTACAGTTGAAAAATGGTAGTTTAGTTTGTCAGCTGATATATCATTTTGCGTACTAGTTGAACTGTTGACATTTTTATTTGTTAATTGATGCATGGCTTTCCAGATTAGTCTACCATTGTTCTTCTTGGTCAATGCATTTAGAAAATATTTCTTTTTTCTGTTCGAATGAGGGAAACTACTTTATTTCTCTGCCTTTTATAATTTTCGCGGGAGCTATGTTTCAGCAAATAATCTCTATGGTATATATGGCTTTCTGTATTTCATCTGTCAGCCATGGAGGTTTTATCTTATATTGAACTCTCTTCATTTGCAGTGGAGTATGTTTGTTGTATATGCTATAAAAAATCTTGTACCATATTTCTAATGCCATATCAGGGTCTTATTTATATACTGATATTATATATATATATATACGCTATTGAGAGAAGAATGTGTAAGATCATAAATAAACTTTACACTATCGAATTTTGAAAAATTTCGAAATACAATAGTTTTATGATTTAACTTTGGTATTTTTGTGCCTTTTCTTTGACCATGTAAAACAAATGGGATAATGATCACTGCAACCACACTCAGGGACAGATGTTTCAATTAATAGTCTTAGGATCAGATACATATAAATGATCAATAAGAGTTTTAGAGACACTAGTTACTCGCGTTGGTGATTGTATTAACTGTGTTAGTCCATAAGATTTATACGTTAGATTCCAATGCTTATTGTCTTTTAGTAAATCTATACATTGAAGTCTCCTAATACAATGATATCTTTACATTGAGTGTGTGCCTGGTCCATCATTGAAATAAAATGATCGTTCCAATCAATTCTTTCCCAATGGATTTCTGAAAATAGTAAACAGATTAGAAATGGCTTGGTAAATTTTATTTGAATTTTGACCCAGAGTGCTTCTACGTTATGTTGCTCTAAGGTATCTATTCTTTTGAATATCAGAGACTGATACATACCAAGGAGTAAACCAGTTTCCTTGTTTTGTAATGGATCCTTGCGAACTGCAATGTAACCAGGGAATGACATATCAATTATCACTATCGGAAATGTGGGAGGAAAGACGAGATTCTGAAAATCCGAATACATGAAAACTCTTTCCTGAATTTGTCAAAATAGAAGATATCTCAGTTAATTTGTTTATCTTATGATTTATATTTAAATGACCTACTTTGAGTCCCTCTTCTTTTAGCCAGGAATTATTGCTGTCTGACATTGTGACACAGCATTAAAGAAGAAAGATGATAAAGGACCAATTTAGTTATGATTTATAACCGGTTGAGAACCTTAGAAATGTATGCAGATTTGGTATTTTGAAGAAAACCAAAAAAGCACACGCTTACACTGATCCCAAGGAATAACGAGAATCACAAAAAGGAAAAATAAAAATCAATGTGAAAAGGTCTTCAGCAAAGAAATATGAGTAACAAGTGACCAAAGTAATGATATGTAGTTGCAGGATAAAACTGAAAGGATCAACTACTGAATACTGGTCAGAATCAATACATAAGAAAAATGACCTGGTTTTTAATCTCAAGTACAAAAAAAAAAATAATAATAAAATAAAAATAAAAATATATATAATATATATTAACAAAAACCCACTATAGTATATGCTCACAAAATAAGATTACTTACAACCAAGTTATAAATTGCGATTGGAAGATATTTTCAATTTTCAATTTGCAGTAAGAAAACAGAACAAAATTAATTTACACAAAAGTTCAGATTTTTAATGTACACTCACAAAAAGACACAAAGGTGAACCACACTCTCACAATCGGTGCCAACTAGGTAAGGCCCAAAAAGAATTAATTCCCAATAAAATATGGTCTGAAGGTCTGAATGAATGTCAAAGACCCACCAACCGCAAAAAAGAAATAATAATAATGATAATAAAAAATAAGATAATTCATATATATATTTTTTTTTTTTTTAAATAACCAGCCAACCAACCAAAACAAAACAAAATAAGACAAAACAAACAACGATGTCAACAATAACAACAAAGACAAAATTTGAGCACTAACGGCAAAAAAGAAAGACAGAGAGAGAGAGAGAGAGAGAGAGAGAGAGAGAGAGAGAGAGAGAGAGAGAGAGAGAGAGAGAGAGAACGAATGAATGAATGAATGATCATTTTCCAAGGGTAACAGAGTAAGTTGCATTCAGTGATTCACATACTTTTTTCATCCTGCCCTAGCCCTGATTAGAGAATACCCCCCAAAAATAAATAAATAAATAAACAAAATGATAATAATAATAATAATCCAAACTAACAACACAATAAAGCAAAAGAAAATCAAAACCACCATCAGCAATAAAAATTCAACCTACGATTTAAAAAAGGGATAGAGTCTATAGACCTATTCAACAAATGCATAATTCCCACTAAATACAACAATCACATATTTATAAACAAAAGAGACATATTTATAAACATGTATGAGACAGTGCCAAAAGGTCGTTGTGGCGGACCCTAGTGTGTTTGATAAGAAAAATAAACTACTTAGAATATTTTTTTCTTTAGTTGGTTGTGTAATTATGTCAGCTTACACAGTTACACCATAGAAACTAGAAAGATCTATACCACAATATTATTATTACTATATTAGGAAGATGAGTTGGGTGGATTTGATACACACGGGGACTGGATGAAAAAAAGCACATGATTGCTTATTCTGTTATCCTCGATATAAAAGAATAAATAAATAAATATTTAATAAAACTGATGTTTGTAAAAAGAAAATGTTCAAAATTGACCAATCAAAAATGGGACATTTACTCATATAGGCCACAAACATTGTGTTCCTACAGCCATTCTAAGTTTCAAACAAAAATTTAAACACATAAAACAATTAAAACATACCTTTGCCATCATTTTCATCCCTAAATCACGTGTGCATGCTTTTTGGTGAAATTTGTGTCATTTCAGAAAGTTGAACTGGTCAGTTATGACTCACCATGTCCAAGAGACCTGTCACCTTATTTGCTTCTTCAGTGTAACTGTAACTCAGGCACATATTCTGGGATATATCCCAAAATATGTGCCTGAGTTACTGATTATTATATATACAGTATAATGAGTATATATATACCCTACTATCTTATCAATCTTATGATTACAATCATAAAATTTATGTTTCTAATCATATATTGTAGTGGACAAAGTTATTCAGTGGTTTTGGGTTGCTTTTTTTACGATCATTAGTTAAAATTTTACATAGAAATCAATTACATTCGTCACACGTGATTGAGAGAGAGAGGTCTATGAGAAAACAGTCAAGTCAAAATGATCTTTATTGAGGGTAAAAGATTAAGTTTACACAAATTTTTTTCATCCTGCCCTCACAAAAAAAATCAAGAAAATTGACTTCTTAAACAATCAAAGACAAATATCAACCTTGGTTGAAAACTAAAATAAATGAGGATTTTCATCCAAACAGAATCTCACAAGATAACAACAGAAAGTGTATACATACCTTTCTAAGCAATTATCTTGATATTCTGCACACTTGGCTATCCAAAAAGGCTGTTTAACATAATCCAAGGTTTATTTACCAGTAGGCTAGAACTATGAAAACCTCTCCACACAAGAATTTTGATCACTCGTTGTCCGAACGTCTGTCTTCTCACTTCGAGCAAGGAACACTCTCGTTTGTCCTGACCGGATGTCTTATAGTCCTAACCGGATGTGCGCTGCTTGTACAACCCAATGGCTACACTCCATCTCTAAAACTTTCTTTTTCTTTTTTCTTTTTGTATTTTATTTCTATTTTTGTTTGTTTGTTTACCAGCAGCAACAAAGTCTGACGGCCCCGTATTTTCACAGAACGCTCAGTAAAAGGTCAGTATGTGTGTAACCCACCCCAAAATTGTGCCTGAGAAAGGTGACAACATTTTATGGGGTCACCAGTAAAAAATAAAAACAAAAAAACAAAAACACCTGTGACCAAAGCCCCCACTCTTTTGAAGTGATCCATAGGCCTAAAACAAAAATAGTAAAGGTCATCTGTTCCCACCGGCACACGATAGCCTACTCTTACGAAAAGCGGAACAGGATTTAACGTGTGCGCAAGATGTTCTGCGTGCGTTCGCACACAGGGCCTCGGTTTATAGTCTCATTTGAGGGACTTTTGGAAAAAGTGGAGTCAGCACTGATGTTAACTCCAGGAGAAAAATCCCGTCTACCGGAATCGAACCCGGGTCGTCAAATTGCGAGCGCAATGTTCTGACCACTAGGCTATCCGTCCCACGGTCCTTCGGATGAGACTTTAAACCGAGGCCCCGTGTGCGAACGCACGCAGAACATCTTGCGCACACGTTAAATCCTGTTCCGCTTTTCGTAAGAGTAGGCCATCGTGTGCCGGTGGGAACAGATGACAAGATTTACAAAACTGCATACACACGGGGACCGGATGAAAAAAAGCACATGATTGCTTATTCTGTTATCCTCGATATAAAAGAATAAATAAATAAATAATAAATAAACGGTTAAGTCAAGTCAGTCAAGTCAAAATGATCTTTATTGAGGGAAAAAGATTAAGTTTACACAACTTTTTTCATCCTGCCCTCACAAAAAAATCATGTAAATTGACTTCTAAAACATTCAAAGACATATATCAACATTTGTTGAAAAACTAAAATAAATCAGGATTACTTTCCAACAAATCTCTCAAGATAAAAAACAAAACAAAAAACAAACCCAAGACAGTACAGCATAGGCTCACATATTACATACAAATGATAAAAAAAATACAATATAACATGGGCATGAATAACAACAAGCAGCCAAATGTGAGGTAGTATCGAACATAAACGCGGACTTATAGTTTGTCCATCAGATGTTTCTTCAAAAGTTTCTTAAACATTTGTTTTGAAGGAACTGATTTTAGAAAAGGAGGTAGGTTTTCCACAATGTTCTTCCTGAAGATGCAAGGCTTGATTTATAGAGATTATTATGGGGCCTGGGCAGAAACAGTCTATGGGTAGGCCTGTTTTTATTGACTGCAAATTTTTCCACAATTTTGTTTGAGGCTCTTCCGTTTAATATATTGAACATACATAGATACTTGTTGAACTGCAGTCTGTCTTTGAGTGGAAGAATATCTAGTTCTTTGTAGTTGGTGGTGGTCAGTGTATTAGGATTCAATGGATTAGTTTAACAGCTCTTTTATGGGTTGTTTTTTTTATACCACTCAATGTCACAGCAGATTTCTCTGCGTGAAACTCGGGCTGCTCTCCCCGGGAGAGCGCGTCGCCACAAGTGCAGCGCCTACCCATGATTTTTTACCCCTCAGGGATGGTGTCTAAACACGACACATATGTGCATGCTAGTTTATATAATTATATATATATATATAATTTTGTCATCCGCTCCTACCGGCACACGATGGCCTGCTCTTCCGAAAGGCGGAACGGGATTTTAACGTGTGCGCGAGATGTTCTGCGTGCGTTCGCACACGGGACCTCGGTTTATAGTCTCATCCGAATGACTTTGACATTCAGTTCGGTTTTTTCGTCAAACTGGGAAGAAAGGGCGAGCTGGGTACGAACCCAGACACTCGCGGTTTACATATTGGCAGGCGAACGTCTTAACCATCCTGCCACCGTAGGCGCTTTATATGCTTTAGGTTTGTTTCACTTGCACTGTCCCATAAAGCAGAAACACAATTTATAAGAGATAGAATATGGGCGTGAAAGAATAGTTTTCGTGACTGTAAATTTAGAAGAACTTTTTTTTCTAAGTTGATATAATCTTACTGAGATTCGTTTTCCTAATGTGGCTATGTGATCTGACCAAGACAAATCGTTGTGGATTACTGCACCTAGTACTTTGTGTGAGACCACTTCTTCAATTTGTTGTCCATAGATATAAATTGGCGCGAATGGAGAACGCAATTTCTGTCTTTTTTGTCAGTGGTTATAAACATACATTTTGTTTTATTAGAATTAAGAGATATGATTGAGTTCTGTCCATTCGATAAGTTTATTGATATCTGCCTGCATATCTTTCACAAGCTGGTTTGGATCATTGTTGTTACATTGAATTGATGTATCATCAGCAAACATTTGACATGAACAATCGATATGCAGAGGTAGGTCATTAATATAGATGGAGAAAAGAAGTGGTCCTAGTATTGATCCCTATGGTATTCCATATTTCATGGGTAATAAGGTTGATCTCCTAGGCCCGATTTCAACAAGTTGATAATGATTACTGAGAAATTAGTCTAAAAATGATAATGCTTGGTCGGAAATTTTATAGAATTTTAATTTTTTGATGAGGAGAGAGTGGCTAATAACGTCAAAGGCTTTAGCAAAGTCTAGAAAAAGGACTCCAGTGATTTCATTATTATTGATATTCAAAAGACAATGCTCAATTAGTTGTATTAAGGCTGTATGGCAAGAATGGTTTTCACGAAAACCTGACTGGTTTTCATTAATTAGATCATATATTTTAAAATGAGAATGTAAGTGAAATTGTATGTGTTTTTCTAATAGTTTAGATAGGACTGATAGTATGGATATTGGTCTGTAGTTCCACGGATTGGTTGGGTCTCCTGCTTTGTGTAAGGGTATTACTTTTGCTCGTTTAAACTTCATTGGGAAGTAATTCTTGTCAATACACAAGTTAAGTATGTAGTTAGGGTGTCAGTTATGGCGTATGTACTGATTTTTAATATTTGACTATCGATTTTGTCAAGGTCTTTTGATCTTGACTGTTTCAATCTGAGTATATTATTAAGCACTTCTGTTACTGTTATTGGGGGTATAACAAAATCAGATGAGATGTTCTTTGATGAACAGTATTGTTTTAATTCTATCAGCTCGTTTGTTTTTGTTTTATCATTAGATATTATAGAGTCAGCAATGTTTACAAAGTGAGAATTCAGGTTTTCTGCTGATATTTCTTTTATGACTTTTTGGGAGTTATGTCTTGATTTATTAGTTAAGGTATTAATGGCTTTCCAAATCGAGGGGTCACCCTCCTGCAATGCAGTTGTTGACATTACAGATAAATTGTAATTAACTGCATCACTTATTCAGTTTTTTCTTTCAAATATAATGGAGTAAGCACTCATGTACTTTTTTTACATCCAGTCCCCGTGTGTATGCAGTTTTCAAAATTTTGTCAACTGTTCCCATTGGCACACTACAGCCTACTCTTCCCAAAAGGGGAACAGGTTTGAACGTGTGCACAAGATGCTCTGCGTGGGCACACAGGACCTGGGTTATTCACTTGTTGATGGGCTTTTTTTTTATCGTTTTTGCTGTTATTGAGTTGGGGGGTGAGGGAGGTTTAAACCCCTCTGCCCATTGAGTTTCAGTGCTGGAAAGAGGATCTAATCTGCAAGCAGTTTTCTAACTATGCTTAGGCCAAGAAAATTCTCTCTCTCTCTCTCTCTCTCTCTCTCTCTCTCTCTCTCTCTCTCTCTCTCTCTCTCTCTCTCTCTCTCTCTCTCTCTCTTCTCTCTCTCTGTCTGTCTGACGGGGGCACGTGACGGGACCCAAAGCAACAGGGTGCACTTTGCAACAGCAGCGATCAATTTTCCCGTTTACTACAGCACCCTGCGAGTTATTGGACTTCAATAACTGTAGAACGAATGCTGAGTGCTCTGCTAACAAACAATGCCCTAACGAGTTAGAAGGTTTGTGGTGGCGAAGACACAGCACTGTTGTGTTAGGACTCAAGCCAGCAAGCTCCCCAGTGACAACAAATATGGCAGACCCAGTGCTCAAGGAAACAGCCAGACTCAATATTATAGGGTAAACCACCAAGCCAGATACGACAGACCAATGACGACAACAGCAACAGCAGGAAAATCAAGTGAGTAGCCAGATATCTATAAGATGGTTTCCTGGGCTGTAACATAGTACTTTCACACACCCACAACTGCTAATTCCAGTTGGTTAGATTTCAAGTGGGTGTTATTGTTGGTTTTTTTTATGAATATTAAAATGATTTGTAATTGTAGGGCCTATACAACATAGAGTCACGGCAGAGTTCTCTGCCTTAAATTTGGGTTGCTCTCCTAGGGCAGGGTGCCTCCCACAAGAGCTGCAATACATATTTTCTGTTCCTGTTTGCATTTGTGTGGGGGTTTGTTTTCCTTTTACTTTTTATTAGGGTTTGTTTTGTTTTGTTTTGTTTTCCTATCAGAGTGGCTGTTTTCTACCAAATTTTGCCAAATATCACACACACACACACACACACACACACACACACACACACACACACACACACACACACACACACACACACACACACAATTTTGCCAAGTATGCCCACTGGCACGCACACACAGTCACTGCGCTGCAATTTGACGACCCTGGTTCGATTCCTGTTCGAGAGGATTTTTTTCCTGGAGTTATCATCAGTACTGACTCCATTTTCCCCAACAGTCCTTCCGATGAGACTATAAACCGAGGCCCGTGTGCCAATGCACGCAGAACATCTTTGGCACACGTTAAATCCTGTTCTGCTTTTTGTAAGAGTAGGCCATTGTGTGCCGGTGGGAACAGATATTTACAAAACTGTATACACACAGTGACTTGATGTAAAAAAAAAAAAAAAAAAAAAAAAGTACTTGACTGCTTATTCCATTATCCTCCATATAAAAAAATGAATGAGTAAATCACACACACACACACACACACACACACACACACACACACAACACACACACACACACACACACACACACACACACACACACACACACACACACACACACACACACACACACACACACACTAACACGGCAATTTAGTATGTAGCCCACAGTTCTCTGTGTTCGGAATTTTTAGGGGGACCAGAAATCGTCATAAATAATGACCTCCTTCATTTCATTACAGATAAAATCGATGCTGTGGTCTAGACAAAGTGAAAAATTCTTTATGTTTCTCTATGGTTTCCTGCAAAGAAACTCAGTAACTGTCTTGGGGAGTTCTGTTTCTTTCTCTTATATCCTATATAATTGCTTTTGGTTCGTGTGTGTGTGTGTGTGTGTGTGTGTGTGTGTGTGTGTGTGTGTGTGTGTGTGTGTGTGTGTGTGTGTGTGTGTGTAATTTGGCCGAAAGTCTTTTAGTCTAATGAAAATTTGACATAAGCGCCAAATTTGGAACTCCTCGGATTAGGTGAAGTTTTTGACTGGTGGTTGATCATATCAGAGAACTGTTTAGGGTGCCCCTGGGATAAGATCCAAAAAAAGTTGGTTCTTGGGGGAGGTCACCTCAACAAAGAGTACTGTACAGGTTGGGGGGGGGGGGGGGGGGGTTCTGCAACTACAGGGACGGCTTGATGATGATGGCTTTGTGGCAATCATATCTGGGCATGATCTGTCTTGTCAGAATCCTGCCTGTTCATCCCAAGTGTCCTGTCTAGTGTCGTCTTCAGTCTTTCTAGGATTATTCTTGTCAGTACTTTCCCTGGGATAGACAACAGCATGATTCCTCTCCAGTCATTACGGGATGACAGGTACCCTTTCTTTGGCAGTTTCACGAGGTAGCCTTTCTTCCAGTCTTCTGGCACACTCTCTTGCTCCCAGATCTTGTGTAGGAGTGGATGCATTGTGTCAGCTGAAGTCTGGATGTCTGCCTTCAGTGCTTCTGGGGATATACCATCGGGGCCTGCTGCTTTACCTGACTTGAGTGACTTAATAGCTTTGGTGATCTCATTTTTGGTAGGAGAGCCAGTGTTAATACTAAGGATTTCAGTAGGTGGTGGGATGTCTAGCAGGACAGATGGTGCAGGTCTGTTGAGTGTTTCCTTGAAGTGCTCTGCCCATCTTGCTCTCTGGTCCTCCTCACCTAAAATGGTATTGCCGTTCTTGTCTTTGATGGGGCAACTTGGTTTGCTATTTTTTTCCAGAGAGGTTCCTCGTGATTTCGTATGGTCTCTTCATGTTTCTTTAGCCCACTGCAGTCTCTGCTTCCTGAGTCAGCTCCTGGGTGAAGTTTCTCTTGTCCTTTCTTGCACTTCTTTTTACCTCCGGGTTCTTGTCCCAGTAGCGTGCTTGCAACACCTGCTTCTCTTCTTGATCTAGTGTTTGGTTTTTCTGGTCTTTCGGCTGTTTTCTCTCCCTGTGATCAGTGCCCATGTTTCTGTTGTCAGCCATTCCTTGTTTTCTTGATTTCTTTCCCACGACTGTTTGGCATGTTGTCTTCCAGGTCTCACACAGATTGTACCACTGCTCTTCGATTGTTTTCTCTGGCAGCTGGGAAAGCTTGCTGAACTTGTTCCTTAGTTCAAGCTTTAAAACGTCTGTTTTTTTCTTTCTTTAAAAAGCCTTAAAGCACGTTGTATTTGTGCAATGGTCTTCCTGCCCTGTCGGTGAAGGCTTTGAGCTTGATCTTGAGGATGGCTACTACAAGATGGTGGTCTGACGCTGCATCTGCTCCGCGCTTCACCCTGACATCATGCAGGCTCCTTCTCCACTTTCGCCAAATTGTGATGTGGTCGATCTGGTTTTCGGTCCTGCCATCTGGGGAAGTCCATGTGGTCTTGTGGACTTACTTGTGGGGAAAGATGGTACCTCCAATGACCAGGTCATTGAAGGTGCTGAACTCTGCTAAGAATTTACCGTTATCGTTCTGGTCACTGGTGCCATGTCTGCCCATGATCAGTTCTCTGTTGGTGTTGTCTTATCCCACTTTAACGTTCAGGTCTCAATGGTTCAAATCCCTTTCAAGGGGATTTTTCCACTGGAGCTAACTTCAGTGCAGACTCCACTCTCCCCAAAAGTCCTTCGGATGATACTACAAACCGAGGCTCTGTGTGCGAACGCGCACAGAACACCTTGCACACACGTTAAATCCTGTTCCGCTTTTTGTAAGAGTAGGCCATTGTGCACCGATGGGAACAGATGACAACGTTTACAAAGCTGCATACACACGGGGACTGTATGTAAAAAAAAAAAAAGCACATGAGAGCTTATTCCGTTATCCTCGATATCCAATCCAAAGCCTTTTTTTTATGCCTTCTTGGCATGTAGGGCAGCAACAAAGGTTCTCCACTCCTGCCTGTCTTGGGCCAGTTTCTGAATGGTTCCCCAGGAGTGTTGGAGGGTCTTCAGCTCTGTTTCTATTGTCCGACGCCAGGTGTTCTTGGGTCGTCCTCGCCTGCGTTTTCCGTCTGGTGTCCAGTGGAGGGCTGTTCGGGCGATGTTCCCTTGTTCCCGTCGGCTGATGTGTCCTATCCATCTCCATCGTCTTTGCATAATGATGGTATCTATATTTTCTTGGTCGCAGCGGGCCAGGAGTTCTTGGTTGGAGATGGTCTCAGGCCAGAAGATGCGCAGTATTCTCCTGAGATTCTTCGTGTGGAATGTAGACAGTTTGTTAATGTCATTCTCAGTCATCCTCCAGCATTCTGCACCATACAGGAGGGTGGAAAGTACGCAGCTCTGATACAGTCTTAGTTTGGTCTTTGTGCTGTATTGGGATGACTTCCACACATTGTTCAGATTTCTGTAGGCAGCTCTTGCTTTGTTGATGCGGTTTTTTATGTCACTGCTTGCTCCGCCATCATGCCTGACAATACTCCCAAGGTATGTGAACTCTTCAGTTGTTGGCAGATCTTCTCCGTTCACTGTGACAGGAGAGGGATTCTGAACGTTTAGCATCATCACCTCTGTCTTCTTCTGGCTGATTTTCAGGCCTACTTGCTGGGCAAAAGTGTTGAGACGGGATGTCTTCTCCTGGATATGATGGTGGGTGTGTGAGAGCAGTGCCAGATCGTCAGCAAAATCTAGGTCTTCAAGTGTTGTGAAAGGGGTCCATCTGATGCCCCGCGGCTGGTCAGCTGTTGTCTGTCTCATCACCCAGTCGATTGTCAGGTTGAAGAGCAGTGCCGACATGGGGCAGCCTTGTCTGACGCCGGTCTTTACACTGAAGCTGGTTTCACTGTTTCCTACTCTGCATGTGAAGTTTTTGTAGAAGCTCTTAATGACTTGTACAATCTCCTGCGGTATTCCATATGCTCGGAGTATGCACCATAGACTTTTTCGATGTATGCTGTCAAAGGCTTTCTCAAAGTCTACAAAGTTGATGTACAGCTGTCTCTGCCATTCCGTGCACTGTTCGATGATGTTGCGCAATCCTCGATATAAAAGGACAATATATTTTTATATATTTATTTTTTTTTAAAAACACGCACGCACGCACGCACGCACGCACACGCACACACACACACACACACACACACACACACACACACGGATAGCCTAGTGGTCAGAACATTGCGCTCGCAATTTGATGACCCATTTTGGATTCCCGGTCGAGGGGATTTTTCCCTGGAGTTAACATCAGTGCTGACTCCACTCTCCCCACAAGTCCTTCAGATGAGACTATAAACCGAAGCCCCATGGGCGAACGCACGCAGAACATCTTGCGCACACGTTAAATCCTGTTCCGCTTTTCGTAAGAGTAGGCCATTGTGTGCCGGTGGGAACACATGACAAGATAGACAAAACTGCATACACACGGGGACTGGATGTAAAAAGCATATGAGTGCTTATTCCATTATCCTCGAAATAAAAGAATAAATAAAAGATAAAAGAGGACGCACGCACGCACGCACGCACGCACGCACGCACGCGCACACGCACACGCACACGCACACACACACACACACACACACACACATTTTGGTATCGTCAAATATCGCTTTATTTAAGTAAGTGGATTTAAAGGATAAGTTCCTGCCATCACTAACTCGGCTGGTCTGCCAACTTCTGGTCTGCCAAAGTGGTTACCAAAACACACAACTGGTGTAGTGCGCTTATGCCAACATACACACTGATCAAGATAAGGCAAAGATAGACAAATCATACATTCTGTCCACAAACCAAACTGGTTAAAGATGCAAGAACGTAAAACAAAATCACTGTAAACCTAACATGTTGACTCTAAACCTAACGTGCTAGAACACATAACACAGTCAGTGTAAGCCTAAGGTATGTAGGCCTACAGACACGTAAACCCACATTTCCAAGTGCAAACATTAGTACGCTCTATTACATCTTTGGGAGTACCTAGATCTACATACAAATCCACAACAGTTTTTATATAAAAGTAGCCCATGGTTTGTACACACATCAAAGTAAAAAGGAAAGGTAAAGGCGTCCCATAACCTAGGCGGTCGTAGGGGAGCGAGGCATCAGAGACCTCAGCTTCTCTAGGGGCCAGCATATTGAGGGCGGCGCCCATCTCCTCTCCCTCGCCGCTTTACCCTCCCTGATCCTAAAGAGGGCAGGTACCCATTTACAGCTGGGTGAACTGGGGGACTGTACTGAAGCCAAGGCGCGCAAATGGTCACCCATCCAACTGGTAACCACGCTCGACGCT
Source organism: Stramonita haemastoma (assembly GCA_030674155.1). Classification (NCBI taxonomy): domain Eukaryota; kingdom Metazoa; phylum Mollusca; class Gastropoda; order Neogastropoda; family Muricidae; genus Stramonita; species Stramonita haemastoma. Next base: position 40,359,820 of record CM060317.1, on the reverse strand, counting down.
GCTTAACTTGACTTGGGGAAAGCGAGCACTCTGACCACTTGGCTATTCCTCCCCCGACATCAGTGTGCTTACGCGGATTAAGGAAAAAGTCGCGTGTTTTTGTGAGGGTGGCACCAAAGAAAGGTAATGCTCGTATGTGCACACACACACACACACACACACACACACAACACACACACACACACACACACACACACACACAGAGTCACACACACAGAGTCACACACACACACACACACACAGAGTCACACACACACACACACACACAGAGTCACACACACACACACACACACAGAGTCTCTCTCTCTCTCTCTCTCTCTCTCTCTCTCTCTCTCTCTCTCTCTCTCTCTCTCTCTCTCTCACACACACACACACACACACACACACACACACACACACACACACACACACACACACACACACACACACACACACACAGAGTCTAGCTGGAAAAAGAGCAAAGGGGCTATCTATCAACAAAGGTGGCAGGGTTAAGACTTCTCTGTTCATCACAAGAATGCTTGCTATCATATAGATCTAGTATTAAAAGCACAAGAGTTATTTCACTCTGAAGAAAGGATACCAGGTTGTCTAGATTTAGGCTACACGAAAAAAATGAGAAAATATGAGTTGTTACAACACAAAAAGTGATATTAACTGTACAAAGCAGATTGTTTCCTTGACTTATAAAATGCTTATAAAATCACTTCAAGATATGTTGCAAATGCTTTTCGCATAAGCAGGAACAGTATAACAACAGACCATTATACATATTAGCATGCTACAACTTAAACCTAGTCTGACGTTATCTCCTCCACAATTAATGTTTAGCAGTGTATCACTTCTGCATGATGTTTTTTCTGATCACTGTTGTCTAGTCCTATCGGTTTGTTGTTAAAACAACTTCGATTTTTTAAGACAGTCTACAGCATTGCCAGTCATTTTTCGTTAACCTTGTACGGTGTTGTTGGCAAGAGTAGTACTGTTTAAAGATTACCAGCTTTTTGTGCTTATTTTGTGTATGTTTGTTTGTCGTCATATATTTTTGAAAGATAATTTTTCTGTTTAGGGTTTGATACTTTTTCCTCATTGTTGATTGTAGGTTAATAATTTTGTATATGTTGTTCAATGTTATTCTTAGTTTGGTGATGTACAGTTCGGATTTGCATTTTACCCCCTTTTTATTGTAGCTGAATATAATAGCTGTGCATTTTTTGTTTTGATATTCAGTGTTTTGGCAATAGGTTGAAAATCCTTCCTCCTTACACTTCCAAATTCCCCCCTCCCTTTTTCGGTCTAATACCACAACTTGTTCAGAAACGTTGAAGACATTTGAACATGTACACACACCTGAACAGACAAGCACACACACACACACACACACACACACACACACACACACACACACACACACACACACACGACACACACACACACACACACACACACACACACACACACACACACACACACACACACACAGAGGCAAATACATATTTTTACACACCTGGGCAAGCATACAACGGCATGCGCAACTCGTGTGTATGTATGTTTGTGTGCGTGTGCGTGCGTGCATGTATGCCTGTGTGTGTGTGTGTGTGTGTGTGTGTGTGTGTGTGTGTGTGTGTGTGTGTGTGTGTGTGTGTGTGTGTGTGTGTGTGTGTGTGTGACAAGTATCCCCTAAGTCCTAAAAGCTATATGATTACCACATCAACAAGTTACAGGTACAGAGTTTAACACCACAGTGATTAAAAAAAAAAGTACAGCCAACACACACCATCCCTGATTCCATTTAGTCCAAAGCAACTAAATCGACAATGCTGAAAAAAACAACAACCCAAGAATGACTATTGATTCGATTGCTTGAGATACAGCTGTAGGTGTTTTTGCTGGGAGCTGTAGTTGCATCCACCACACCACACCACACCATACATCTCAAGTCGTTATAAACTAAACCGTCTGTTAATGACGCAGTTAACAGACTCTACACTGCAATGCAGGCTATTGAAGCCACATACAGAGTGACTGGCTTATTTGCACAGATATACTCCGCACGTGCTCCTAAGACACATAAGTACACTGTACCCAACGCATGGTATCGTGATTTGTGTAAAACAGAGGTCCAGAAACTATTTCAAAGAAAAGAAATAAAGAAATCGAAAAGGCAGAAGGTGCATAATTACACTGTAACCAATGCATGATATCATGACTTGTGCAAAACATGTAGCTAATGCATAATATCATGACGTGTACAAAATAGAAGTTCAAAAATCTATTTCTAAGAAACAAACACTTCGAAAAGGCAGGAGATGCATAGTTACACTGTGTCCAGTGCATAATATGACTTGTACAAAACAAAAGTTCCAGAAACTATTTCGACAAGACCATAGACAATCCAACAGTCCTGTAATTGTCCACACGCACCACAATGACCACCACCACCACCACCACCACGACTGTTTTCAAAGAGGATACTTTCCACAAACCACATCCTACTAGACCTCTACCTTCTACAGCCTCTTAGACACCCGGTACCAGATCTCCTCCTTGGGGTGGGTGACAAAGCCGTAGACAGGTGAGATGTCTTGGCCAGGTACCAGCAGGAACTTGACCTTTCGCAGGGCGGTGACCAGCATGATGGTGGCCTCCAGGTAAGCGAAGCGGTATCCCGGACACTGCCGTCGGCCCGCGAACCCGAAGGGAGAAAAGGCGATGGTGGGCCGTCCCTTGCTTCTTTTCTCTGTGAATCGATCTGGGTCAAACCTGATGATTAAAAGGGGGAGAAAAGTTTCTTGATTCTTCTGGAAGCACAATGATAAAAAAAAATTTAATGGACATAAAGGGCTGACCGCTACGCTGCCTCTCTCTCTCTCTGTGTCTCTGTCTCTGTTTCTCTGTCTTGGTCTTGTCTGTCTGTCTGCCCCCCCCCCCCCTCTCTCTCTCTCTCTCTCTCTCTCTGGATATCTGTCTGTGTCTGTCTGTCTCTCCCCTTCTGACTCTCTCTCTATTTTGTCTCTGTGATTTTCATCTAATTGTTCAGTAGCATTTCACTATGATGCTCATTTTGATTATTCATTTGAATGTATTTGAAAGTGTTGATCATTACTGTTTGTATATGTTGCTTACTTGGGTTTTTGTGCATTTGTGTTTGTGTGTGTGTGCGCGCGCGTGCGTGTGCGTGCGTGTGTGTGTTTGCGTGCGTGCGTGCGTGTGCGCGTGTGTGTGTGTGTGTGGTTTTCATTTCATTGCCAATTTTCCCATTTTTCTCCTTTTTTTTAAGAGAGCATGGTGTAAAGGAACCTTGTGCTTATCCATTTACTCTCAATAAACTTTTCTAGTTTGAGTTCTCTCTCTCTCTCTCTCTCTCTCTCCTCTCTCTCTCTCTCTCCTCTCTCTCTCTCTCTCTCTCTCTCTGGGGGCGGTCACGAGAAGTGAAGCGGACAGGGCGTACATTTTCTGTGAGCAGCAGTAAAACTAGAAATTCAGTCAAAAATGCCAGTTACTGGACTTCCAGCGGCTGTGGAGAGGACCTTAGGCGCCCTGCTGACTGACAATGCAGTTTCCAGCTGGAAAGCGGCAGGAGAAGGGACAGCGTGGTTTTTGTCTTGCGACTGAAACCAGTGGACACAGCAGTGTCAACCAACATGGCGGATCCAACAGTGAATTGCAGCACACAAGCACAGTACTACAGGAAAAAATCGTTTTCTCAAAGACGACGAGATGTTGAGCGTTCTCGAAAGCATAAAGAGAAGCAGGCAAGTGTTGTGTGTAAAAGTGACTGTGTCCTCAGTGCCTCGAGTCTGCCTGACAGTGGAATAGAACAGGGGAATACAGCATGTGTAGATACACATGGAATAGACCTACCAACAACACACACACAGGACATCAACAGAAAAACATCAGTTAAGTTGCCATCATCGGTTGATTTAGAACCTCCCTGTATGTCTGATTGTAGTGACTGTGCTGATATGTGTGTTTTGCAGCCTGAGGTGAACGATGATAATATTGTTGGTGCATTCGACACAAGAAATGTCAAACAGTACGTGGCTACTCTAACTGATAGATCGGTACAGAGAAGGCTAAGAGACAGACAAAGAAATACACACTTTAGAAAATCCGTGCTACATCATTCAGACGGTGAAGATATTGTGACGTGTGAATCAGACGACATTGTGATCCTTGTGATCCAGTACGCATGCCAACCAGACACTGAGCCAGTATGTGTGTACTGGTTTGTCAAACAGCAAGAGAAAAACATGCTAAAAGAGGAACGTGTCAAACTCGCCAGTTTGCGGAATGGGAAGCGAATCCAGAACACACTACACACGGAGACCCTATCGTGTGCTTCAAGGGACTTAGCGACACTTAGAGAACTATTACAGCAGTTTCTTGGCTAGCCTAGACCTAAGGGTGTGTGTGTGACAAAGACTGGACGAAAGAAAGGCTGGGAATGCCGTAACATATCTGGACAGTAAAGAGTTTTGTGTCTCGATGTACATTACTAATCAATGCTGTGGTTTCCATGGCTTGGAGTAGCGTCGTGTGTCAGCTTAAAGCAATTATCGTTATCGTTATTCGGCAACCCCCTTCATGTATGGGCCAATGGCCTTTTTTCATGAATAAACCTTTCGAGTTCGAGTTCTCTCTCTCTCTCTCTCTCTCTCTCTCTCTCTCTCCTCTCTCTCTCTCTCTCTCTCTCTCTCTCTCTCTCATACAACACACACACACACACACACACACACACACACACACACACACACACACACACACACACACACACACACACCAGAATGTCTCATCTATTGTCAAAGCATGTTTACCATAAAAAACAAGCCCCCAAAAAACATGTTTACTATGTTTACCATCCATATTGAGAAATGTTTTATTCATACTTTGTACTCTCTACTTTAATAATAGTGAGTGACGAACGTAACTTATTTCTATGTAAACTTTTAACTAATAATCCTTAAAAAAAAAAATTTAAAACATTGAGTGACTATGTCCATCATGATATGACATAATTATGAACATATTTTTTTATGACTGTAATCATAAGATTGATAAAGATATTATGGTATATATGTCCCAAAATGTGCCTTACAGCTGATAGATTCCTCTTGTGTTCCCTTATTTTTTATTTAGAATTCAAAGCATGTATTTCCCTTAGAATGAAGTTTATTGATGATATGTGCGAGAACCTGTGAGTGTGTGTGTGTGTGTGTGTGTGTGTGTGTGTGTGTGTGTGTGTGTGTGTGTGTGTGTGTGTGTGTGAATCATTATCCAATTTATGAAAATGTTATGCTATTTTTTAAACATCTGGGATGGCTTATGTAATTTGTTATTGGTAGTATCCCCCCCCCTCTTCCAATAAGGATATCAGTTAATTTTTTCCCCTTTTATCAAAATGTATGATTTACATGACTTATTGACAGATGGTGGTGAATTGATGTTTTCAGTTGTTTATCTCATTATGTTTCTCTTGTTTGCTCTTTATCTATTAGAACTTTTTTTTAATTTTATAATCAAAATCATCATTTCATTGTGATTTCTGATTTTCGTTTTCTGAATAAGTGCATTTTTATTACCTTACTATATATAGTCTTGCTGTCCTTATTTCTTGTCTGTTGTTTGGTACTGGGTATAGTTTCTTGTTCTTGGTATTTCATTATTCTTGTTATTGTTTAGTTTAAGAAGTTTTTTAATCTTGATTCTATCCCTGATAAGGGCTGGGACTGGATGTAAAAAACCACATGAGTGCTTATTCATTATCCTCGAATAAAAGAATTTGCCTTGCCTTGCCTTGCCTTGCCTTGTCTCTCTCTCTCTCTCTCTCTCCTCTCCTCTCTCTCTCTCTCTCTCTCTCTCTCTCTCTCTCTCTCTCTCTCTCTCTCTCTCTCTCTCTCTCTCTCCTCACACACCACACACACACACACACACACACACTCATATACAAACCAGTGAAAGATATCAAATATATAGACAATTTGTAAGTTCACTTGATTCAAACCTTACCTAAAGCTTGATATGGACATTCATTTGAAAAGAGTTATGTCTAAGTTTAGACTTGGTGTATCAGATATAAATGTTCATAAATTCAGATACAGACAACATTATGTTGATGGCCTCAGGTTACTATGCCCATTATGTAAGCAAGCTCCTGAGGATGAAGTACATTTTGTGTTATGCTGTCCAGTGTTAGAGGATATCAGGCAGAATTATATCCCAGTAAAGTATAGTTAAAAGTTAAAGTCTGTCCCGAGCCATAAGGCTCATCAGGCCGGTGCTTATCCCGGTTTCTGTGGCGTTAAGCGACTGAGAGTCATAGACTCCCCCCGGATAGGACGCCAGTCTATCGCAGGGTTAACCCCCCAACACAAGGTTGGTACCCCTTTTAACACCTGGGTGGGGTGAGAAAATAGCCGTAAAGTGCCTTTTCCAAGGGCACAACGCCATAGCGGAATAGCTGGATCGAACCCGCAACCTTTAGATTACGAGTACAACGCCCTAACCACTAGGCCACAGCGGCGGCAGTAAAGTATAGTAGACAGCCTAATTCATTTTTTATTTATTTAAAGTCTGTCCCGAGCCTAAGGCTCATCAGGCCGGTGCTTATCCCGGTTTCTGTGGCGTTAAGCGACTGAGAGTCATAGACTCCCCCCTGGATAGGACGCCAGTCTATCGCAGGCCTAATTCATTTAGACTGTTTACTCATGGCGTCAAGTCAGCCTGAGGTTGTGGTAGCCTGACTTTATATTTGTGTAAAGCTTCCAGAATAAGAGATATTTTGTTATCGTAAGTAATTTTTTGTAACTGAAGTTTTTGTTATAAAATAACTTTTTTTTTCTTTTTCAGTTGTTACTGTTGTTTTTTATCCACCATCAAATACTGAGCATTTCGGCAACTCCCTTCATGTATGGGCCAATGGTCTTTTTGTGAATAAATCTTTCGAGTTCGAGTTCTCTCTCTCACAGCCCCTCTTCTCTCTCATCCTGCTTTCTCTCTCTCTCTCTCTCTCCTCTCTCTCTCTCTCTCTCTCTCCTCTCTCTCTCTCTCTCTCTCTCTCTCTCTCTCCTCTCCCCACACACACACACACACACACACACACACACACACACACACAAACTCACACTGACGGTGCCGGCCAGATGTTTTCATCTTTCATGGTGACCCCCAGAGCCTGGATCACTGGCGTCTGCAACACACCAGTGGCATAATTATCATTATCGTCTGCAACACACCAGTAGCGTAATTATTATTATCGTCTGCAACACACCAGTAGCATAATTATTATTATCGTCTGCAACACACCAGTAGCGTAATTATTATTATCGTCTGCAACACACCAGTAGTATAATTATTATTATCGTCTGCAACACACCAGAAGCATAATTATTATTATCGTCTGCAACACACCAGTAGCATAATTATTATTATCGTCTGCAACACACCAGTAGCATAATTGTTATTATCGTCTGCAACATACCAGTAGCATAATTATTATTATCGTCTGCAACACACCAGTAGCATAATTATCATTATCGTCTGCAACACACCAGTAGCATAATTATCATTATCATCTGCACATTACTGAAACTGCAATACTTCTTCTTTTTCTTTCTCTTGTTCTTTGGCTAGAACTCTGAGGTTCACCAACGGTGATCATTTGCGTATGCGACCGTTTTTTGCCCACCATGAAGGCAGTTGCATTCTGTCTTCGGGGATGTAAGCTGTATGTTCGTGTTTCCGTCACCCACCGAACGCTGTCAAGAGTGACAGGATCTTTGACGTACATATTTGATCTTCCTCATGTGTATAAAAACACGAGGAGAATCGAGGTACTGGCAGGTCTACAATTGAAGATGATCTGGCAGATCGTAAATATCCCACCCTTAATTCATTAGACGCCGCCGAGATTCGAACCCACGACTTCATGCACCCATGGATTTAAGTCGAACGGTCTTAACCACCCGGCTATAGCGTACGCAACTGGCATTTCTAAACTATTTCGTGGTTGTTACATCAGCACATTTTTTTTCAACATGTTATTGGATAACATTTGGGGCAGAGCAGGAAGGCGTGGGGGTGAGGGAGGGCTGGTGGTGTGAATGGGTATCCTTTGACCCTTGATTGAAGAGTCACCACTTCAGTTCTCACTCCAGAAAAAAAGAAAAGAGAGGGGAAAAGGAGGGGAAACAATATGTCAAAATCTGTAAATGCATCCAATGATATTTCGTTCTTGTCCACTGACTAAATTCAAAGGAACGAAAAACAAACAAACAAACAAATAACAACAAACAAACAAACAAAAAGAGAAGGACCTAGTCAAAGTAAGACAAAACTAGGAAAATAACATTTTAAAAACCAAATAAACCTTTTTTTTAACTCACTCCTGACGGTATTTTGTGTCCATCCAGCATGGTGTCGTTGTCAGAGACACGCGTGGCAAAGGTGACCAGCTGAGAACACCGCAGGGTTTCGTCCAACACCTGCCGTAGGTACCTGTCAAAAACAGCACAGAGAACCGTGTTATAGCAGGTACGAGAAATTTGCATCTTTACATACACAAGGAATATGTAACCCACGTGAATTGTAATCCACCTAAATTGGAACCCTTGTGAATTTCTCTGTATGTGAGATAATAAAGTATTTGAATTGAATTGAACCACACGTTTGAGCATACACAGCATAAAAAGAAAGACAAGACCCACATCCATTCACATATATTACATAATTATATTCTGCTTGAAGGACGTGGATAACAAAATACCAATGATAAAAAAGACGCATAATCATCCGAGTACCCATATACAGCAACGAAGAATCTTGCTGACCAGAAAGAGAAATGTAAAAACAAAAAAAGAAAACAGCAAAACATAAAGAAACACCCAGAAAACTATAAGCATAAAAAAGATATCCAATCTACAAACAAAGCACACCAATATAGCCTAAAGTTAACGAAGCACACGAAGACAACGCTTAATCAACAAGGAAGAAAATGTAGAAACAAGCATAGCAATAAAGCACACAACACAATATCATGGTCCACTTGATAAAGCACATTTATGTATCAGTAAAACACAGAGGCACTGGCCCACCAAAAATTAATCATACAGGCCCACTTCATAAAATTTGAGCTACCCGTTTTGTTTTTGTTCTTGGGCTAGAGCTCCGAGGTTCAACAATAGTGATATTTTGTGAATGCGATCGTTTTTACCCATCATTAAGGTAGCCGTGCTGTGACTTGGGGATGGTGTCTAAACACGACACCTGTGTGCATGTTCTTTTGGTTTTCTTTAAATTTTATCATCTTTCCTACCGGCACAAAAGGGCACACTCTTCTGGAAGGCGGAACGGGTTTTTAACATGTCCACAAGATGTTCTGCGTGATTTCGCATACGGGACTTCAGTTTATAGTCTCATCGAAGGATTAGATAACCGTTTAACAACACAACACGGTGATTTTTTTTTGTTTGTTTACTGTCACCAGGTACCACTCAGAAACATTCACGTTGAGTGGAAACAAAAATACACACACACTTTAAAGAATAATAATAAAAGAGTTTTAGACATTCAAGAACAAACTACAATGAGACCACAACCGACATACAAACAAACTGACAGAAGCTCCACCTATTACAAAGAAAGGATAAATCAGAAAGCCTATCATAAAGCAGCCATACAATTATCTGACATGAAGCACTAAAAAAAATTTTTAACTTATACACAGCCACAGAATACATAATTATGGACAAAAAGAATCCACCAAAAATCCAATCAAAGCCCCCATAGAATTATGGCAAGAATCAAACATCTGACATTGATGCACTAAATATAAAAGACAACAAAAACAAAAAACCGTATCATACACAGGCACAGAACACTGATGGACAAAAAGACACCCACCTAAAAAACCGATCAAAGCTACC
>CM060317.1:40319894-40344894 GCA_030674155.1 Stramonita haemastoma | reverse complement strand
AAAAAAAAAAAAAAAAAAATTCTAACTTTAAACATCAAACTAGGTATAGTGTTCATACAAAAAGCTGGACATCAAGTACAAAAAAAAAAAAAAAAAATGTCCAAAGTTTTCTGAGCTTCGGAATAATGTCCTACCTCATGAATATTTGTATCCAAGATCCATGTTCACATTTTGTAATTTGTTCTCTTCTGATAAAAATAAGTTATTAAAACTTAGCAAATTCATTGTTAAGAGTAAAGTTGCATAACATTATGAAAAGGCTGACTGTATTTTTATTTCTGTAAATTCTGTGTATGAACGTATTCTGTTATTGCAAACTATATATGTTACAGTTGATTTTGTTTTCTGAAATCCTCCATGCCCCAAGAGGGGTCAAACGCGAATTAAATCTTGAATCGTGTGTGTGTGTGTGTGTGTGTGTGTGTGTGTGTGTGTGTGTGTGTGTGTGTGTGTGTGTGTGTGTGTGTGTGTGTGTGTGTGTGTGTGTGTGTGTGTGTGTATGCGCGCGCGTGGGTGTATATGTGCCTACGTGCGCGCGCGCGCACGTGTGTGTGGGTGTGGGTGTGGGTGTGTGTATGCGCGGGGTGTGTGTGTGTGTGTGTGTGTGTGTGTGTGTGTGTGTGTGTGTGTGTGTGTGTGTGTGTGTGTGTGTGTCTGTCTGTCTGTCTGTCTGTCTGTCTGTCTGTCTGTCTCTCTCTCTCTCTCCTCTCTCTCTCTCTCTCTCTCTCTCTCTCTCTCTCTCTCTCTCTCTCTCTCTCTCTCTCTCACCACTTTGTAGTTTTTGCGGAGGACGGCGATGTCCTTGTCAGAGGCCACAGCGTCCCCCAGCAGGCCCTGCAGCACGGCCTTGGCCGAGTACTGCGCCATGTTGTCCGTCAGCGAGAAGTGGTCATCCTCGTACGCCTTCTCCCACCGTGCCGCCACCTCCTCCGCTATCTGGTCACCACACAGTGAGTGCCTCAGCCCTCTACCTCCTGACCCTTTGTTTAGGTTGTTTATTCTTCACTAGTTACTTTTTCCTCGTCAAACGCTCAAGACAGCAAACTATTCTGGTGTCGGTCTTATGAGCGAAAACACGGTTGCGCTGCGTGAAGCGCCTGACAAGTCAGACCCAGCGCATCCCACTTCGGATTGTTTACTTTATATTATATTTCTTTTTCCCCTCAGAATTTGGACTGACGTTTTATTTTTACCCTTTCCTCTTTAAAAAAAAAAAAAAAACCAAAAAAAAACTATGCTTGATTAAGTGCAGTGACGTTGAAGAGGTCACTTTGAATTTGACAGTTGTTAACAGAGTTTTTAACTCAAATGTGTCTGTGTTCATATTTACCAGATGCCAAAGTAAAAGCTGAACATAACTATCATTTCTGTCGAAACTTTTTGTTGGGGATCATTTTGTAAAATTGTAAATATGAATGTTGCAAAATTTCCACTGGTGTCCCAACAGTCTACTAGACTACGAGATAGGTGAGGTGAGGTGAGGTGAGGTGAGGTGAGGTGAGGTGAGGTGAGGTGAGGTGAGGTGAGGTGAAGAATAGGACTGAATTCCTTCATAAGATGTTACTTAAACCAATGACAACACAAATGTCAACCATGGTGAAGCGATCTGCGGGAACAATCGGCATAATGTGGAAGTTGGAATTGTAAAAATAAATAAAAAGGAAAAAGAAAGAGAGAAAGAAAGAAAAGGGGCATGCTAACTGTTGAAGGGTGTGTCTGACATGGTCTATATATCATTGCATTGCTCACCATGTGTAGCGTGTTGCAGTACATGCCCAGCTTGTCGAACTCAAAGACTTTGTCGTAGGCGGCACGTCTGGCTTTGCCCTCTTTGCCGTTGGCGAACTTGATGCTGTTCTGCGACAGCAGCGTCTCAAACATGATCAGCAGATCCACTGCACAGCAACCACAGGGGCAAGACTGAGAGGGATTCAATCACCTGGGTCAAGTCAAGACATCATTTTGGAAAGAAAAACGTGTCATGTCCACGTCAAACACAAGCACACACGCAAACACGCACGCGCACAGAAACACACACACACACACACACACACACACACGCACGCGCGCGCGCGCGCGCGCGCGCGCACGCACACACACACACACACACACACACACACACACACACACACACACACACACACACACACACACACACACACACACACACACCTTCTCTCCACGTGTTTCGACGCAACAACCGTCGAAAAGGTAGAAGAATGATTTCAATAAGGCCAACAAATGAGTATACTTCTTCCTCTTCCAACACTCCGACAGCAAGTATGATCGAATGGCTATCTTTTTTACAAGGACAAAGACAGGAAAATGAACCAAGAAAGCAGAAAAAAGACCAGAAGGAGGTGACATGAAAGAAAAGAATAAAGGCAGAAACAAAGAGTGGGATAGAAAAGAAGGAATTCCTAGTACATCATTTCCAGAAGGTGGGGATACTATTGATGATAACAGGTCCCCAGACATTCCCACGGGAGAAGTCGGGGACTGCAAGGGAAATAAAAAGAACCGCGTGCTAGGACAGACAGTACCGGGTGGTCTAATACCACTAGATGTGAACAGACAGTACCAGGGTGGTCCAATACCACTAGATGTGAACAGACAGTACCAGGGTGGTCCAATACCACTCCATGTGAACAGACAGTACCAGGGCGGTCTAATACCACTAGATGTGAACAGACAGTACCAGGGTGGTCCAATACCACTCAATGTGAACAGACAGTACCAGGGTGGTCCAATACCACTCAATGTGAACAGACAGTACCAGGGTGGTCTAATACCACTAGATGTGAACAGACAGTACCAGGGTGGTCCAATACCACTCAATGTGAACAACAGACAGTACCAGGGTGGTCCAATACCACTAGATGTGAACAGACTGTGTACCTGGGTGGTCGAAGAGGTCCATCTGCTGTTTGAAGAGTTCTGGCGAGGCGATGCTGACGGTGTGCACGCTGGTCCACCAGAAGGACACGATGGGGCCAAAGTTCTTGTGCAGGTCCGCCAGGTACTCGTGGAAACTGCCCGCCTTGATCACGTCCGTCAGGTTTCCGTACCTGCCACCAAACCCTCCACAGTTCAATCTGCTACCGCAATGATTGAAACACGAAATGGGGAAATATCAAGAATTTGCTTGTACTTGTTCTTGTCATGTTGAGAAACGTATGAAACATTGGGTGGTTCATGTTTTGGGTGCTTTTTATTTAAAAATCAGTTTCCATCCATACAACAAGAACAGAAAAAACAAACAATAACAGACAAGGAAAAAAAACAAACAAGCAAAAATGCCGTATCTTAAAAAGAATAAAAGATGTGGAGATACCGCTGTGGCACAATATCCTGTAACAGCTGATGATAAAATGGTTTATATTGTAAATCAGCTACAATGACCCTTGCACTTTTAATCATTATAAAACTTTAATAGAGGCACAACTGACATACGGATGTCTGCATTTATAAATATCAGAGTGATGTACTGCATGTATTTTCTGACTACGAATATTTTATTATCGCCTGCCACGACGGTAGTGAGTCCTGGCTTTTGCGTGCCCGACAAGAGCGAAAGCTCGATACATTTCACATGCGTTGCCTCCAACGCATCCTGAACATCACCTGAACAACACGGTCCTGGAAAGAGCTGGATGCACCAGTATTTTAACGCTACTGAAATAGATATGTATGCGCTGGCTTGGCCATGTCGTATGCAAGGACAATGGATGGATCCCTAGAGACCCCCTCTATGGAGAACTTGTGCAGGGAAAACATCCCATAGGCAGACCACTGCTGCTATTCAAAGACGTGTGAACAAGAGGGACTTAAAAGCCCTGAACATCGACCACAACAACTGGGAAGCAACAGCCTTCGAACGGTCAGCTGAGAGACAGACTATTCACAAAGGTCTCTCCAAGTTCTTAAAGACACTTTCTCAGCAGCAAAGAGAATGAGAAGAAAGGCTGCAGACCAGGCAGACATACCAGCGTCAGGCTTTATCTGTGCCCTCTGCCATAGGGACTGTCATTCCCGTGTCAGTCTGGCCAGCCACACGCAATCCTGTACCAGAATAAACCCATAGAGGGCAACTCCAGCCTTCCGAGACTGAAAGATGCCTACTAGCCTAGTGCCACGACGGTGCAGTGGTAAACATTTTGAGTTACAGGCTGGAAGGTCGGGGGTTCAAATCTCATAAGTCATGGGGATTTAACGGACTTCGGATAGCTGCTACCCAGAACAAATGTGCTGTGGGCTCAGTGGGAAGACGGGCCACACAGTCGAAGTTTATCTACTTTATGCATGCGATTTTGAGAGTATCACTCAAATTACTTGACCAACACTGCAATCTTTCGAGCGCAGTTGACACCAGGATATATCATGATAGGAAATGTAGAGTACACCCATTAACGTAGACTCAATGCACAAGCACTTCACAGCAGCACCATCACATCATCCTGATCACCACTGACCATCATGCAATTATAGAAATTGTCTCTCATTCGGTGATTCCGTCTTGATCTCGGGTCTCATGGTGACCTCAGATTCGGTTTTCCCATACACTTCAGTGCCTTAGGTGAATTTGTATGAAGGCTTTCGGGGCTGGAGGTTCACGGGAAAAGGTCGTTGGGGTAATGTTCATTTTATTTTATTTATACCACTTTATGTCACAGCAGATTTCTCTGCGTGAAATTCGGGCTGCTCTCCCCGGGGAGAGCACGTCGCCACAAGTGCAGCGCCTACCCATTATTTTTTTTCCTCAAGGTTGGTGTCTTAACACAACACCTGTGTGCATGCTGGGGTTTTTTTGTGTTTTTTGTCATCCACTCCTACCGGCACACGATGGCCTGCTCTTCCAAAAGGCGGAACGGGGTTTTAACGTGTGCGCAAGATGTTCTGCGTGCGTTCGCACACGGGGCCTCGGTTTATAGTCTCATCCGAATGACTTTGACATTCAGTTCAATTTTTCGTCAAACTGGGAAGAAAGGGCGAGACTGGGTACGAACCCAGAACCTCACGGTTTACTTGTTGGCAGGCGAACGTCTTACCCATCCTGCCACCTTCCTTCCTTGTGGTGGTTGCCACCCGGGGTGGGCGCTTCACCTCACTCAGTCTGGTTCCTTGTCTGAGTTAATAACTGTCGTCATCAGGGGTCTTAGTATGTGGTGAACAGGTACCACTGACAGGAGGTAGAATTCACAGAGAGCTGTTTGGTGGTGGTTGGTTGATACAGTTTTTAAATTGGATAGCCCCGCTGGGACTCAAATATAATCAGAGAGAGGAAGAACAAAGATGGGAAACAATGCAACCTATAGCACGATTTCTTTTTCTTTACTGGTCTGAGGAAACATGGTGGTCTGGTCCAGCAGTCTGTTTTATTACTCCCCCCTCCCCCCCCCCCCCCCCCCAAATTCTGAAAGTAAAACTATCTGCCACTGACACAAAAGCCGATGCCACAATCATATCCCCACTCTCACCCTTAATCCTGTTGTCGAGCTCAAAGTAACCGGGTACGCCTACTGGAAAAGGACTTGGTCGAACATGAAATCTGGATAGAGGGTATCAGGAAAGGGAATCTTCTTTCCCGTTCCCAGGATCATAAAAGGTGAGATTTTGAGTAGGTGGCCGTTTTTGCCCACCATGAAGGCAGCCCCATTCCGACGTCGGTGACGTTTGCTTGGTATGTTCATGTTTCCGTAACCCACGAAAAGCTGACATGGATTATAGTATCTTTAATGTGCATATTTGATTTTCTGCGTGTGTATATATACACGAAAGGAATTAAGACACTGGCGGGTCTACACTTGAAGATCGTCAAAATCCCCATCCTTAATTTACCAGACGCTGCCGAGATTCTAACCCACGACTTAATGGACCCATGGGATTGAAGTCGAAAGGTCTTAACCACTGAGACAGCGTCCGTCGGAAGGGGATTTAAAACCTCTTGTAACTATGGTGGGTGCGCGCGCGCGCGCGCGTGCACACACACACACACACACACACACACACACACACACACACACACACACTGGTCGTTGCTAAAAACAAATGTACTGACACACACAGCACATGCACACATACAGTGACAGTAATCGAGACAGTTCTTACTGATTAGAAGAGGGCTCCACCCCAGGGACGGATAGTCTCCGACTTTCATCCTGGAAAAAAAAGAGAAACAAAGAGAGATATGTTCACTTTGATGTGAAATTCAATCGGAAAAAGATCAAACAAAAACAAAAAAACAACACAACACAGATTTTGTACACTTAGATTTTGTACACTTTGCCACATTATACAATATTGTGTTGATGCAAAACACAACACAACACAACCAAAATGGGAAAAATCCCATTCAAACCAATCTGTGAAACAGTGGTTCCTTCCTTGGAGGCAGGGTCGTTCCTCTGCTAGAACTCTGAGGTCCACCAATGGAGAGATTTTAGCGTATGCGATCTTTTCTGCCCGCCATTAAGGTAACTGCATTCCGACCTCGGGGATACAATTGGACAGGAAAATGGCCAACACCATGGACACAGTCACTTATTATCACCCTTCCCAAGAAAGGAAATCTCCAGCAGTGCTAGAGTTACCGCATAATCAGCCTCATTTGCCACCCAAGCAAGGTCATGTTGAAGATTATACTGAACAGACTAAAGCCACAAGCAGAGACCATCATTGCTGAGGAACAAGCAGGTTTTAGAGCAGGGCGTAGCACGACTGAACAGATATTCAACCTCAGAATACTCTGAGAGCGGTACCTCCAACACCAACAAGACCTCTACCACGTATTTATTGATTTTAAGAAGGCATTCGACAGGGTGTGGCATGCAGCTTTGTGGGCAACCATGAATTTGTACAGCATCAATGCAAACCTGATCAGAGTCATCAAAGAGCTGTACAACAAGGTCACCAGTGCAGTGTACTACAACAGCAACATTGAGGAGTGGTTTTGAACAACAGTTGGAGTAAGGCAGGGCTTTCTACTCTCACCCACTCTTTTCAACATTTTCCTTGAGAGAATCATGGCTGATGCACTGAAACACCATAAAGGATCAGTCAGCATTGGTGGCAGAACGATCACAAATCTCCCCTTCACAGATGACATTGACGGACTAGTAGATCAGAACAGGAACTTACCAGCCTAACAGAAGACCTGATCAAGGCCTCTAAACATATAGCATGGAAATCAGTGCAGAGATGACCAAATTGATGACCAATAATGCCAAGGGCATCAGCACTGATATCAGGGTCAATGACCAGAAGCTGGAAATGGTTCAAAGTTTCAAGTACTTGCGAGTCGTTGTGTCAGACAAGGGGTCCAAGCCAGAGGTAGTATGCAGGATTGCACAGACAATAACAGCACTGTCAAAACTGAACACCATCTGGAAAGATAAAAAGATCTCACTCAAGTCCAAGATCAGACTAATGCGCTCCTTTGTCATATCCACATTCCTGTATGCCTGCGAATCGTGGACCCTAATTGCTGATTTGGAGAGAAGAGTACAGGTGGTAGAGATGAGATGCTTCCGGAGACTCCTTGGCATCTCCTACAGAGACCACATAAGCAACGAAGAGATGCACAACAGAATCCAGCAAACCATTGGTCCCTACGAAAATTTATTATCAATCGTAAAGAAGCGTGAACTTAAATGGTACGGGCATGTCACAAGATCGAAAGGACTTGCAAAAACAATACTGCAAGGCACTGTCCAGGGAGGAAGAAAAAGAGGCAGACCAAGGAAGAGATGGGAGGACGACATCAGCAAATGGACAGGCCTAGAAAACCAAATTTTGAGAAAGGCAGAACAGAGAGAGGAATGGAGGGAACTGGTTGTCAAGTCTTCATGGGGTTCCCCCACTGTCGCCAGACTAAGGGATAGATAGATAGATTCTTGCTATTGTTTGCTTTTGTTTTGGGTGGCTTTTTTCGGGGGGAGGGGGGGGGGGGGGGCTTTTTCGGTTTGTTTTTGGTTGTGGTGATGATGGTAATTGTCAGGGATTGTGTGATGGTGGCAATTGTCAGGGATTGTGTGATGGTGGCAATTGTCAGTGATTGTGTGATGGTGGCAACTGTCAGTGATTGTGTGATGGTGGCAACTGTCAGTGATTGTGTGATGGTGGCAACTGTCAGTGATTGTGTGATGGTGGCAACTGTCGTAGTAATAGCAATGGTGGTGTGATGATGGTGGTAGTGGTGGTGTGGTGTGTGTGCACACATGCGCGAGTGTGTTTGTGTATGTGCACGCGCACACATAAGCGTACATATATTGTCAGTGTCGGCGTGCACACGACGTGCCTCTATATGCGTGCGTGTATACGAGGGGTTTTTTGTTTATTTTTTGCGTGTGTACGAGTATGTTGGGTAGTGTCCTTGTTTGCGTCTAGTCCTAGGCTATAGGCCTATGCGCTCAGCAAAGCGCGCATACACGTCCTGTCTGTGCTAGTGCATAATAGCACTGCCATTATCCTCATGCATGCAGTACCCGCGTGTTTGCGCTTGTGCCAACCAGGTTTAGATGAGTAGCCTACCATGTCTGCTTTAACGAACAAAATAGAACTGTGGGAAATCGATTAGTGCCAAATGTCACAGACCAGGGAACCCCCCCAATGAACAGTGCACAGAGAGCATTCCGTGTATCCACAGTGATTCTCTCCTTCAATTCTTCCGCAGCAGAGACCATACGTGGTGTGTAGCTATTGGTCCACACGCCGGGCTGCTAACAATACGACAGTCCGCACAGCAAACAAATAGTTTACTCTGGATAATGTCATGGATGTGGAAAACGAAAAAATTGATGAAGGAAAATAGCTACCGGGATTGGATGGGTTTGTTTTCTAAATTGCTGTTGTTTTTATGTTTGTTCCTCGACTAGAGCTCCGAGGTTCACCAATGGCGAGATTTTGCGTATGCGACAGTTTTTATAAGTTGATGGCAAAGTACTTTTCGAATCAGAATGCTTTGAAACAGAACACACATTCCGAGCTGAGCTGCTAACTTATAGAATGCATTTGAAGCATTTTAGGCTAAATACACTTTAACATTTTGAAATACTTTTACTAGATTCCACTCGCGCGTGCGCGTGCATACACGCACATACGCGCGTGCATGCGCAAGCGGAATCAAGTATAAGTATTTCAAAATGTGCATGCACGCACGCGCGCGCGCGCGCGCAAGCACACACACACACACACACACGCACCAATGCACGCATCCCCCCATCGGCCCCCTCATTCCCCCCACACACACACCATTTACCTCGTTCTATAAGTGTAATATAGAATCTTGAATTTCAACCAATGTGTTTCAGACGAAAAAACCAAAGTAACCTTTCGTCACAAATCTCCACCTCCCCAATTCACATACATACATTACCATGTAATTTATGCCATCTACAGTGTCTTCAATTGTCAACTACTTTAGACTTCAGCATCAAATAACATTTTCTGGACGTAACCCCACGATGAAACAAAGTTACAGTCTAACACTCATTCATTCAATGTGCGACCTTTGCAGACGTACACATTGAATGATAACACAGTCATGCTATCTGTGTCTGTTAAAGCTATCCGATTTTTAGCATCTGCGTAGATTCAGACAAAAAATCAATGGCCTGGCAGAATTCGAAATACGATCTGTTGCCAGGAAGGCACCGAGAAATTGATTTGCTCCATCTACACATCCATATTTCACATGGCGGCTCTGAGTTGATGGCGGTCGAGACCTCACCCACACTACACGTGCCATTGCAACACCCCCCCCCCCCCCTCTCTCTCTCTCTCTCTCTCTCTAATTTTGTTGACAGATGATGGTTGGATAATGTACCCAGTAACTAATTTATGTTTTATTTACTACTTTTTGTGTGTTTGTTTTTGTTTTATTTACTATTTACTTATTATCGGTTTTTCTAGTTTCATTTTGTTTTTGTGTTCTATTATAATGATCATTTGATTGTTTATTATTAACTTTAGTTCCCTGTACTACTATTTGCGCCTTTGTTATTCTATTATTATCTTCTGTCCTTATATCTTGTCTTCTGTTTATTACTGTCTTTGTTGTCTTGGTCTTATTTGGTTTACTATTGTTGTTAGTTGGAGGTGTTTCTAAAATTGATGTAATCCCTGATTAGGACGGGGACTAGATGTAAAAAAGCACATGAGTGCTTATTCATTATCCTCGAAATAAAAGGATTTGATTTGATTTGATTTGGTTTGATTTGATTTCTCTCTCTCTCTCTCTCTCTCTCTTCTCTCTCTCTCTTCTCTCTCTCTCTCTCTCTCTCTCTCTCTCTCTCTCTCTCTCACACACACACACACACACACACACACACACACACACACACACACACACACACACACACACACACACACACACACACACACACACTATGATTGGTCTTGTGTGTATGTGTGTGCGGGAGGAGGGGCGCATGTTTCATAGTTTGTGTTCTTTTCTTCGCTTGTGAATGGTTACTTAGTAAATGCCTTGTGCTTTTAGCCTATATCTATTATGCTAGGCATCATAAATATGATTTGTTATTATCATAGTTAATGTCATCATTATTATTACTATCATTAATCATCATTACTATTAATGTTACTGCCATCACAATTACAATGACTATCAACGTGTCGCTAACGACAGGGAATATCGCCAGAATCAAAACACCAGTGACAAGAAAACCACAGCAATCTCCACTCCGATTATACTCGCGTAGTCTAAAAGTACACGCACGTTCATAGCAAAATCATTAGCCTACACAATCCTCATTCTCATCGATCATCAAACAATAGATGAAATTTGTCTCTGGTTCTGTGGACCGGTTGCCCTGGTCTCATGAAGACCTAAGTTTGGGTTTCCCCATACACCTCTGTCCCTGTGGTGAGTTTGTGTCAAAGCCTTTGGGGTTGGGGGTTCACGGGAGGAGATCGTGAAGGGACTGTGTGATGGTCTCCACCTTGGATGGGCATCCCGTTCAGTCTGGTTCCGCAACCAAGCCATTATCATTAAGGGGGCTTAGTGGGTGGTGTACTGTGTGTTAGCTCAGAAGAGGCACCACTGAACATCACCAAAGTGACTCAACAGCAGTGCAAGGCCCCTCCGGCTGGTGGCCGCACGGCGGCGTAACATTGATGATAGGCTCCCTGAGGACTTCTGACCCCGAGGATGCGACATAGCGAATATGGGTATGGCCGGGACGGAGAGATCGAGATAGGCAGCACTGAAACAGTAGGACAGGGAGGAACACCACAGAAGATGAGGCAACCACAAGAAATCCTTTATTCTGTTTTCCCAGGGAAATATTGTTTGCAGCTTATTATCATGTTCTGAAGCAGAACTACGTGTGTAATCTGAGACAGGTGCTGAACTTCCGTGTCGAAGAATCAATTCTCTACGGATGGTGGCAGCATTCTCATTGTGCATGTCTATCTTAAGGAGGGAGGCCTATTCCCAGGTTAGCCTTGGGTTTTATGCACAACTGTTGCTGTATTGTGCAATGCAATCCGCTCGCAGTTGGCGTACGGAGTATCCTGAATAGAAAGGTCTTATGTAGATCCCACGGTTATGCTTTCTTTTCATTGCCAGTTATTAATACTTGAATGAAGACTTAGAATATGTATACCTGTGCTCGTGTGCGTGCGTGCGTGTGTTCGAGCGCGCGCCCGCGCTTGGCACCAAAAGTCACACGAACACAGAGAGAGAGAGAGAGAGAGAGAGAGAGGAGAGAGAGAGAGAGAGAGAGAGAAGAGAGAGAGAGAGATAGGTTGATTGATTGATTGATTGATTGATAGATAGATAGATAGATAGATAGATAGATAGATAGATAGATAGATAGATAGATAGATAGATAGATAGATAATAGATGTAGATAGGTATGTAGGTGGGTAGACAGGTAGATAGTTAGACAGGTAGGTAGGTAGGTAGATAGATAGGTAGATATTTTATTTATTTATTCTTTTATATCGAGGATAATGGAATAAGCACTCATGTGCTTTTTTACATCCAGTCCCCGTGTGAATGCAGTTTTGTTAATTTTGTCATCTGTTCCCACCGGCACACAATGGCCTACTCTTACGAAAAGCAAAACAGGATTTAGCGTGTGCGCAAGACGTTCTGCGTTCGCACACGGAGCCTCGGCTTATAGTATCATCCGAAGGATTTTTGGGGAGAGTGGAGTCAGCACTGATGTTAACTCCAGGGAAAAAATCCATTTGAACAGGAATTGAACCCGGGTCGTCAAATTGAGAGCGCAATGTTCTGACCACTAGGCTATCCCGTCCCCTATCTATACATAGATATCTAGATAGACAGACAGGTAGAGAGAAAGATAGATAGATAGATAGATAGATAGATAGATAGATAGATAGATAGATAGATAGATAGATAGATAGACGGACGGACGGACGGACGGACGGACGGACGGACGGACGGACGGACGGACGGACGGACGGACAGACAGACAGACAGACAGACAGACAGATAGATAGATAGATAGATAGATAGATAGATAGATAGATAGATAGATAGATAGATAGATAGATAGATAGATAGATAGATAGATAGATAAAGATGTGTGTGCAGGCGCGCGCGCGCGCCGAGTGATGTATGTATTAGGCTTACTAACTCATTGTGATCGTTAATCTTTAAACAGCCAAAAACTGAGGAAGTAAAAAACAAAAGAAAAAAAAAGACCTGTAGACAAGGACAGATCGTAATACAAAGCTTGGCCTAAAATCTTCATCCTTGAGTGTTAAAGAGCATTCATTCATTCATTCATTCATTCTCTCTCTCTCTCTCTCTCTCTCTCTCTCTCTCTCTCTCTCTCTCTCTCTCTCTCTCTCTCTCTCTCTCTCTCTCTCTCTCCTCTCTCTCTCTGGTTTTGTGTTCGGTCAGTCGGGTGTGTTTTTTTCCATCAAGTGTATTCCCTCCCAATCTATCCTCCCCTTTAGGCTAACTGTATATAGTGTCGAAAACATATCGAATGATTTCGTGAAAATGTTTGGGTACACATTTAAAATACCTGTGCAATGCACTTGAACACATTTATGGACTTTATAAACCACCTCTTCAGCAAGAAGAGAAAGCCAAAGACATAGATAAACGGTTTAAGAAGCATGTATACAAACAAGTAGCAAAAGTTGTTTCTTTAGCCTTTTTTAAAAAAAAATCTTTGTTGAGATCAGAATTTTAGATTCTCTTCTTTAAGCCATCTCTCTCTCTCTCTCTCTCTCTCTCTCTCTCTCTCTCTCTCTCTCTCTCTCTCTCTCTCTCTCTCTCTCTTTCTCTCTCTCTCTCACACACACACACACACACACACCACTATACTGACTTCGTAAATCAAAGAATTAGACGGTATTAGGCTACTGACACTCTACAGGCCTAACAGAAGAAAACACGAACTAAGAACAACATCCCATAGATAAATCAATAATAATAATATACTCACTGGGAATAACCACAGAATCAGAAACACAAGCGACATGAAGACTACGGCGATTCCCACCCCAATCGCCACACCTATCCAGGACATTTTGTTGTTTTGTGGGGGGGTTGTGTGGGTGTGGGTGTGTCGTCTACTGCAGTCCCACGGCCGTCGTCTGCGGCAGACTGGAGGGAAGGACGGAACTAGGCCTATGCAGCCTGCGGGCAAGGCTAAAGCACTGGGGGTCTAAGCTCTGCAAGTTCCAAGCAGCACGGCAGTTGTTAAAATGACGTGTCACCAATTCACTGCTCCACGGAATGATGTGATGTTTTATTTATTGAAAAAATGAGGTTGTCCACAGAATGTCGGGCTTTGCCCATTGGTTTTCATGCTTGTGAATTCCTGGTCTAGTGTAACTGATGTTTACATATCAAGGCCCGATAACAAATTTTATTATTAGTTGATCAGTTTGTATCAGGCCTAAGTAATTTATGTTTTGTCTCAGTGATCGATTCAACTGGATTCTCATCTCCTGGGATTAAACTAAAATAAAAAGCACCATTTGTTTTCCCTCTTTTTTTTTTAATGGACTCAAATAGTTTACAAGAGAAAACAAAATAATAATAACAAACACGCACACAAAAACAAACAAGCTTCAAGCAGTATAGATCAATTAAAAGTACTTACGGGGAATAACCAAAGAATTAGAAACACTAGGGCCACAAAAGCCACAGCAATTCCAACACCAAGCGCAACAGCAGCCCAAGTCATTTTTGTCGTCTGCTCCAAAACTTGCGGTCGTCTGCTGCGACAAACCAAACAGGTGTATAGGCTAGTGCTGTTGATGCCCTGCCTATGCACAGAGCAGCTGGAGACAAACAAACGTTATCACTGACGTGTCGCTGAACGACTGATCCACGGATGCCACGGTTCCAGGCTCGAGCTGGAACTGTCATCACAGCGGTGATTTATATCCGCTGTTGATAGGTTAAGCAGGCAGTAAGGGGAGACACAGGAACATGAAAGTTTAACGAAGCTGGCAAATATCGCTCACATTTCTCTGTCTTCATCGATCTAGCCTTCTATAGCACTACTGAGCAGCTCTGCAAGTTTTTATTCCCAGTTTGAATCGTCGGTAGCTCAGGTTTCTGAATATCCTGACTAAAATTGTTGCCCTTCCAAGGCATCCTACTGGCCATCGTCTCCCTCCCCCCCCCCCCCCCCCCCAACTTTTGTTCTCCTTCTAGGTGATTGCATGTAGAAAGTAAACGTAATCCAATCGCAGGGGAAGAGGGAGGGGAGGGAAAGAGGGAGAGGTTCTGGCAAACCCAGTGAGAAGCGGCAGGGGCAATGGACTTGTGCTAATGTATTCTGTTTCCTATAATCGTGGTTGTTCTTTTTGCTTTTGGTTTGTTTTGTTTGCTTGTTTTGTTGTTGTTGCTTTTTTTCTCCAGACTTCATGATGGAATTTGTAAGTGGTATGAATGACAACAAACTACAGGAAAACACATTTCTGGATGATTATATAGTTTGTGCCGCACATCAGGCTAAGCCGATACCCATATTGTAGTGTATGTGTTTATATATTTATTTATTATTCTATTATATCAAGGATAATGAAATAAGCACTCATATGTTCTTTTACATCCAGTCCCCGAGTGTATGCAGTTTTTGTAAATCTTGTCATCTGTTCCCCCGGCACACGATGGCCTACTCTTACGAAAAGCGTAAAAGGATTTAACGTGTGCGCAAGATGTTTTGCGTACGTTCGCACACAGGGCCTCGGTTTATAGTCTCATCCGAAACACTTTTGGGTGAAGTGGAGTCAGTACTGATTATACTCCAGAGGAAAAATCCCCTCAAACACGATTTGAACCCCGGTCGTCAAAATTACGAGCTCAATGTTCTGACCACTAGGCTATCCCTCTGTGTGTGTGTGTGTGTGTGTGTGTGTGTGTGTGTGTGTGTGTGTGTGTGTGCGTGCGTGCGTGCGTGCGTGCGTGCGTGCGTGTGTGTGCGAGTGTGTGTGTGAAAGGTGTTCTTTATCACTTTTTTTTATTAGATGAGGCAATGTGTACAATGTTCAATTGTGTTTATATCTAAAACTGTTGATATTGTTCTTAACATTGATCTAATTCGTTAATATAATAAAATTTGCCTTATCATAAAAATAAATCGCTCTATGTGTTTATGCATTGTTCATTTATCGTGTCGTCGTCTAAACGTAAGTTTGTAATAGTCATGCCTCTAACCCTGACTGTTCCTTCGTGGTTTTCATATGTGTCAACGATCATTTTCTCTAAGAAGACGTTGAAGAGGGTGGCAGAGAGCAGACACCCTTGGTGTACACTAATTGTGGTTCAGAACCATTCTCCTATGTTGTTGTCGTTGTAGACTGTGCTGTTCTAAAGCATCATGCTTGCCAACAAAGCTGTATGCCAAACTCGGTTGAAAGCCTTCTTTTAAAACCACAAAGACGTGGTAAAGAAAGATCTTACTGCTGTTGCAAGTACTTCTCACAGGGTATTCTAAGGCTGAACATTTGCTCTGTTGTGTTCCATCCTGCTCTGAAACCCGCCTGTTCTTCTTTGATGATCTCCTCAGCTTGTAGCTTGTGACTCTTAGCATGACTCAGACTGTACTTGAAAGTCTGACCAGGCTGATGATGATATTGTAGTTTTGACAGTTGTAAGTTGCCTTTCTTCAGGAGAGTCTTCTTTGTGGAACACTCAGACATAGACTGTTATCTGTCATAAATTACGAGCAAAAATACATTGTGCTGTTGTTAAGCGCCTGACAAGTCCAGGCCCAACACATTTGACTTTGGCACACTTTGGAAAGGGAAACTCAAGGACTGTGTCCAAGGTGTTTGCCACTCACCTGTCCATTTTTTGTTGTTTAAAGCCCCCAAACAGGTAAGCAACGTCTAACCAATGTAGTGACTAAAGCCAGCAAGTTAACATGACCAAGTGAGAATACAGCGGAATGAGAGGGTCAAAGCCAAAGCAACTGCATATAGTGCCCAAATCCAGCATAACTCAGTCAAGAGTCCAGGGCCCTGTGCAAAAATCAATGTACCCTTTCCTTTTACCAAATCCAAGTGCTGTCAGTGTTACCATGCATATTGATGAGCACCACCTGGGCAGGGATGGGATGGATATGGTACAGCTCGCCTGAGGGTGGACTGAAATAGGGGAAAACTGAACCAGCCTGTGTGCTAGGTGGTATGGAAGAAATCTTATCCCATCTATGGGAGACAACTGTATAGTAGGGATAGATCAGTACCTGGAGTACAAAGTATTTAGCATAATTTTTTTTGTAGTGTAAATTTATGTATTCTTTGAGATCCTGTTATTTTTTTCTTAGCTGCCTCAACTACTGTGACATTCCTGTCCTGCTATTCCCATGCCGCTCATTTCAATCTCCCCACCCAATCCATACACAGATGCCCCATCAGTGTCAGGCCACTGTGAGGCCACTAACCAGAGGGTCCCTGCACTGCTGTTCAATCACTTTGGTGGTGTTCAGTGGTGCCTGTTACGAGCTAAAATATGCAGGATACCATCTACTAATTCCCCTACTAATAACAGTATTAGCTCAGTTGCAGAGCCAGACTGAGTGAGTCACCCACCTGAGATGGCAACCACTATAATGTTCTTCCAATGACCTTCCCCCATAAACCTCCAACCCAAAAAGATTTGACACAAACTCAGCACAGGCACAGAAGTGTATGGGGAAACCGAAACTGAGGTCACCATGAAACCAGAGCAACCAGGGCCACTGAGACAACTTTTCCATTGCATGATGATCAGTGATGATGAGGATGATGTAATGCTGCTGCTGTGGAAGGTACACCAACTTTGAAACTACTTGACAGGGCTGCACTGTATGCTTTATATCATGATATATCCTGGCGTCAACCAGGCCCAAGAGATACAACTGCAGAGTTGGTCAGAAATTTGAGCAACACACTCAAAATTGTATCCATAAAGCGGAAGAAGCTCAGCTGTGTGGTCCAGTCTTCCCACTGCACCCACAATTCACTCACTCTGGATAGCAACTGGCCAGAGTAAAAAAAAAAAAATCCCTATGACTCGGGATTTGAATCAGCGACCTTCCAGTCTGTAACCCAAAGCACCAACCGCGGCACCAAGGTGGCTGGTGCGTTCAACATTTTCACATAATCAGTTGTGAAGAAAAGAACACAAACTACACATTCATACAGACCAATGGTGAACTGTGATTAAGTATACTTTTAATCTGATGAACATACTGCCATCTTGAACACATACAAAAGGGAATAATAATGATCTCAGCAGAAAACAAGACAGCAATATTTCCCAACACCACAGTTTCCAAACAAAAGTGACTAGAATATTTATCATAAAACACAAACTGCCCTTCCCTTAGGGCATAAAAACATGCACACATACTTTCTTCCAAGCAACTTCACATCTTATTCATGATGATCATAGACAATTTAAGAAACTACAGAAAAGTTTTGCAGAAAGCTTGAAAAGGAGTTAATTTAACTTGTTTACCTAAGGATACACACAGCCAGCCATGTAATGTTGCCATAAAATCCATTATTTACATAACAGAGATAAATATACACATTTTGGGGGGGTATTATTTTCTTTTGAGATTTCTGCATAGAGACTATCTTCAGTCTCATCATTACGGTAGTCAAACTCTGACTCTGAGAACAATGTCTGAATACAATACTTGTGTGCATATGTTCATGTCATCTATTCTCATAAACATGTGATGATCTGCTCTCTTTCAAAACATGTCTATATGCAAACATGAATACATAATGGGTTTGCAGAACACAATCTATGGCTTTATTCTCTCCAACCCCTTTCTTCTAAATACACACACACACACACACACACACACACACACACACACACACACACACACACACACACACACACACATGAATGCTTACACAGAAGATGAACTTACATGAACATACGAATTTCTCTATGCCTAATACCTGACAAGCAACATTTTGTTCTTTTGGTCAACATTGTTGGGAGTTGCTTTTGTGATACTTTTTTTTTTTTTTGGGGGGGGGGGGAGGAGGAGTTGTTTTGTTCCTCAGCTAGAGCTCCAAGGTTCACTAATGGTGAGATTTTTGTATATGCCACCATTATTTTTCCCCACCATTTAGGAGCTGCATTCCAACTTCAGGGATGGTGTCTAAACATAACACCTGTTTGAATATGTAATTGAAATACTGTCATCCATTCCTAACTGCACAAATTGGCCTACTCTTCCAAAAGGAAGAACAAGGTTTTAAGATGTGTGCAAGATGTTCTGTGTGCATTTGCACACAGGGCCTCGGTTTATAGTCTCATCCCAAGGACTTTGACATTCAGTTCGATTTCCTCATCAAACTGGGAAGGAGGGGCAAGGCTGGGAATTAAACCCAGAACCTCATGCTTAACTTTTTAGGAAGGTGACAGTCTTAACAGTCTTGCCAACTTCCGTCTTAAAACCATAGTTTAATTTCCTCTGATAGTCAAAATACTTGATAGCTAATATCACCACATGAACCCACACCTACCCATACACAGAGCCAAAATACTGCATAACTAAAATATAACACACACACACACACACACACACACACACACACACACACACACACACACGCACACACACATCCAAAAATTCACTTACATTGTACACAGAATTCTTTCATCTTAATTCTCATCTTCCTCATTTCTTTATCCAATTTCATATCTGATAGTTTCTAGGTGGGCAAGGGAGCAGGATCAAGACCAATATGAATTAAGGACATTATTGAGAAGAATACTTATGGTTTTATTCATTACATAATACTTTCACTACTGCAAGCTGAAACCTGCTTCTTCTATTTAAAAACAAACAAAGAAACAAGCAAATTAATCTTTCCACAACAAACTTCAATCAATATTAGAGATAAAAGAAATCTCCTAATTCATAAATCCTCACTAATTAGGAAACAACTAGGACAAAACTTAACTTTGCATACTGCATCAATGGTCATGGAGGTTAGATATCACAGGTTTGATGAAAACAAATCAGAAAGAACAAATTCTTAAACTTTTAAAGGGTTTTTTGGTCTGACATTTTTTTTGACATAAAAAGAAAAATTGAATATCTTCTACTTCGTCAAACACTCAGACAGCAACTTTTGTTTACTGCCATATGTGCGAAAATGCACTGCGCTGCCGTTAAGCACCTGAAAAGTCAAGCCCACCAGAAAAATTAAGTAAGACTGTGCTATAAAATCATGTTGGTATCTCTTCTTCTAATCCCCCCGCCCCCCAAAAAAAACCAAAAAAATTTTAAAAACCCAAACCCCACAAACAACCCAACAAAAGCATCACCTACAACAGTTTATAGACAAAGGTAACTGGACATGGACAGTAAAAAGCTTTAACAATCCTACACACCAAGTATATACGTTTTACATATACATAACTGCAACTTCTGAAACAACCAAGCATGAAGACTCACAGCATGGTCACACATTACAACATACAATGGAGTCCATTTAGCACAAGTCTGAACTACAAATCCTGCTTTGTGCCAAGGACTGACACTTCTGGCCATCACTGTTTGCTTCTCTGGGAGAAAATTGTACACAACCTGAAAGATCTTACGCAAACTTTTGACTTAATGAATACATGCGCATTCCCAAGTCCTTGACAAATTGTTTTATGATGAAACTGTTCAGTAACTGTGTTAGCAAAAAAACTGACCTGTAGTTTTGTAATAAAAAAAACACAGCTTTTGAATAAAAATCTTGGGTGAACAAGGTGGAATAGCTGTAAAAGGTATTCACATAATTTTGTCATAAAAGGAAAAGTAGCAAAAAATAAAACAAAAAAGATAGTACCGTAAAATCCCTAGCATACGCCCACCCCCCCTGTGCACTGATTTAGGGCAAAATTGGGGGGTGGGCGTTTGCTAGGGATAGACCCCTTTGCACAAAGTATTTTTTATGCTCAACCGTGTAATTGAGTGAATACAAATCCCGAAAGCATGTAAGTTAGGTCGTGTGAGTAGAAATGAAGGAAAATAGAAAAAAAAAGGGATTTTAAGGCAAAGAAGGCCAACGAGTTCCATCGCTGTCAGTTGTAGGTCCTTGTTTCGCAATATCCTGCCTTCAGATCTTTCATCTTACAGATAATGCAGCACACCTTGGTCGACATGTTCAGATCTAACTGCTGGTCCTTTTGACGGTTTACGTTTTTGTTTGTCTTTTCCGTACTGCTGCTGTTCAAGTCTATCTCTGTTTTCACTCCATTCCCTGATCCTCTTCCTATCCACAGAAAATTCGCAGGCACACTCCGAAACATTCCCACCTGCTTCGTTATCCAGATACTGGAGGGCTTCCAATGTGAAAGATTTAGTGTAAGACTGTCGCTTCAGCATTTTGCAAAAATGGCACAGAGAGATTCAAGAACCAACTTTGGGCCATCAGGAAGCGTTGTCAAAGTACCGGCACATCACTGACAGACAAAAGACGTCAGTAGAAAAAGCATGACGCAATTTTAGTTCACTTTGTTGGGGATGGGTGGGAGTGAGGAGAGGGGACAAAGAATAAGAAAAAAGAAACACAAAAAGGTAAAGAAGGGGGAAAAGATGATTTTCAGAACAGTCTGCACGAATCCCAGTGAAAGTGAGCATAGTCTCTTTGAAAAAAGCAGGGTGGGCGTTTGCTAGGTAGTTACCCCTGTGCACAACTTTTGGCCCAAAGTGGGGGGTGGGCGTTTGCTAGATGGTGGGTTTATGCTAGGGATTTTACGGTAGTTTTAAAACAAGTCTTTTTTCATTGGTTTTTTTTTTTTTTGTCCTTCATTCCTTGGCTAGAGCTCCTAGGTTCACCAGTGGAGAGATTTTTGCCTATGTGACCATTTTTCCCTCCATAATTTAGGAAATTACATTCCAACTTTTGGGATTTCTAATTGTTTAACATTCAGCTGACAGCGTAAGTTAATAAAATTGAAAATGTAACGACAGAGATCAACACTTTCTGTGCATAAATTAGCCAGGAATACACCTTGCATGATGTCTGCGCGCACAGTACAATCAACTTCAGCCACAATTGCAAAATTGTTTACTCTCTTATAGTTGGTCTCTTTTGACTAGTGCTTCTGCTGCGTAGTTCAACCAGTCAAAAAGATGTGAATTGACGGACTGCTTTCATGCAAACACAAATGTATGCACAGTTCAACAACGGTTTTTACATTCTGTCATGTTCAGAGGTAAACATAAATTATCTGAATACCCTGTGGCTTTGTCTTTACACACCAAAGCTATGCTGGATTCAGCTGAGGGAACAATCACCATGTAAGAACACAAGATGATGATCAGCATGTTCTGTTTGCTCTTCCATTTTCATTTATTATTTCTTATGCCTTTGACTCACTTCTGAAGACTTTATTTCCCAAACATGTGTTTTCGATAAACCAGCTGAACAAAGTTTCACAATACTCCCTTGTTTCCCTCCTTGATACTCTTCTTCTTCTTCTTCTTCTTCATGGAACGCTCAGACAGCTACTCTTACTGTCTGATATGAGTGAAAATGTGTTGTGCATATGTCATATGAGTGAAAATGTGTTGTGCTATGTCATATTAAAATGTGTCATGATATGAGTGAAAATGTGTTGTGCTACTGTCAATCGAGTGAAATGTGTTGTGCACTGTCATATGAGTGAAAATGTGTTGTGCTACCGCTAAGTGACTGACAGGTCAGGCCCTGCACTTCCAACTCCAGCAAGGGAGAGAATTGTTAAGTCTTTCCGGAATAAAGGCAGGAAAATGGACCAAGAAGGCAGAAAATAGACAAGGAGGAGGTGACAGGAAGAAAAGGTACAATACAGAAACAAAAAGGATAGAAAAGAGGGAATTCCTAGCACAGAATTTCCCAAAGGTGGAGATGCTTTTAACACTAACAGGCCCCCGGCATCCCCACAGGGAAGATACTCATCTTAAATAGACTCCATTGTATAACCGAAAACACCAGCACCAAAATTGGCATACTTTTGCCAATCAAGTCATCAGACCTTTCAATAAGGCCACTTGGACAATATCCTGTTATGTAAAACCCCATTGGATCCATCGTAGGAGGAAATCTCCACAACAATCAGATCAGAAGCCAAACATTTACAGCATCAAACCTAAAAAAAGTCTAGCATAACATCCACTTCACAATCACAATCCTCTCTCTCTCTCTCTCTCTCTCTCCTCTCTCTCTCTGTCTCTCTCTCTCTCAGCATCCAGTTCAGCTGTTGTTTGTACCATTCAGTCCAGAGTAGAAACCTCACATCTGGTCCTACGAATGTACATCAACATCCACAAAAGAGACACCAACAGCAATCTCGTCAGCAAGAAGATTAAACCTAACCAAGGGGGAAAAATCCCTTATTTTTGCTTTGTCACAGTCACCCAGACCTCATCCTCTGGTCTGGTGACCAGCCCATAGTAAGGAGTGACCACCTGTCCGTCCACAAGCCTCACAGTGAACTTCCTGATCAGCGAGGCCACCAGGGCCGAGGCCATCATGTAGGTCAAGTCCTTGGCGGGGCAGTGACGGCGGCTGCCAACGCCAAAAGGACAGTACGCTAGAGTGTCGCGCTTGGAACTCTTGTCCGTGTGGAAGCGACCTGGGTCAAACCTGAAAATGGAAGGAAACAAAATATTGTTATAGTGAAGAAGAAATGAAATATTGCTATAGTGAAGAAAAAACAAAGTATTGCTATAGTGAAGAAAAAACAAAGTATTGTTATAGTGAAGAAAAAACAAAGTATTGCTATAGTGAAGAAAAAACAAAATATTGTTATAGTGAAGAAAAAACAAAATATTGTTATAGTGAAGAAGAAATGAAATATTGCTATAGTGAAGAAAAAACAAAGTATTGCTATAGTGAAGAAGAAACAAAGTATTGTTATAGTGAAGAAAAAACAAAGTATTGCTATAGTGAAGAAAAAACAAAGTATTGCTATAGTGAAGAAGAAACAAAATATTGTTATAGTGAAGAAGAAATGAAATATTGCTATAGTGAAGAAAAAACAAAGTATTGCTATAGTGAAGAAGAAACAAAGTATTGCTATAGTGAAGAAAAAACAAAGTATTGCTATAGTGAAGAAAAAACAAAGTATTGCTATAGTGAAGAAAAAACAAAGTATTGCTATAGTGAAGAAGAAACAAAATATTGCTATAGTGAAGAAGAAACAAAGTATTGCTATAGTGAAGAAGAAACAAAGTATTGCTATAGTGAAGAAGAAACAAAGTATTGCTATAGTGAAGAAGAAATGAAATATTGCTATAGTGAAGAAGAAACAAATATTTCTATAGTGAAGAAGAAACAAAATAGTGCTACAAAGAAGAAAAAACAAATATTACATAGTGAAGATATAGTGAAGGAGAAACAAAATATTGCTAGAGTGAAGAAAAAACAACTATTACCATAGTGAATAAGTAACAACTATTACCATAGGGAAGAAAAAACAACTATTACCATAGTGAGGAAGAAACAACTATTACTATAGTGAAGAAGAAACAATTATTACCATAGTGAAGAGGAAATAAATGTTGCTATAGTGAAGAAGGAACAACTATTACTATAGTGAAGAAGAAACGACTATTACTGTAGTGAAGAAGAAATAACTATTGCTATAGTGTTTTCTCAGCGACAACAATCTGAGTAAAACAGATAAAATGAGCTTGACTGCTAACTACACACACCACACACACACACACACACACACACACACACACACACACACACACACACACACACATACACACACTTTTTATTTATTTATTTGTCTATTTGAATAATGAGTCTGATAACTTGCTTTGTGATTACTTGTTTAGTCAGTTAAAAATAAAAACATGTGGTCACCATTTCTTTACACATTTGAACACCCCCCTCCCACCCCCATCAAATAATATTAAAAAAAAAGAAGCAAAGACAGCAAATGAACAAACAAGCTAGCAAGCAAGAAAACTACCACAGTGTTGATTCTAGGATTTCAAAAAAGGGGGCCCATGGGCCCCCTGAAATGAAAAAAAGGGGGCATTTGCCCCCTCCCCCCTTTTCTCTTCATAAAAAGGGGACAAGTAGTAAGTAGTATATTTTGCTCATAATACCGTTAGAACTCTGATTTCTACTATTTTTCAAGAACGAGAAACAAAACAAACAGGATGGTATGTAGGCAGACAGGATTTGATATACACCTTATGTATTGCAGCTGGTCTGTAAAATGATTTTCTTACACAGGAAAGAAAAGAGAGGGGGAGGTGAGAGCGAGAGAGAGAAAGTGTGGGAAAGATTGTGGTATATTCAGATGTGGAGGGATACATACTACATAGATACGGAGGAGATACATTATTTGTATACAAAAGAGAGAGAGAGAGAGAGAGAGAGAGAGAGGAGAGAGAGAGAGAGAGAGAGAGAGAGAGAGAGAGAGAGAGAGAGAGAGAGAGAGAGAGAGAGAGAGAGGAGGGGGGAGGGAAGGAGAAAGAGAGAGAGAGGAGGGGGGGGGGAGGAAGGGAAGAAGGAGAGAGAGAGTCAA
>CM060317.1:40212394-40312394 GCA_030674155.1 Stramonita haemastoma | reverse complement strand
ATGACTTCCATTTTTAGGGCTTTTTAGGGCCTCCAGGGCAATATGTCTCATTTTTAGGGCTTTTTAGGGGCCCTATTTTGGCTTTCCCAAAATTAGGGCTTTTTAGGGCTTTTTAGGGACTTGTGCGAACCCTGATCTAGGATGTATTTCATTGCTCTGGCCACTTTTACTTTGGGGTGGATGTAAACTAAAGTAAAAAATAGTTGTGGGAATTCCCGCGGTAGATAAAAACGCTGGAGTGAAATAGACAGCAGCTCAATGTCCTCCACAGATAGTGGTGATCTAATTTTAACATCACGGCACCATCTCTCATTGACGTAGAAGCACACACCGCCACCCCTCTCCTTCCCAGTCGCGTGTGTGTCTCTGTCCAGTCGAATGGGCTGTCCAAAACCATCAATAGAGAGCTCCCGGTTGGGGACTGAGTCATTAAGCCACGTTTCAGTAAAGGCAAGCAGACCGGCCTTCTTGAACTTATGCATATAGTCGACACAGGCTTGAAGTTCGTTGATTTTTTATTGTAGGGACTGTGCATTGGATAGGAGCTTCGTTGGTAGCGGAGCTTTCCGATTATTTAAATTTTTGAGTCTTTGTCTCACACCACCTTTCTTTCCTCATTTTCTTTTCTTAGTTGTCCTTCCAAGCTTTGTCATTTTTAGGCCTAGTTGCTGATGGGATGATCTCGTGTGGAAAGTTGTAGTCCTGGCCCTCCGCTAACACACAGGCTGATTCCTGGCTGACAGGCCCCCCCATCGCCACTGGGGAGAGTGATAGTACTTTAGTGATACACACCACACAGAATCTCAGATCTCAGATGCTGTGTTCCAACTCCAACCATACCGGCAGGCAACAACAGGACTGTGTTTCCATTATCTTCGAAATAAAAGAATTTTTTTTTTTTTAATCTCTGACTGGTTTTCAGTTACTCACTGACTCTGTGCAATACAAAACAAATCATACAATAGAATGCAATACAATGCTATACAATGCAATATAATGCAATGTTATGCAGCACAATGTAATATGAGGTGATGCTATACATTACTGTACAATACAATACAATACAATACAAATCTTTTGGAGGAAAATTTAAGGACCTTTCAAGACACTTTTTTTTTTAAGGACCTTCTTCAACACAATTTTTTGCATGCTGCGTGTAAACAAGGCTGTATACGATACAATGGCTGATTTCCTTTTGCAATACCTGGTCAAAGTTGCGCATAAAGGTGAGCACTTCTTTGTCATCTCTGAAGTAGGGACCCATCACACACTGCAGCATGGCTTTGATGGCATAGGCTGACATGTAGTGCTGGAGAGAAACATGCTCCTCCTTCACAATGGTACCCCATTTGTGAGCCAAGTCGCTGGAAATCTGCAAAACAGACCAAATCAGAATGACTACACTGTTGAGATAAATAATGTATAGAATATCAGACAAATGCAACAAACAAACTAAACACAGCGTGCAAATTCAGCAAGTCCTAAAATTAGCCCCTTCCTTTTACCAAGTCCAAGTGAAGTCAGTTTCTGCTATAATTAGCACCAGCTGGGATTTCATGGATAGCAGCTGAGAGTAGCTGAAACAGGGAAACTGACAGCTGACAGCTTTATCCAAAGATACTGACTTGTTTCAACAAGCATTAGCCTCATTATAATCATTCACTTTTTTTTTCATTCCTCAGCTAGAGATCCAAAATTCATGAATGGTGAGATTTTGTGTGTGCAACCATTTTTGCCCACCATGAAGGTAGCTGCATTCTGACCTTGGGGATATATGCTGGGTATGTTTGTGTTTCCATATCCCACTGAATGCTGGCACGAATAATGGGCATATCTGATCAAGCACTGGCAGGTTTGCACTTGAAGTTGATGTGGGAGATCATAAAAATCCCCACCCATAATTCCATAGATGCCAAGATTCAAACCAGGACTTCATGGACGTATAGGACTGAAGTTAAACGGTCTTAACCATTCAGTTACAGCGTTTGTCATAATCACTGACATGAAAGTGTCTTGCATGTAGCAGACTTGTCAACTGGTCTTCGCCTCACATGATACCATATGTCCAGTAGATGTTTGGGAAATTATATACGGTTTCTATCTTCAGAGACAAATTGCATTCCATGACCTCCAATCTTTTACTTTTTTTCTCTGCAAAAATTGAGTGTGAGTAGTCCAAAGTCAATCCATCACTTCCAACAAATGCCAGATGAAGGAATTGTTGAGACAAGCTCATAGAAGCAACCGATGTCTGCAGTAAACACTCTTCATACCTTGACTGTCCTTTTTTTTCCATTCCTTGGCATTCTGAGGTTCACCAATCATGAGATTTTGCAAATGTAGCCATTAATGCCCACCATGATGAAAGCCACATTCCAACTTTGGGGATGTGTACTAGGTATGTTCATGTTTCCGTAACCCAACAAAATGACATGAATTACCAGAATTTACCATACCATATCTACAGCTCAGGCCAAAAGCTGAGTCTTTTAATGATATCAGCTAAGTGCCAAGGCCTACATTAAACCTTTCTTATGTTGTAAAATGTTGTGTTGATATTGCCTTCAGCCATGACAAGCTCTTTACATTAACAAACTTGCACTCTCCTTTAAAGGAAAAAAATCCTCTTAAGTCGGAGTATGGCTGCCTCTATGGCGAGGTACTTGAAACCAGTCATACACGCAAACTTCTCATTCAGTGTACTTCCTACATCACAGTGATTTCCAGGTGGGATGAGTGAGTCCAGAGTGCATATTCGGGCTGACCCCCAGGGTGTTAAGCTGGGGAACACACAACAACAGCAACATACCATGTCTGATCTTCTGCATGTGTACATACTCAAAGGGAATTAAAGTACTGGCAGGTCTGTACTTGAAGTTGACCTGGATGTTCGTAAAAAATCCTCACCCTTTATTCCCCAGACACCGCTGAGATTCAAACCCACAACTTCATGAACTAATGGGATTGAAGTTGAACTGTCTTAACTACCCAAGTGTAAAAAAAAATGAAAGAAAAGTCTATGTTCATGTGTATATTCAACAGTCAATTAAAAGAAACTGTTTCCTCCCATAACATGGATTTTTTTTTTTAGTAAAACATGCATGCATGTGTATATTTCCTTTTTTCCTACTAAAAGATAAAGTCCCATTTTTGTCACATTTCTCTTGATATCTGTAGTAA
This sequence comes from Stramonita haemastoma, assembly GCA_030674155.1. Classification (NCBI taxonomy): domain Eukaryota; kingdom Metazoa; phylum Mollusca; class Gastropoda; order Neogastropoda; family Muricidae; genus Stramonita; species Stramonita haemastoma. The sequence continues at coordinate 40,309,214 of CM060317.1, read as the reverse complement.
AATGTATCTGGTCATAAGAAGAAAAACCACTCACAGCGAACACTCAGGGAAAACAACTAATCTTGTGACAAAAATTAATACTACATCTCACTGTACAAACATTTTCAGCAACATGCCTGTCTAATATTTTCATAAACTGATTTGTATTCTGACAACAACCTATATATTTAATAATTTTTCCGATGTAATATTTTCATAAATTCAATTGAATTCTGACAACATGAAGTTTTATTTTTAGCAATTTCAACAAAGTGATACTACCTACAGTCACAGACACAACTTTACCTTCCCCAGTATCTCTGAGTACTGATCAAGGTTTTCGTGCAGCAGACTCTTGTCATACAGCTGGCGTCGAGCACGGCCCTCAGCTCCATTCAGAAAATACAAACTCTTTTCTCCAAACACTGGCAGCATAATACTGAACAGTTCTCCTGCAAAGTAAAAACCATCCACCATTCACAAACTACAGATATGTTGATGATACAGCACTCATGGCTGGTGATATCACAAGCATGAGAAGAATTCTCCACAGAGTCGGTGGAGAGGACAACACTTCTGGCCTTAAGCTAAATGCCAAAAAGATCAGTGATGCACATTAATGGTACAGTCACCCATCCAGAATACCAAATCAATGGAACAGATCTGGATTACATTCAAACTTTCAAATATTTAGGATCTGTAAAAGAGAATAATGGCTCCTGTGTACAAGACGTCAAAGCAAGAATCAGTATGGTCAAGCAAGAGATGGATTGGTTAAACAGTATTTGGAAAGACAGAGTCACACCTAAAGATCACAAACTTAAATTTGTCAAAACAATAATCTGGCCTCTATTGCTGTGGGTGAGAAGCCTGGACATATTAATGAAAACTGAAAAGAGAACAAAATAAATGCACCCAAAATGTGGTTCTGCAAAGACAAACATTGGCTGAAATTGATAAGTGCTGACAGATATGGTGGCCAACAAATAGAACACACAAACAAATCTGACAAAGCAGTTTTCCAAGACATGGCTTTGAAGGCAGAAAGAAAAGAGTCAGACCACCACCATCCTACATTGCCAACATCACTGAGAAAAGTGGTCTGGGAGGAATACAGGTGATCTTAGAAGTACTCAGCAGAAACAGAGAAAGATGGCAAACCCTAGTGGCATGACATTGAGCTTCTATCGCCAACTGTGATGATAGAGACAAAAACAACTGACATGCAAATCACAGTCAAAGAATATTTATCACAGGTATTGCTGTTCAAAATGACATTACGAAATATTACTTGGCAAATCTCAGTCAATCTCAGTGACTATATGAAAAGTCACACTACTATGTTTCTCCTAATCAGAAAAATGGTGCTAATTCTGAGCCACTCTTATACAATAAAAAGAGTCCACTCTTTTATATATACATATAAATGACACACACAAACACAGTACATTTTGAAATTTAATCATTAAAGACACACACTTACACCTATACACACATATATCATAAAACAGAATATAACCTGAACATCCCCCAAAACAAAACAGCACAAATAATTATGAAACCATACATAAGAAAAGATTTTTTTGTACCTTGTCTAGAGCTCCAAGGTTCCCCACTGTGAGACTTTTGAGCATGCAGCTATATGCTGACCACGAAGGTAGCTGCATCTAGACTTCAGGCATGATGTCTCAGTTTATAATCTCATCTAAAGGACTTTCAGGGAAGTGGAGTCATTACAGTACTAATGTTAACTCCAGGGGAATTTGGCCCAGGCCAAAAGCTTTGTCATTTACTGATGTCAGTTTATTGTCAAGGCCTATACAAAAATGTTGTTATATTGTAATATGGTGTCTTGCGATTGCCTTCAGCTATGACAAGCTCTTAACATAACAACCTGCACTCTCCTTTAAAGGAGAAAAAATCCTCTGAAGTTGGAGTATGGCTGCTTATATGGTGAGGTACTTGAAAACAGTCATACATGCAAACTTCTCATTCAGTGTGCAATTTCAATCTCACAGTGATTCCCAGGTGGGCTGAGTGGGTCAGAGTGCACATTCTGCATGACCCTAGAGAGTTCAGCTGAGGAACGCACAACAACAACTCCAGGGGAAAATCTCCTCAAAGGGGTATTTTAATGGCGGCTCAAACCTATGCTACCAGACTGTGAGCACAATGCTGAAGTTTAAGTCTAATCACTAGGCTATCCTGCCCCCCCCCCCCCCCCCCCAATGTTATTTTACATCTGATGGATGAGTGTACCCTAATCACAAAATTTTACAGACACTCTTGCTAATAAGAGTTTAACATTTACCGGGGCGATCAAAGACATTGGCGTGCTGCTTGAAGAGACCAGGGGAAGCAATGCTGACCACAAAACCCTCTCCTATCCAGAAGGAGACGATAGGACCAAGGTCCTTGTGCTGTTGCTGAAGAAACTCATGAAGACTTCCTGCTCTCTGGATATCCACCAGGTTGCCATCTCTGGTTGTACACACAGAGAGAAAAGCATTACCAAATTTCAAGAAAATGAAACCAACAAAAAACCCAGAACACCCTCCCCCACCCCCCCAAAAAAACAACAAACAAACAAATCCAACAACAAACAAACAAAAAACAGAAACTAAACTCTAAAGTCGTAAAAACTACTCATTTCAGATTATTCACACACAAATTCCAAAATTTGTTTACAAATATCACACACACACACACACACAAACACACACACACACACACACACACACACACACACACATACACACACACACACACACACACACACACACACACAGTGGCAATATATAAGAATAAATAATAAAATAAATAATAATAATAACATACACACACACACCACATTTTTTTTAACTTTTTTTTTTTAATTCAAAAACTTACTGTGCGGATGTGCTGTCCAGACCAGGTATTGTTGTAATCCTCTTTGAAGACTGAAAAACAAATGAGACAATATCATCAGTATACATTAAGAACAACAGTTGGGGTAAGGCAGGGCTGTCTACTCTCACCCACTCTTTTCAACATCGTCCTTGAGAGAATCATGGGTGATGCACTGGAACACCATAAAGGATCAGTCTGAGTCAGCATTGGTGGCAGAATGATCACAAACCTCTGCTTCGCAGATGACATTGACAGACTAGCAGGATCAGAGCAGGGGCTTGCCAGCCTAACAGAACACCCGAACAAGGCCTCTAAAACATATGGCATGGAAATCAGTGCAGAGAACACCAAACTGATGACCAATAACACAAGTTCATCAGCACTGATATCAGGGTCAATGACCAGAAGCTGGAAACAATTCAAAGCTTCAAGTACTTGGGAGTCATATCAGACGAGGGGTCCAAGCCAGAGGTAGTGTGCAGGATTGCACAGACAATAACATTAACAGCACTGTCAAAACTGAACACCATCTGGAAAGATAAAAATATCCCATTCAACTCCAAGATCAGACTAATGCACTCCCTTGTCATATCCATATTCCTACCTGTGAATCATGGACCCTGACTGCTGATTTGGAGAGAAGAGTACAGGCAGTTGAGACGAGATGCTTCCGGAGACTCCTTGGCATCTCCTACAGAGACCACATAAGCAACGAAGAGGTGCGCAACAGAATCCAGCAAACCATTGGTCCCTAAAAAAATCTTCTATCAATTGTAAAGAAGCGTAAACTTAAATGGTACGGGCATGTCACAAGATCAAAAAGACTTACAAAAACAATACTGCAAGGCACTGTCCAGGGAGGAAGAAAAAGAGGCAGACCAAGGAAGAGATGGGAGGACAACATCAGCGAATGGACAGGCCTAGAACTCAACCAAATTTTGAGAAAGGCAGAACAGAGGGAGGAATGGAGGGAAATGGTTGCCAAGTATCCAGGGGTGCCCCCATGGTCACCAGACTAAGGGATAGATAGATAGATAGATAGATAGATAGATAGATAGATAGATAGATAGATAGACAGACAGATAGATAGATAGATAGATAGATAGATAGATAGAGAGATAGAGAGATAGAGAGAGATAGATAGATAGATAGATAGATAGATAGATAGATAGATAGATAGATAGATAGATCTAAACATTAAGCTAATTCATTGCAAACAAACAAAAAATTTGCTTGAAACTTTTACAAAAAAGTAATTTCCTAGTTTATTGTAAGTGTAACTGTACTGTTTATTATAACATTGCTTGTTTAGTTTTGATTGCATAATATTTACTGCGCTTCAAAATTGGACCTTTATATATTTTTTATTATGGCATCTTAGTTCTTACACAAGAATAATATATTTAGATAATGATGCGCTATGTACAATCATTATCTTGCTCATCATGCCTTCTTCTGTGCCATTCATTCACTGATTCAGCGATGCAAGAAAAAGCTTCTGTACTTCTACTACGTTCTTGGAAACGGGTGAGTTTAACATCCTCATGGCAATATAACCTTTAGGGATAAGCTTGTGTGGGTGCAAGCACCCATGGAAAAGTCGGTTTTGTTGTTCTTCACAGGTGTTCTCATCAGCTCTCTCTACATTATTGTGATCACTGATAATTTATAAGTTATACTCTTTGATCTTGCCACAGGTAATTTTCATTCACACATGCTTGTGTACACATGTGATGTATCATATGTTTGAGTAGGTAGTAACACAGTTACTTGTAGTAGTAGTAATAGTAGTAGTAGTACTAGTACTAGTAGTAGTAGTAGTAGTAGTAGTACTAGTACTAGTACTAGTAGTGTTTCCCTGTGTGACATCTGTGCATGTGTATGCACATACATGTGCCTTCTCACATACACATATACTATATATAGGCTACAATAGTCAATTCATGTACACAGTTGATGATGGGGTTATTAGTACTGTTATTACAAATTTGACTCCATTTGCTAGCTAGCTTAGTAAGCATACAGATACTGCTTTGTAACTACTGCTGCCATAACATTTTGGTGCAAGTCTCTTGCAACATCGCCTCACTGAGGCCTGTGGCTGTAGGCCTAATCTGTAGCTCACTAGGCCCAGGCCTATCTGCTTAGCGATGCGCTCTCTCTCTCTCTCTCTCTCTCTCTCTCTCTCTCTCTCTCTCTCTCTCTCTCTCACACACACACACACACACACACACACACACACACACAAACTGTAAGAATCAAATCACACTGTAACTCTGACACGCACACGGTTAAAATGAAAGACGATAGGCCTAATGAAAATTGAAAGTTGACTCCCAATTTTGACACGCACAAATTCCGATCTGTTTCTTAAGTGATGCATGCATTTCAAATCCTTTAGTACGTACCGGGTACATATAAATCACGGCGATCAGAAGAACGACGACAAGGGTAACCGCAAATATGACGAAATCAAGCATTTTAGCACGTTTGGGTCTGTATCACGCTGTCACATCAGTAGCATCTGCCTTGTTTGTCTGCTCCTAGTACTTCCGCCCACATCACTGGTGAAGAGTTGTCGGTTATATAAACAGCAGCTGGGTCAGAAATGTGTTTCAAGACGCCAGACACGCGTAGTTTGGTGGTAATTGCCCGTGAAAAAGGCTACTCCTTTTGTGGCTGGTTGTAAGCGATATCGTTTATGTGTTTGGGTAACTATACTCAGCTAATAGATTTTGTATAAAGAATTGTAAATCGCAGTTATCATTTTTATCTGTCATTGTTTTCACATTTTCTTTTAGTTCATGGTGGTGGAAGTGGTAGTTTATGCAACTCGTTTAACTTTGAATGATAGGTAATAGTGCTACAAATAAGAATTCCCTCCAGTCATGAGATCTAAATAACAAGCATAAAAACAAAATTTTCACTAGCCTGTTGTGGTTCACCAAGGAAAGTTCAAGTAGACTTGTTGATGATACTAAATCATTTGGTTGAACATAAAAAAAAATTGCTCCACATAAGGAGCTTTATAGAATCTCCTCTAAGAAGGTATGTAAACAAATCATTCAACAATATGCCTTTTGTTTTGCTACATGTTGTTCAGCTATCCTGGTATACTAACTGTTCCAGTTTTCAGCTATAATTATCATGATCAAAGCATTGATTCAACTTTGCATCATAGGCAATTATTTAAGTCATGAGCTTTCTTCTTTTTTCCAAAGAACAGTTCATTTATTGTTATGGGAGATGGGATAGCCTAGTGGTCAGAACATTGCGCTCGCAATTTGACGACCCGGGTTCGATTCCCGTTGGAGGGGATTTTTCACCTGGAATTAACATCAGTGCTGTCTCCACTCTCCACAAAAGTCCTTCGGATGAGACTATAAACTGAAGCCCTGTGTGCGAGTGCATGCAGAACATCTTGTGCACACGTTAAATCCAGTTCCGCTTTTTGTAAGAGTAGGTCACTGTGTGCCGGTGAGAACAGATGACAAAATTTACAAAACTGCATACACATGGGGACTGGATGTAAAAAAGCACATGAGTGCTTATTCCATTATCCTCAATTTTTTTTTTTTTTAAATGAATAAAACAATAACTTTGAAAATGCTTTGAAATATTCAACATGAAATTAACTTGAAATGATAGTTCATTCATGGTTACCAATTACTTTCAAGAGATTTTAAAGTAATCTTTCCATTTGATCCAACATGGAAATTACATAGGAGTACAAACCAGGGGATAAAACTTTCATTTGTTCCCTATAAATCTCATCCAATTTGTCAGTTTAAGACTAAAAAAAAACAAATTCAACGAGCCCCTTTATAGGCCTAAAGTCCGCTGTCTAAACTTGAATTTACTAAGTTTGATAATCTACAAAATTATAAAAGCCTTTGATGGAAAGTGCAAAACTGGTTTCTTTCTGCTATGACAATGGCCCCAATCAGTACTGGTCCTCCTCTGGTTACAAGTCTGATGATGATGTCTTCTTGTGAACTACCAGCTCCATGCAAAGGACACTGAGCAACTCATGGTACCACTGAGCATAAAGGATAGGGCAGCAGTCAGTGAGCAATGTAGGAATGTACCACAAAAGATTTATTTGTCAAAACTTTTGTGGTGAAGGAAGTGGGGGGGGGGGGGGGGGGGGGGAGAGAGCAGAATTACTTTTTTAAGTGTTTGGTTAGAATGGGTGTGTAGCCAGTGACAATCAAATTTTAAAACAATGTTTACTTTTACAGTGAAACAAAAGAACGTTGATCATACATATTCAAGCATGATGTAGACATGATTGCTCTGTTAATTTCTCTCAATCATACACAAAAAACCATGCATAAACACATACCTGCTTGTACCACAGGGTGACAGTTATTAAAATTTCAAGAGTTTGATGGCTATGTTATTCCTAATTGGATGATGCAATACCAGTATTTTGTGAAGTATGGTAAAACGTGAATATTCCTCAGATGATAATAAAAACAAAAGTGAAGAAAACAAACAAACACACATGCATACAGGCACACACACACATGCATGCATGTACACACGCATGCTTGCACGCACACACACACGCATGCACAAACACACACACACACAAACAGCAGCAAACACATGTTTTCCATTTTTATTCCTCACATCTTGTTATTCTTATGCAGTTGCACACAGGAATCTATGATCAAGGAATGTGAACATTTCGTAACTTATCAGAGCATTTACATGTATACACTTACTTCCACCCGTAAATCGCATTGCAAAGGGATAATACTTACAATATGACAGTGCATACAACACGAAAACTCAGCTGACGGGCATGCCATCACTATCCTAATGCAGTCATTATCGGTAAGCTGCTTTCAGCTCCTAGCTAACAGTTCAACACAAAAGTTCCTTTAACCCCCCTTGGCGCAGTGGTTAGCACCTTGGGTTACGGACTGGCAGGTAGCAAGTTCAAATTCCATAAGAGTCATAGGGATTTTTTCAGACTCCAGCCAGCTCCTACCCACAGTGAGTGTGTTATAGGCTCATGGGGAAGACTGGGACCACACATTCAAGCTTCATCCACTTAATAGGTGTGATTTTGAGAGTGCTGCTCAGAATAACTTGACCAGCACTGCAGGTGTCTGTATCTCTCAGGTCTGTTTAACACTAGAATAGTATGATAGGAAGTGCAGACCACAGCCCTGTCATGTAATCTCAAAGCCGATGTTTTCCATAGCAGCATTATTACATCATCCTCATTGATCATCTTGCAACAAAGGAAAACTGTCTCTGATTCGGTGTCTCACAGAAGATCACGCATCAAAAAACAAAAAAAAGGGCTCATTTACAAAAATGCACTGCAAACATAAGCAATGCAAATAAGACTTGATGTATAAATCTGAAAACTGACAGTCGGAGCAGTGCACGGTTCTCATTTGTATGCATATGGTAGAGGGCTACAGGGAACAAGCAAGAACTGTCAACCTGGTGTTTCAACAAAACTTAATTCTGCAGTGCAAGTTTACAAAACGTGACAGTGATGTTATCCACATCTCTCAAACAGACCAGTACACAAAAATTTCCATTTTGAGTGTGATCTTTGTACATGTGTTCATTTGTGGACCCTTTTAAAAACCATGTCTTGTACTAATATCCTGCACTGATACTTCTGACACAGTGATAGGCTATATTTCTAACACAGCTACTGACTTCTTAAAAAAAAGACTTTACGGTCATCAGGTTTTTGTCTATATATACAGAAAAGTGAACATACTGAAGGGAACAATCTAGAAATGTCTTATGAACACTTACTGATTCTTTTAAAAGTTTGCCACATTTGGGTTTCTTCCCTCAAATGTTGTGCTTTTTAAGAGTCTAGTTCCTTTCTACAACAGCCCTCATTCATGGCCTTGGGTACTGTTACTGAACAGAGCATGTGTGCAAAAGTTAAATCACAACTGTAAAAAAAACCCATACATACATAAAAATATATAAAAAACTTTCTTCTTTGTGTAGATTGACCGTCTGAGCTGAAGGTATTTTACATTTCTTCTGTTGTAAAATCATGAGTCGTCCATCTCTGTGTAATGAGCAAGAAAGTGCTAAAACTGAATGAATGAATGCATGAATGAATGAACAAATGAATGAATGAATAAATGAATGAAAAACTAAATGACTGAATGAAAAGTGCATGAAGATATACACACATTTGTGTAATCCCACTGCTACAAAATGAGACTTAAAAGAGGTAAGATTATGGAATTGGGCAGGATGAGAAATCAGCAAGATTTATGCATTGCGCACGCACGCACGCACGCACGCACGCACGCACGCACACACACACACACACACACACACACACACAAATATACACATCCCATAACATAAATTACACTGTGTGTACCAATGCACTGAAACTAAATACCAAAATTAAAATCAAGTTATTTACTATATAACAAATTGGATGGAAAAAAACAAACAAACATTCACATCTAATCAAAATTCTCAATTCATAGAAACAAAAATTACCAAAAATAAACATCACAACATTTGTTGGTTTAAGGAATAAATTAAAACTGGTTAGCAATGATTAACACATGAAACAACCTCTTTATGTGCAACATTTTGGAAGCACTGTAATACCCACTACGAAAACTAACAGACTCGGGCTCATCTACACAAGAATACATAATATATAAAATACATATCAAAGGATATCACTAGGAGAAAAACAAAGGAGTGTGCTGCAATGGGTTTTTCATATTCTCGGGAGGAGTTAGCATCGTATCTGAACAGACATTATGCAAACCTATATAATCAATGCAAAATGTTCTTTAAAACTAAAACTGAAATATACTGTCACTATTATGCTGACTGAATAAAACATAATACACAATTCCATAAACAAATCAAAACCATAGCTTAATGTTATTTTAAACCTTACACATATATTTAAAAATCTGAAAAGAGAAACAAGAAGAAAATAAAGACGGGCAAAGGAAGAGAAGAAGGAGAAGAATCTGCGACAACTGTGAGAATAAGGTTACTCCAGTGCCACATTCACTATATCACTTGGCCAGAGACAAAGCTGTAAGCTCTATATATCCAAAACTTAAAATATCTTTAAGGTTCTGAATTTGATTCCCAGCCTTGCCCTTTTATCACAGTTTGATGGGAAAATAAACTAAATGTCAACTCTTTCAAACCCTTGTGCTTAGACTTGTGCACATCAAAAGAACCCATGACAGTTGAAAATTGAAAAAAAGCAGGGATGTACCTCCCAACTGTCTTGGCAAAATTGGTACATTCAATTTATCCCTGAAGTTGGAATGCAGCTACCTTAATAGTTGAGAACAAAAATCGGGTGCATATACAACAATCTCACCATTGGTAAATCTTGAAGCTCTATAGCCAAAGAACAACAACAACAAATCTTTAAAATATTTTTTGTACATCTGCTTCAACTATTTTCACTTGAAAATGGTCTCTATGGCTCATACCCTGCATTTCACAATCTAGTGATAGATACATATAGGCAATTTATAAGTTCACATGATGTCAAACCATACATTGTGTTTCAAAAGAATAATGCTAAATTCAGAGTAAGTGTGTCAGATACATAAGCTTATAAACTTAGACACAGAACAGGAATACAAACTACCTAATATTTTAAAAGCAGAAGAAATGCATACATGCATACTGAATCTAATACAATATATGCTGTGTATCAAGAATCAACAGATGGATAAAGTACATTTTATTTTTGCTGTCCAGCATTTAACAATATTAGGCAAACAATATATCCAAGCAAAATACACCAGCCAGCCTACTGCAAATTTACTCCTTGTGTGTAGTTGACCTGGTATCACATGTAATTTAGTCTTGTATCAATGCAAAGCCTTTGCAGTAAGAGATGTTAAAATGTCTCCATTTTTTTGTTTTATACTTTTTATGTAATTCAATTGTTAGGTTATGTTAATTGTGTGGGATTGTTTGATATCCATTTTTGTTTGTTATAGATGTACTTCACCATGTATTCTTGAAATCAATTCTTAATTTGTTCAAGAACCCTTTCAGGTATGGGCTAAAGGTCTCTTTGTGAATAAGTCAATTCAGATTTATACCCTGAATTTCATGTCACCCAAACCAACTTCATACAAATGCAAATGGAGAACTCAATCAAAATAAGCCACAACAACCCACCAGCCCCACCCCACCCAACCCCCTTAAAAAATCCAACAAAATTTCATTAAATGCAGCACAGGAAGAAATCTGGCAAGAGTGGGTGAATAGATGATGGGGTGATACCTAGAAGAAGCTCTGGACAAATTATTCACAATGACAAATACAGAAAACTTTCTTACATTCTTCCTTTCCGTCTTCTTATCTTCACATTTTAGAACTGCAAAGTTTGACATGCATATAGGATAGGTTAACTGACAGTTAAATTCACATGTAAGTGGATACGTCAAGCATTGGTAGTGTTTACAAATATAAACAAGTAAACATGACAATATAAACAAGCTGACTGACAAATGTAAAAGAAAATCATACACCTTAGTGGTTATCTGTTAAGGGGGGGTTGTTGTTGTTGTTGTTCCTTGGCTTGAGTTCTGAGGTTCACCAATTGTGAGATTTTTGCATATGCAACCATTTTTGTATAATCTAGGAGCTGCATTCCAACTTCAGGGATGCTGTCTAAACACAACACCAGTGTAAATGCATTTTTTGGGGGTCATCCAATCTTATCAGCACAAATGGCCTACTCTTCTTAAAGGCAGAACAGGTTCTAACATGTGCAAAAGATGTTCTGTATGCATTTGCACATGGGGCCTGATTTATAGTCTCATCTGATGGACTTTTAAAGGAGGTTTTTTTAAAAAATTTATTTTATTCTTTTATATTGAGGATAATGGAATAAGCATTCATGTGCTTTTTTTAATCCAGTCCCCATGTGTATGTATTTTTGTAAATTTTGTCATCTGTTCCCACCGGCACACAATGGCCTACTCTTACGATAAGCAGAACAGGATTTAGTGTGTGCGCAAGATGTTCTGCGTGCGTTCGCACACGAGCCCTTGGTTTACAGTCTCATCTGAAAGACTTTTGGGGAGAGTGGAGCCAGCACTGATGTTAACTCCAGGGGAAAAATCCCCTCGAACGGGAATCGAACTCCAGTCATCAAATTGCAAGTGCAATGTTCTGACCACTAGGCTATCCTGTCCCCCAGTGGAGTGGAGTCAGTACTGACTTTTTTTGGTTTTGGTTTGTTGGTGAGGATGTCAAATCCAGGGGGAACATCCCCTTGAACAGTCGTCTTCGTGGCGACTCAACCTGGGCTTCACCCCAAGCTGTCAAATCGAAGTGCAATGCTCAAACCATTAGGCAATTCTGCCCCTCCCTAAGTATGAAAAATGCAAAGCCAATCTTTTCAAACATACAAATATATTGGGGAAGGGATAGCCTAATAGAGCACTGAGTTTGATGTCCTGGTTCAAGCCACCACTGAGGGTTTTGTTCAAGGGGATTTTCCCCTAGGGTTTATATCAATGCTGCTTCCGCTCCCCCTAAAGTCCTTCGGATAAGACATAAATCTAGGTCATGTGTGCGAACACATGCAGAAAACTTGTTCACATGTTCAAACCCATTCTGCCTTTCAGAACAGTAGGCCATTGGGTGGTGGTAAGAACAGATAACAACTTTTTTTTTTTAAAGCAAGCACACTAGAGTCATGGTTAGACATTGCCCCCAAAGTCTGATTGTGGCTGTCTTAATGGTGGGAAAAAATGGTCTCATACTGGAAAATCTAACCACTGGTAAACTTCAAAGTTCTCCTCAAGGAACAAGAACAACAAAGCATAGAAACTTTCTATGAACTGATGATGAAGTGATGATGGAACAGGTTTAGAAATGGCCACAAAACAAAACTCATGTGAGAACATCAGTTATCAGTGAAAGTGATTTTGTGTTTCTTTCATACTTCCAAATGATAATGATAGTAATAATGTAGGGAATTTATATAGTGCTGAATCTTGTAAATCAACAAATCCAAGCACTCGCAATTTGATGACCCGGGTTTGATTCCCATTCGAGGGGATTTTTCCCCTGGAGTTAACATCAGCACTGACTCACTCTCTCCACAAGTCCTTCGGATGAGACTACAAACCAAGGCCCCATGTGCGAACACACGCAGAACATCTTGTGCACATGTTAAATCCTGTTCCACTTTTTGTAAGAGTAGGCCATTGTGTACCAGTGGGAACAGATGACAAGATTTACAAAACTGCATACACATGGGGACTGGATGTAAAAAAGCACATGAGTGCTTATTCCATTATCCTCAACATAAAGAATAAAGAACAAGAATAATTCTAAGTAATGCAATTTATTGTGTAACACACAAGTAAGAGTTGTTTTCCACTGAATAATAAACAAGCCTGTATTTCTGTTTATCCATACTGTCAGTGCATCATTACGACATTGATTCTCTTTATTTACACAGGAGTTAAAACACAAGTACAGAGTCAACCATCAAATATTGTGTTCATATATTATATATATATATATATATATATATATATATATATATATATATATATATATATATATATATACACACACACACACAAAAGTAAACAAAAACTAAAAAATATATATATACAAAGATGGAAACTTCATATCATTCTATATTCTGATGTATGCCAAAGCCAACTGGTTAAGACCATTTGACTTCAATCCCATGAGTCCATGAAGTTGAGGGGTTGAATCTCGGCGGCATCAGGTGAATTAATGGTGGGGATTTTTTACAATTTCCCAGGTCAATTTCAAGTACAGACCTGCCAGAACCTTAATTCCTTTCATGTATTTACACATGCACAAGATCAAGTATGCACATTAAAGATCCTGTAATTGAAGTCAGTGTTTGGTGGGTTACAGAAACATGAACATACCCAACACACATCCTACTAAGTTGGAATGCAGTCACCTTCGTGGAGGGCAAAAACAATCATACATGCAAATATCTCACCAGTGGTGAACCTTGGAGCTCTAGCCAAGAAACAAACAAAAAATCATTTCATATTCTAAATTCTTTTTCACAATTTATTCCCACTTCATTTGCCATCATTTGCCTGTTGATAAATATCAATTCAAAAACAAACTCTTTCTATGATACATCAAATATTTAAGAACAGAACAACATTTTTTTTTTTTAATTCAAAGAATGAAATCTTTTAAAAAGGGATTTATAGATAAGCATATACCATAATATACTGGATATACATATAAGCGGATGAGACATAGGACTATGTAAAACGTTTTAAATTTTCCAATGCTTCTAGACAAATCAAGCATGACAAAAGTAGACATTCTTTTCAAACTTTGTGGTCTTGTGGACTGGTATTTCAGTGTAGGTGCTGCTTTGTCCATATATTTCCTATTAGCTGGTACTTAATCAACAATGTATTCAAGGAAATAGACAACTGGGGTGGGATAGCTAAGTGGTCAGAGCGCTTGCTTTCCCCCAGTCAAGTTGAGCAGCATCAAGCATGGTTACCAGTTGGATGGGTGACCGTTGGCGTGCCTTGGCTTCAGCACAGTCCCTCCAGTTCACCCAGCTGTAAATGGGTACCTGCTCTCTTTAGGGTCAGGGAAGGTAAATCAGCAAGGAGATGGGCGCTGCCTCAACATGCTGGCCCCTAGAGAAGCTGAGGTCTCTGATGCCTCGCTCCCCTACGACCACCTAGGTTATGGGACACCTTTACCTTTACCTAGACAATGGCTAAAATGCTATTAACACACACACACACACACACACACACACACACACACACACACACACACACACACATTACTTTAATGATTATAAAAAAAAACTTACAACCATTACCAGGAGGAAATATTCTTTATAAATTCGTTGCCGTTTCGTTTTTACAAAAGAAGAAAATTGCTAGTGAATGTACATTGATAAGAACTTTTATTTTCCCTGACCAAAATAAGTATTCACACTCACCCTTCCCAGCTCCTTCAGTCCTATGTACTGATACTTGATCACAGATTGAGAACAAATGAAAAAGGCAAATTCACTTAATCAATAAAAGATAACATTTTATATTATAGTAATAAAATAAATGATGACTCTTCCACAAAGTTTGGAATCTACTTTAAAACTTTTTTCACAGAGTTGTGAGATAAAAAAAAACTTGTTATTAGCACAATGACTGATAGAACATGATGTGAGAAATAACATGACAAACAAAACAAAACAAAAACTTCAAAGCCACTTCTAATGTCTTCCACATCCCAAAGTCTGAATGTGGCTACCTTTGTGGTGGGCAGAAACAGTCATGTACAAAAAATCTCACCATTGCTGAACTTCAGAGCTCTGGCCAAGGAACAAAAAAAAAAGAAAAAAAAAGAAGATAAATAAATATAAAATGATGTCTTCCAAACACCTTTGCCAGATTTTAAGACTTTTAAACTCTTTTCTCCACTCACTCTGGGTATGTTCACCCAAGACAAACAAAAAACAATCATTTAACAATTATCACAAAAAACAATCATTTAACAATTATCACTTAAAAAGAAAAAAAAGAAGAAAAAAGTGTACCATAATACAAGAAAAGCAAAAAAAGATAAATAAAAAAAGCACTGATAAATTATGGAATAATTTCTGCTTTATTATAACATACTTATAATTAAAATGAAATAAAGCACGACAATTTTGATAGCACCGGTAAGTTCTATGTTTTTTTTTCATTTTCAGACTATCATTCTATGAATGCTCAACAGAAAAAACACAAATAACCCCTCACACATCTGAAAAGAGAGACAAAAAAAACCCTCACTTTTAATCCAATCATGACGTTCCACTTATCCTTTTGTAACATTTCTATTGGTTGTTTAAGCTGACACTTTTGATCCAATCATATTGTTCCACATACTCTTCTGCAACCTTCTTACTGGTTGTTTTTAAGCTTTCTCCTTCCTTCCATCCACCTATCTTCCCAGCAATGGAAACCCCCTGTGTTCCCAGAACAGGTGACACTGACACTGACTACAGCTGCACAAAGCCTTCGCAGGCAGCCAGAGAGAAGAGAAAGTTCTCTGTTGCAGGCGGCATTTTGCGAGCCTTGAGTGTCTCCAAAGACAATGAAGGCTGGCCATCGTCTGCCGCAGTGGCCAAGGATTTCAGGTTATTCAGCAGCTCCTTCGTTTTGCTTGCCACTGTCTGCACAGAAAAAAATATGGTGGCCTCACTTGTCTGTTTGCTGTATATATATACATGTGATGTAAATCTTCAATTATCTGTGACAAAACACTAACACATTATACTTTTTGATCTTTTACATTTTTAGAAACACATACAACATTTCTTGCATGAGGTGATAACAAATGAATCCACACAAGCAAATATCACAGCTGCTCACTTTTACATGATATGCTAATGACTAGACCCATACAAGGAAGGACGGTGGCAGGATGGTTAAGACGTTCGCCTGCCAATATGTAAACCGTGAGTTTCTGGGTTCGTACCCAGCCTCGCCCTTTCTTCCCAGTTTGACGAAAAAATCGAACTGAATGTCAAAGTCATTCGGATGAGACTCGAAACCGAGGCCCCGTGTGTGAATGCACACAGAACATCTTGCCCACACGTTAAAACCCCGTTCCACCTTTCGGAAGAGTAGGCCATCGTGTGCCGGTAGGAGCGGATGACAATATTATAACAAACCAGCATGCACACAGGTGTCGTGTTTAGACACCATCCCTGAGGAAAATCGGGGAGTTGGAGTCCCAGAGCGGCTCAGGGATGTAGGTATAATTATGGCAACGTTCTGATGGCTCCTGCGACGGTACTGGAACCATTTGTATCGGTCATTGCCTTTCCAATGGATCATTCCAGTGCCGTGGAGAGGGGGGGTCTGCTGCATGGGTAACAGCTTGCCCTCCATACATACTTGCCCAGGCTTTGCGCTCTAAAGACTAGAGCGCAACTCCATAGTCTTCCGAGACTGATGGGTGCCTACTACTACTAAGACCCATACAATCAACAATAATCACAACTGATGTCACACAAAACATTCAACCAAGTAATAGCCTGGAATACTGTCTCCCTAAATTCTTCTTCATCATCGACAGCAGCTACTGTTGTCCATCACATGAGCAAAAAAGTGCTGATCTGCCATTAACCCTTTCAATACGGCAAGCCTGTTTTCCGGCACAGCTTCCTGCTACCCTTCTGTCCTGTAAGGAGGAAAACCAGCGCTCCCGAATTTTCCTTCAATTCCTGGGTTTCTGAGGTGCAGAAGAGTGCAAAACGGGTACCTAAGTAAATTTTACATACACACACACGAAGCATTATAAACATTCTTGTGGGAAAGGAGAAGCAGTGTTTGCCATATCAAAACTACTTTCCAGAGTCTGTTGATGCCAGTTAGCCGCATGACCGGTCACTATAAACAAACCCTCCTCTGGTACCGTTATCGCCGGAAAATCGGCTGACAGGACTGAAGGGGAGAGTGCCAGGGCAGAAATTCAGGATAGGGGATGTAATTGTCATCAGATATTCAGTGCTGTAGGGGTTAAGTGCCTAACAAGTCAGACCCTGCGTATCTGACTTTGGTGCTGGGAGAATTATCATCTTTCTATCATAATTATCTCCCTAAATAGTGCATAAATCCATTAAAAAGCAGTTTGTTTGTTTACTAGTAAGAACTATCTACGTGAAAAAAACCCAGAAAAACAAAAAAAACAAAAAAAAAACAAAAAAACCCTATCTGTGTGTATGACTCAAACAATAACGATACCTGAGACCATTCAAAATTAGTTTTATTTGCTTGTTTATTTCTCAGAAAAACTGTGCACTATCTGTACCTTTATTATTTCTTGGTCTGTGCTGTCCTCTTTCTCGGCTAACTGAACCATGGCCATGGCAATGTCCTTGTGCAGTTTCCCCATAGCAAAACTCTCTGTGCAAACACACACCAAAAGAATAAAATAAAGCACAGCCACATTGATAATGATAATCATACATGGAATTTTTAGAGTGCTGAAGCAAACAAATCGAGGTGCCTGCATTTGAATCATTCACACATGCAGCCATTCACAAAAGCTTGACAGATTTTAAATTTAGACACTAACTCACACGCATATGCACACACACATGCATGCACACACACCACATACACATGCATGCATGCACGTGCCCCCCCCCCCCCCCCCCCTACACACACACACAGTACACTACAGTAACTTCACCTGATGGCTATTTTTAAACTGATCATCAGCCATCGAAAAGAAGAAAATTATTTGCAGCTTTTAACATGTTGAGCTCTAGTAATGAACTTAACCTTCACATTGTCAGACATTTTTTAAGTACCATACTAAAAATGGCCTACATCAGGTGGTCTTGTATGTCTGTGCCCTTCGTTTTCTTTGAAGGTGGAGTTCTTATCATGATCTTCAGTGCTTCCTTATAAGTGTGTGCGAGTGTGTCATTTGATTTATTTTATTTTATTTATTCTTTTATATCGAGGATAATGGAATAAGCACTCTTGTGCTTTTTTACATCCAGTCCCTGTGTGTATGCAGTTTTGTAAATGTCATCTGTTCCCACCGGCACACGATGGCCTACTCTTACGAAAAGCAGAACAGGATTTAATGTGTGTGCAATATGTTCTGCGTGCGTTTGCACACGGGGCCTCAGTTTAAAGTCTCATCCGAAGGACTTAAGGGAAGAGTGGAGTCAGCACTGATGTTAACTCCAGGAGAAAAATCTCCTCGACCGGACTCGAACCCGGGAGTCAAATTGCCAGAGCAATGTTCTGACCACTAGGCTATCCGTCTCCTGTACTCTGTCAGAGTAATGGTGTGTGTGTGTGTGTGTGTGTGTGTGTGTGTGTGTGTGTGTGTGTGTGTGTGTGTGTGTGTGTGTGTGTGTATTATAAATAATATATTATTTCATACGGTTTATCTTAACATCAAAACCAAAAAATAATCATGCTAAGCATCAATAAAATGACTTGCAAATTCTGAAAACTTCACCTCAAATTCCCCAGCACAGTTCAATACAAACTCACCTTTTGCATGAGGTGCAATGGAAATCTGACTGTTTGGTGTATTTACAAACAAGTCATATAGATCAAGCCTGTAACAAACATATATAATCAAAGGGTTTAACTCTTAAACACACATGTGATACACATAAAACATTAGCACCTAAATTAAGCCTGTAACAAACACTATAATCAATGATTCAAAAATGTTAACTTTTACATGTCACATGATATAAACACAAATTACAAGCAAAATAAATCCAGTGTAAGAAAAGAACAAGTACCCATCACAACAGGAATGATTGTTGACAAAAAAAGCCATCCACCTTTCTTTTTTCCTTCCTCAGCTACAGCTCTAAGGTTCACCAATGGGGAGATCTGGGCTATCTGGCCAGTTTTTTCTCCATCATTTACATAGTCCCATTCTGACTTCAGGGATGGTGTCTAAACAAGACCCGTGTTTGCAGTGTTTTGAAATTTTGTCATCCATTCCTACTGGCACAAAATGGCCTGTCCTTCCGAAAGACAGAATAGGTTTTAAAAGTGTGAGCAAGAATTTCTGTGTACATTTGAAAAGTTTATAGTCTCATCCAAAGGATTGTGACATTCAGTTTGATCTTGTCAAACTGGGAAGAAAGGGCAAGGCCAGGAATCAAACCTGGAACCTTATGTCTTACTTGTTAGGCAGGTCAATGTCTTAACCATCCTGCCACCTTCCTTCTTGATAAACCTTTCTATGACTGGTGAGCAACAATTCACATAACTGCTCCAGTATCAACAACACAAACAAAAGCCCACAACACAGAACACAGTACAAGAGAATGGGAATAGCAAAACTGAACAGTTCTTTCTTTTTCCTGTCTCTCTATAGAGAGGTATAACACGTCTTTATCTTTCAATGAATGCTATATCCAACAGGTTAAGACCTTTTTTTTTGTTTTTGATCCTTGACTAGAGCTCCGAGCTTCACCTACAGTGATGGTGACATTTTGGGTATGTAACAGTTTTTCCCCACAATTACAGTAAGTAGCTACATTCCAACCTTGGAGATGAAGACCATTTCACTTCAATCCTGTCGATCCATGAAGTCATGGGTTTGAATTTCAGCAGTAGCTTCTGCTGAATTAAAGGTCAACTCAAAGTGCAGACTTGCCAGTATGTTAATTTCTTTCATGCATATACCCATGAACAAGATCAAAAATACACATCAAAGATCATGTGTGGGTTATGGAAACATGAAACATAGCATGCATCCTGTACAATAAAATGAGCTGCTCTGTAATTGGAATGTGTCAGCTTAAGCCAGCAGACAGACCTGCAGAGTTACAAGCACAAGATTTATTCTTTTATATCGAGGATAATATAATAAGTAACCATGTGCTTTTTTACATCCAGTCCCTGTGTGAATGCAGTTTTGTAAATATTGTCACCCGTTCCCGCCGGCACACAACGGCCTACTCTTACGAAAAGCGGAACAGGATTTAAGGTGTGTGCAAGATGTTCCAGAAGACCAGGCACTAAGCATCTCATCCAGTAAGGAAACACAGAGGAGGAGGAGGAGGAGGAGAAGGAGGAGGAAGACAAGGAAGGGAGGTTAGAGGATGAGGAAGAGGAGGTTAGAGGATGAGGAAGAGGAGGTTAGAGGATAAAGGAGAAGGAAGAGGAGGTTAGAGGATATTAGAGGATAAAGAAGAGGAGGTTAGAGGATAAAGAAGAAGGAAGAGGAGGTTAGAGGATAAAGGAGAAGGAAGAGGAGGTTAGAGGATAAAGGAGAAGGAAGAGGAGGTTAGAGGATAAAGGAGAAGGAAGAGGAGGTTAGAGGATAAAGGAGAAGGAAGAGGAGGTTAGAGGATAAAGGAGAAGGAAGAGGAGGTTTGTTTACCTTCCTTCTGCAGCAGCATCTGTCACTCCAGCCACAAAATGTGAGACACCCACAAGATCTTCAGCCTCCGCTTCTGACATGTGAACGTAGGGGTACACAACGTTCCAGTTCTGCCGATGCCACACAAGTGCTGGGAGTGATCTGCATGATGCATATGACATAACCGTGGTTTAAACACCAATAATGAAGGCACTGCACAATGTTTTTAGTATTTAAGTGTTAAATTTGATACCATTGTTCATACAGAACAGGCTAAACCAGAAGATTACATTTTTGGACATGTTTCTTGGTAACTGTTTGACATAAAATCAAAAACTTTTTTAGAATACCTTACTCCCTTTCATATGTGGACACAGCTGAATATATATATACATTTGAGGATACAAAAAAATCATATGATTCATGTCACCTTGTGACAGGCTTATTAGCTACACATCTTATTCATCAGATGATAATCCTCACCCAATAATTCGGTTTATGAGATGTTGGTAGAGAGAGGGGGAGGGGGGGGAGGGAGGGGGAGAGAGGGAGAGAGAGAAAAGAGAGAGAGATAGAGAGAGAGAGGAGAGAAATGAGAGAGAGAGAGAGAGAGAGAGAGAGAGAGAGAGAGGAGAGAGAGAGAGAGAGAGAGAGAGAGAGAGGAGGGGGCATGTGATCAAATGTTAAAAACATAACAGCCAGGGGACAGGATAGCCTGGTGGTCAAAAGCTCTGCGCTTATGATCCAATGGCCTGAGACTGATCCTGTGTTTCAGCTACTACTGAGATGCCCTTGAAGGGACTTTTAAACTGAAGCCCAGTGTGTGAACACACACAGAACATCTTACGCACATGTTAAAAGCCTTTCCGCCTTTTGGAAGAGTAGACCATCATGTGCCAGTGGGGACAGATGATAAAATTTTAAATATACATGCACTCTGGAGTCATGTTTAAACATCATCCCTGAAGTCAGAATAAGGCTACCTTAATGCCATAATGGTAGGTAAAATGGGCTGCATACATAAATTCTTACCATGGGTGAGCCTTGGAGCCAAGCATCAAATAAAAAAGAAAAACACCATCCCCGAAAATGAGTATTTCTGAATTTTACACTAACAGTAACAATTGCGTCAGATAAACAAATGTAATTGTTACAGGAATGTATCATAATTGATACTCAATACTGTCTTCATTCTTTTCTGATTACCACCGTCTCATTGATTCACAATCTCAGTCATGTTGATCTGGAGTTATCATCAGTACAGACTCCATTCCCCAAAAAGTCCTTCAGATGAGACTATAAACTGAGGTACCCTGTGCAAACACAAGCAGAACATCTTGCGCACAGGTTAAAACCTGTTATGCTTTTTGAAAGAATAGGCCATTGTGTGCTGGAGGGAATGGATGACAAAATTGACAAAACTGCATACACATGGAGACTAAATGTAAAAAAAAAGCACTTAAGTGCTTATCCCACTATCCTCGAAATAAAAGAATATAATAAAATAAAAAAATAATAAAAATTTAAACAATAAAAAAAAAAGTTACCGAGTGTATTCCAGAAGCTGTCCTAAAGAGTGAGGTGGGCAGTAGACAAGGACTCGCTTCTTTAACAACATGGCAGTGTACAGCAGTATTGTTTCCACTCCAAACGTTTGGATGATATCTGAGCACAGGAAAGAATGAGCAGGCCTATAAATCAACAAAAGCATCGCATTTGTGACGCTCCACCACATAATGGGTCGCACTGCACTGGAAGTCAAGTTTTACAAGTTAACATGTTATCAATCTGCAATAAAAAGGTTCATCAATGCAATAGATTAAAAAAAAAAAAAATCAGACAGTTTTATGAAAAGTTATTACCAACTGAAATGATAGACTGCAGGAAGCGACAAAATGAGAAAATGACAAGTTTTGCATCGTAATAGGTGGTCAGAATGAGAGCTTCGATATTTTTTTTAATGCATTTTTGAAGCAAAAGTAAGCAAAGTTACACCTTGATATTTCGTTACGAGGTAGAAGAATGGCTATAGTTCTGTCACCAATCAAAATCTCAAAATTGACAACCTGACCCCACCTGCCTTAAATGGCTCCAAGCAGAAAAGTGGGTGAGGTGCAATGTGACTCAATTTGTGGTGGAGCATCTCAATTATGTATTTAAAAAATGTAATCGTAGGAACTGAAAACTGATTTCTAGGAAGCAAGAATCCAAAGTTTTCTACCACTACAAATCAGAAATAAGAATAGAATTGATATAGATATTATGTTTAGAACTATTCGGTAGTATTACATACTTTCTTATCTTCTTTGAGGAATCTTTCAGGTGAATCTTAAGAGGAAAACTAGCTTGCCCTGCTACATGATGCTAGCATAATACATCATCAGAGACAGAACACATGTACACAAACTACCTTTAAATATATCAGCTGCCATGGCGCAGTGGTAAGCGCCTTGGATTGCGGACTGGAAGGTCGCAGGTTCGAATCCCATAAGTCATAGGGATTTTTCAGGCTCCAGCCAGCTTCTACCCAGAGTGAGTGTGCTGTGGGCTCAATGGGAAGACTGGGACCCCACACAGTCGAGCTTCATCCACTTTACATATGCGAATTTGAGAGTGTTGCTCAAATTACCTGACCAACACTGCAGGTGTCTGTATCTCTCGAGCCTGGTTGACGCCAGGATATATTTAATTATGATAGTAAGCGTAGAGTACAACCCTGTCAAGTAGTCTCAAAGCGGATGCACTTCCACAGCAGCAGCATTACATCATCCTCATCATCATTGATCATCATACAATAATAAAGATTGCCTCTGATTCGGTGGCCCCTGTTCCTCTGGTCTCATGGTGACCTCATATTCGGTTTTCCCATGCACTTCTGTGCCCCTGGTGAGTTTGTTTAAAGCCTTTGGGGTTGGAGGTTCGCGGGGAGGCGGTCGTTGGAAGGACGTTGTGGTGGTCGCCACCTCGGCTGGGTGGCTCATGCAGTCTGGCTCCGCGACTGAGCTAATACTGTCGTTAGTAGGGGGCTTAGTAGGTGGTGTCCTGCCAATGTTAGCTCAGAACAGGCACCACTGAACACCAACAAAGTGACCCAGCAGAAGTGCAGGGCCCCTCTGGCTGGTGGCCCCACAGCGGCCTAATATTGATGGGCTCCCTGTGGACTGCCAACCCCGGGGGTAAGACACAATGAATCTGGGTATGGCTGTGGCAGGGAGATTGAAATGAGCGGAGTGGGAGCAACAGGACAGGGACTTCACAGAAGATGAGGCAGCAAAAACAAAACAAAAAACCTACCTTCAAATATAACAGGCTTACTTACTGCCACCCACACTACCTGTATGTTTGCCTGTACCAGTTGAAACTGACATGATTACTGAATCATTTACTAGATATTAAAAAAAAATAAAGATGATGACAAACCTACTATCTTTTAACTATATTTGCACATTGTAATTACGCCCTCCAAAATTACCTGCACTCTGATTTTTTTTTAAGATCTTTTTTTTAAAAAATTATAAAATAAAAAAAACATTTAAATTAAATTTACACATTTCAATTGAAATGCAATTTTGGCTTGATGTTTTATGGTGTGTGTGTGTGTGTGTGTGTGTGTGTGTGTGTGTGTGTGTGTGTGTGTGTGTGTGTGTGTGTGTGTGTGTGTGTGTGTGTGACTGTGTGTGTGTGTGTGTGTGTGTGTGTGTGGTGACTCTGTGTGTGTGTGTGACTCTGTGTGTGTGTGTGTGTGTGTGTGTGTGTGTGTGTGTGTGTGTGTGTGTGTGTTGTGTGTGTGTGTGTGTGTGTGTGTGTGTGTGTGTGTGTGTGTTTGTGTTTGTCTCTGTGTGCATGTGTGTGTATGTGTGAGCGTGTGCTATTTTTTCATTTATCTATTTATTCATTCTTTTCGTTTGAGGATAATGGAATAAGCACTCATGTGCTCTTTTACATCCAGTCCCCATGTGTAAGCAATTTTTCTAAATTTTGTCATCCCTTCCCACCGGCACACAATGGCCTACTCTTCTGAAAAGCGGAACAGGTTTTAATGTGTGTGGCAAGATGTTCTGCATGCATTCAAACATGTGACCTAAGTTTATAGTCTCATCCTAAGGACTTTTATGGGGAGTGGAGATAGCACTGATCTGAACTCCAAAGGAAAAATCCTCTTGAACGAGAATTGAACCCAGGTCAGCAGATCATGAGTGCAATGTGCATCCCTCTTTCCACCAAGCTATCCTGTCCCCATGTGCATGTGTACGTGTGTGAGTGCATGTGTGTGCGCATTTGTGTCTCTGTGTGTGTATGTATGTAAGCAAGCCTACCTTTCAAGCACACCTTGGAAAACGCCTGCATCTTGTCATAATCACCGGAGGAAAACTTTCCATTTTCATCATTTGCGCAGGTCCCCCTGGTCACCACAGACAGATAGCCTTCTAACACAGACGTGGGATTTCCAGTATGTCTGTACTGCCGCACAAATATCTGACACAATGTCTCATACTTTTCTGGGTTGAAGTCTCTGGATATCAACACAAGAGCTACATCAGTTACCTGCACAACACACAAAACAAAAAAAAAGTATAACCTCATTAAAACAAAATCAGGGTACTTATCAAGTATATAACAAACCACAAAAAAGGAAATCTGGTTAAGTTATGACTACTTGCCTAACTTTCTCTCTTTCCTTCATCTGCCTACTTTCGGATTTATTTTTTGTTGTTTGTGCATTTGCTGTAAGGATTGCTGCCTCCAAACTCCACTGTCTGCTGCTTTTTATCCACAATGGTCAATATCATTTATTATCAAGTTAAGACATTCACCTGCCAATATGTAAACCGTGAGTTTCTGGGTTTGTACCCAGCCTCGCCCTTTCTTCCCAGTTTGACGAAAAAATCAAACTGAATGTCAAAGTCATTCGGATGAGACTAGAAACCGAGACTCCGTGTGCGTACGCATGCAGAACATCTTGCGCACACGTTAAAATCCCGTTCCGCCTTTCGGAAGAGCAGGCCATCGTGTGCTGGTAGGAGCGGAAGACAAAATTATAAAAAACCAGCATGCACACAGGTGTCGTGTTTAGACACCATCCCTGATGAAAAAAATAAAATAATGGGTAGGCGCTGCACTTGTGGCGACGCACTCTCCCCGGGGAGAGCAGCCCGAATTTCACTCAGAGAAATCTTCTGTGACATAAAGTGGCATAAAATATATATAAAAAAATCAATACCTTCTGCTGCCACACCTTTCCAGCAAACATCTTTGAAATACACACAATCCAGTCTGTGCCATGAGTGGCATGACGTCCAATGTATGGCCAATTTACCACAGAGCAGATCTCTGGGATTCGTCCATTTTTATAACAGGTTACATGACCTGGCCATTGCAGTCTCTATCTAGAAGGAGAGAGGGCATTTGCAAGATTTCTGTGTTTGCTTGACAGTCATGGGATTTGTTTATGGGAGGAATTCAGTTGGGCTTTTCTTTTTTCTAGATGGGCATATTCCAGGGTGTACTTAAAAAGTAGGGCCTTCAGTCCATGATTTACTGCGATAAAGGATGGTCCTTCAAAAGAGACTACAAATCAAGGTTCATGTGTGAACACATGCAGATTATCTTGCACACACATTAAAGCCTGTTCCATTTTTCGGACGAAAAGGCCACTGTGTGCCGGTGGGAATGGATAACAAAATTTACAAAACTGCATACTCACAGGGACTTGATGTAAAAAAGCACATGAGTGCTTATTCCATTATCCCCAAAATAAAAGTGTTTTTTTTAGTGGTGCCTAGAATGCAGGTGCTGTAAACTGCCATCTTTATTTTGATTGAAAGCTGACAGTTCTCCTAAAAGTTAGTTTAGAAAAAGCAGTACTGATTTTTCCTGTGTGCTTGTTTAGTTCTTTGTCCAAGGAAAAGTGAACTGAAACTGTTAGTTAAAGTCTGTCCCGAGCCTAAGGCTCATCAGGCCGGTGCTTATCCCAGTTTCTGTGGCGTTAAGCAACTGAGAGTCATAGACTCCCCCCTGGATAGGACGCCAGTCTATCGCAGGGTTAACCCCCAACACAAGGTTGGTACCCCTTTGACACCTGGGTGGGGTGAGAAAATAGCCGTAAAGTGCCTTTTCCAAGGGCACAACGCCATAGCCGAAAGCTGGGATCGAACCCGCAACCTTTAGATTACGAGTCCAACGCCCTAACCACTCGACTACAGCGGCGGCTTGAACTGAAACTGTGGACCTATCATAAACTCGTCCATTATATCTCATGTTTGATTTTAGGTAAAAATTCACCAGTATGTTAGATTTCTTAATGTTTGTAGTGAGCTAAAATTAGTACATCAGGAATCATTCATAAGGTTCTGAAGGTTCTGCTCTGAATGGGCTACAAATGCAGCATGATCAGCAAATAACATGACTTTGATGATGACTTTGCTGACCTTTGTATTTGCTTTTTTATGGTTAGATAGTTTTGTTGGTGCCAAGATTCTCATTACACAATGTTCATTATGCAATTCACTTCTTCCACTCTATGCACATGATACACGATTCTTATTTTCAAATTTATGTACATAATATACAATTCATTTCTCGTTCCTCTTTGTACACGATTCTCTTTTTCTACTTTATGTACATAATATACAATCAACTTCTACTTTCTGTGGAGTCTTTTTTTTCGTTGGTTTGGTTTTTTTCATTCCCCAGTTTGAGGTCCCATGTTTACCAATGGTAAGCTGTTGCATATGCGACCCTTTTTGCCCCTCATTAAGAGGTACAGCTCTGCATACCAAATTTGTGGATTAGATTTATGTATATATATATGCAACCAACCATCCCCCCACCCCCACCCCCTGGCCCATTTAGGTAGCCGCATTCCAACTTCAAGGATATGTGTGAAATTGAAAACAACCAACTAAGAAAAACAACTAAGAAAACACCATCTGAACAAATACTTACTTTTGCCAGGTGATGGCCCTCAGACCCCCCTGTGAAATCTGCTCGCAGAATGTAATACCAATTTTGCCGCCACTGGCAGTACAGAAAGTTCACAGGGTTTGCGTTTTCTGCCCCAAGACCTGATTTCAGTTCCAGAAACTCTCGCTGCTCTGCTGTTACAGAAGGGTAGGACCAGACCCATATCACATCCCCACTTCTGTCTTTTTCTGGAAAAAAAAAAAAACATCATACACAATCCACAAATGTGTCATTGAAAATTCAACTTCAAACATAAACTTCTTTCTCTGTGTTTCATACTGTCTAGAGTAACTAACATTATGATAACTGATATATGTACAGTAACACACACACACACACACACACACACACACACACACACACACACACACACACACACACACACATATCACTATCACAGGGGGGAAACTGGGTCAGTTGTTATGTTAGGAGGGGGATGGTGGTGGTTTGGGTTGGGATTTTTTTTTTTGGGGGGGGGGAGGGGGGGAGTGAGGTTGGGTGTGTGTTTATTTGAAATTCTGTTTTTATGCACTTAATGAGACTTAATCTTTTATGTGAACCAGAAGCATATAAGCTGAGTCACCCTCTTTAGACTCAATGGCATTACTGCATGTGAATGTCTATTGAGGTTTTTGGCTCTTCCTTTTTTAATTTTTTTTATTTATTTCATTAATTTTAATTTTATTTTATTCTTTTATATCGAGGATAATGGGATAAGCACTCTTGTGCTTTTTTACATTTAGTCCCTGTGTGTATGCAGTTTTGTAAATGTCAACTGTTCCCACCAGCACACAATGGCCTACTCTTACAAAAAGCAGAACAGGATTTAACATGTGTGCAAGATGTTCTGCGTGCGTTCACACACGGGGCCTCTGTATCATCCGAAGGACTCTTGGTGGAGAGTGGAGTCAGCACTGATGTTAACTCCTGGATAAAAATATCCTTGAACGGGAATCGAACCCAGGTTGTCAAATTGCGAGCGCAATGTTCTGACCACTAGGCTATCCCATCCCCCCCTCCTTCTCTTCCTCTTCTCCTGTGTGTGTGTGAGTGTGTGTGTGTGTGTGTGTGTGTGTGTGTGTGTGTGTGTGTGTGTGTGTGTGTGTGTGTGTGTGCGTGTACACATGTGCATGTGTGCATGCGCATGTGCATATGTGTTGTGTGTGTGTGTGTATGTGTATGTGTGTGTGTGTGTGTGTCAATTTGATGACCCAGGTTCAATTCCCGGTCGAGGGGATTTTTCTTCTGGAGTTAACATCAGTGCTGACTCGACTCTACCAAGTCTTTCGGATGAGACTGTGAACCGAAGCCCCATGTGTGAACGCATGCATAACATCCTGTGCATTAAATCCTGTTCCGCTTTTCGTAAGAGTAGGCCATTGTGTGCCGTTGGGAACAGATAACAAAATTTACGAAGCTGCATACACACAGGGGCTGAATGAAAAAGGGTACACGAGAGCTCATTCCTTTATCCTCGATATAAAAGAATAAAATAAACACACACACACACACACACACACACACACACACACACACACCAATGCAATCAATCCAAACCAATGATGTACTTACAGCCGCCCACCCCACAGGCCATATCCGGGCTGTCACCTCATCACATTTTAAAACTCATATTAAAACTGTGCAACTATATGTATAGAGATTAAAACGGGGTATAAAACCAACTCCACTGTCCTTGCTTGTATATAAGTTGTCACAAACCCACACACACACACACACACACACACACACACACACACACATCCTGCAAACTGCATAACAATATATAACTAGAAAGCTGCAAAAGCTCTTGGGTATGTCTTGAACTGCAAAAGTAAGAGTATTACACTTCAGGGTCGTACCTAATCTATGCAAATCGTTCAAAAAGTTCAACAACGCGGCCGGCACGCCCCCAACTAAATAATGAAGAAAACTGTTTCACACATCTTGTCCAAACAAGCTATACATATGTACTGTTTCTATATTCTATCTATAAAAACCAGCTTCTTGCATACATATGTAACTTTCCAATTGCCTAAAAATATGTCTACAAAGTACGTTTCATACCAATAAGGCCAGCTCCCTTCAACTCCATAAAGGCCGCCATTTTGTTATCACAAGTTTCACTTTGAGTTACGGAAACTAATTTCTCTATTTACTTTAGTCTTTCAATTTTTCCTTTGTCACTTTTATTTATTGTGGCTGCGCTGGTTCTATTATCTCATCAAGAGTAAAGTAAAAAATATATATATATAATCAGTAAGCATTCTTTTTATCCTAAAAACCGAGATTTACCCAAATATTAAATAGTTTATCGAATTGAAATGGACGCCAGTACAGACGTCGGAAATCTCCACCGGGATGCGGATGTTTATTATTATATTACAACTATAACTTGTGCACATCAGGTCTCCCGGTCTTCGAAACTGAAAACCCCAAATCAAACAGACTATCAGCATGTGTATGTTTGAAGTTATTTTCTTTGTTAAATGAAAAGGGGGAGGGAGCCCAAATCATTGTCTTTCCATGACTCAGTAGGCTACGTGCTCTGCGATATGCCACTGGTACTGCTCCCATGCTGCTCATCCCTCTCTCATCTCTGCTACCCACCGTGACTGAAATCACATAGGCCTACAGCCTCATTCTATCATCACACTCGGTTAGGCTGCTACAAACCCACCTCAATGCCAGAAGAAACCATGTAGTGCACGCACGCAAGACTGCACACACACACACACACACACACACACACACACACACACACACACACACACACACACACACACACACACACACACACACACACACTTTGTGTATTATTATTATTATTATTATTATTATTATTATTATTATTATTATTATTATTTTGTTGTTGGTTGTTGTTGTTTGTTGTTGTTATATTATCATTCATCATTATTATTATTATTATTATTATTGATTCTATTTTTGTCCTTACCCTACACAAACTTATTTCTGGAGTTCATCCATTAGCCAATCTACAAGGTTTAGAAACAAATTCCATAAATGAATCAATTTTCATAGGATATGTGGTTTTAGTTCTGCAACTTTGCCAAGAGTTCGGCCTATCGTTTCTCCATTTGTCCTTTCTCCACTTGTTTGGATATTCACTGGCCCTGAAGTTTTTTTGTGAATTTTCATGCTTCTAGATTCGGTGTTGTTGCCAATGAAAGAAGCTAGACTATCCCCACATCCTTAAAAGATAAGTTCTCTATGAATCATTCCAGAAATACTGAAAAGCCAAGTGTCCCCATCCCAAGAATAGACTTGTTCAAATCTAGGTTACTGTGCTCAGGCCCTATGCTGTGGAATTCCCTTCCTGATTCAGTTAAACAGCTCAAATCATCAACGACCTTCAAAAATAACCTAATCCAATTGATGCATCAGAAGTAATGAACTACACCTCATCCTGTTGGAACACTCTCTCTCTCTCTCTCTCTCTCTCTCTCTCTCTCTCTCCTCTCTCTCTCTCTCTCTCTCTCTCTCTCCTCTCTCTCTCTCTCTCTCTCCCCTACGTAAATGTTTAGGCTACATGTATCATATCATTGTGTAATTGTAACTGATTCTAAGAATTATTTTCACTATCCTGTTTCTTTATGCAAAATAACATGTATGTTATCATTGTATAATTGTAACGGATTTTAAGAATGAGTTTCACTGTCTTACTTTTTATGCAAAATAACATCTCGATCACAACTGTAGTATGGGTTTTCATTACATAATTACAATCAGAGAGTGTTAGTAATGATAGCGTCAGTTAATTGAAAATTGAATGCAAGTTATATTTGCAATATACTCTCTCTCTCTCTCTCTCTCTCTCTCTCTCTCTCTCTCTCTCTCTCTCTCTCTCTCTCTCTCTCTCTCTCTCTCCTCTCTCTCTCTCTCTCTCTCTCTCTCTCGAATAACGGACAGGACGCATAGCCTAGTGGTCAGAACATTGCGCTGGCAATTTGACGACCCAGGTTCGAGTCCGGTCGAGGAGATTTTTCTCTTGGAGTTAACATCAGTGCTGACTCCACTCTCCCCAAAAGTCCTTCGGATGAGACTTTAAACCGAGGCCCCGTCTGCGAACGCACGCAGAACATCTTACGCACACGTTAAATCCTGTTCCGCTTTTCATAAGAGTAGGCCATCGTGTGCCGGTGGGAACAGATGACATTTACAAAACTGCATGCACACAGGGACTGGATGTAAAAAAGCACAAGAGTGCTTATCCCATTCTCCTCGATATAAAAGAATATATCAAATCAATCAATCTCTCTCAAGGGATGCATTCCTCTTGTGTTCCGTTATACAATTTTAATCAAAATTTAAGGGTATATATTTCCCTTAGCATGAAGCCTATTAATGACGTTACGAGAGCCTGTGTGTGTGTGTGTGTGTGTGTGTGTGTGTGTGTGTGTGTGTGTGTGTGTGTGTGTGTGTGTGTGTGTGTGTGTGAATGATATGCTTTTTAAAAAAAAATCTGGGACATATGTTTATGTAATTTGTCATTGGTAGTAGGCCTAATTCCCCAAAATGAGAATATTGGTTAAGTTTTTTGTTTTTTCCCCCATCTGTTGCCAAGATATTATGATCTCTAGGCCTGTGACTAATTTTGTTGACAGATGATGGTTGGATAATGTACCCAGTAGCTAACTTGTTATGTTTTATTTACTACTTTTTTGTTGTTGTTTGTTTGTTTTATTTACTACTTACTTATCATCGGTTTTTGTGGTGTCATTTTGTTTTTGTTTTCTACTATAATGATCATTTGATTGCTTATTATTAATCTTAATTCCCTGTAAGTAAGTAAGTAAGTAAGTAAGTAAGTAAGTAAGTAAGTAGTAAGTAAGTAAGTAGGTAAGTAAGTAAGTAAGTAGGCTAAGTAAGTAAGTAAGTAAGTAAGTAAGTAGGCTGTCTTCAATTTTAGCGTCTTTCCACTTTAAGTGATACCAGACGACCCTAAGATAGGAGACTAGATAGGTGAGAGAGGAGAGAGAGAGAGAGAGAGAGAGAGAGAGAGAGAGAGAGAGAGAGAGAGAGAGAGAGAGAGAGAGAGAGGTGTGTGTGGTGTGTGTGTGTGTGTGTGTGTGTGTGTGTGTGTGTGTGTGTGTGTGTGTGTGTGTGTGTGTGTGTGTGTGTGTAATTCCCTGTGTTTGCGCCTTTGTCATTCTATTATCATCTTCTGTCCTTACATCTTGTCTGCTGTTTATTAGCCTACTGTCTTTGTTGTCTTGGTCTTGTTATTTGGCTTATTATTGTTGTTATTTGGAGATATTTCTTAAATTTATGTAATCCCTGATTAGGGCGCCTCCGCTATAGTCTAGTGGTTAGGGCGTTGGACTCGTACTCTAAAGTTGCGGGTTCGATCCCAGCTTTCGGCTATGGCGTTGTGCCCTTGGAAAAGGCACTTTACGGCTATTTTCTCACCCCATCCAGATGTAAAAGGGGTACCAACCTTGTGTTGGGGGTTAACCCTGCGATAGACTGGCGTCCTATCCAGGGGGGAGTCTATGACTCTCAGTCGCTTAACGCCACAGAAACCGGGATAAGCACCGGCCTGATGAGCCTTAGGCTCGGGACAGACGTCAACTTTTAACTAACTGATTAGGGCGGAGATTGGATGTAAAAAAAAAAGCACATGACTGCTTATGCCTTATCCTCGAAATAAAAGAATTTGATTTGATTTGATATATTCTCTCTCTCTCTCTCTCTCTCTCCTCTCTCTCTCTCTCTCTCTCTCTCTCTCTCTCTCTCTCTCTCTCTCTCTACTCTCTCTCTCTCTCTCTCTCTCACCCGCGCACAACAAACATCATATAATTTTTTGCAGCGATGAAAATAGTAATCTACTCTTAGCCTAAATAAAGATTATCATCAATCATCTCTCTCCTCTCTCTCCTCTCTCTCTCTCTCTCTCTCTCTCTTCTCCCCTCTCCTCTCCTCTCTTCTTCTCTCTCTCTTCGTACGCACCCACGCACGCGCGCGTGCACACACAAACATAATATACATGATCAGTACAGCTTAGGAGAAAGCATTCATTCTATCAAACAGAAAATAGTGTGGATCTGAGAGAGAGAGAGAGAGGAGAGAGAGAGAGAGAGAGAGAGAGAGAGAGAGAGAGAGAGAGAGAGAGAGAGAGAGAGAGAGAGAGAAGAGAGAGAGAGAGAGAGAGAGAGAAGCAAGGCAAGGCAAGGCAAGGCAAGGCAAGGCAAGGCAAGGCAAAATTCTTTTATTCGAGGATAATAGATAAGCACTCATGTGCTTTTTTACATCCAGTCCCCGCCCTTTTCAGGGATAACATCAAGATAAAAAGATACTAAACAGTAAAAACCATACGCAGTACCAAACAACATAAAGGAATAAGGACACTATATATAATAAGGTAAAAAAAAAAAAGCACTTATTCAGAAGACGAAAATCAGAAGTCACAATAAAATGATTTTGATTATTGAAGAAAAAGAAAAGCGTTAATAGAGGAAGAGCAAACAAAGGAACATAATGAAATAAACAACTTAACAACCAAGAAAAGTCCACCCAAAATATTTAGCTACAACATTGTTACAACTCATAACAACAAAATGAACTCAAAAGGAACTAAAGATAATACAATGATTATAATGATAACTAAAGAATACTATCAACAATAGTGATAATAGTATGATAATGATACACTGTAAAACTCACTTCTTCATGTAGGTTACACACACACACATATATACATACATACATACATACATACATACATACATTACATACATACATACATACATACATACATACATACATACATACATATACGCAACTCACTCACGCATGCACGCACTCACGCACATGCACATACAAATCAAACACACACACACACACACACACACACACACACACACACACACACACACACACACACACACACACTTACTCACACTTATATAAGCACATATCCGCAGGCGCACATGTACTTGAGGTGGATTTTTTATTTTTATTATTATTTTTAATTTTTTTTAGTCATGGAAAAAAGAAGAAATGATAAGAGTCAAACAATTAATCAGGTGACAATATTATCCTTTCTTTTACATTCATACTTCATATAAAAAGAAGAAACAAAAGCAAACAGCAAAGTTAAAACAAACAAAAAAACAAGAGCAAAACATCAAAAACTTAAGGTACAACCTATCAACAACAAAAAGTCATGCAAATCATAATATTTTAATACAAGGGGAGACGAATAAATAAAAACATTTATCCACACACACTCACACACACACACACCCCACACACCCAAACACACACACCACACACACACACAAGTTCGTGCTCATGTCATCAATAAACTTCATTCTAAAGGAAGTATATGCCTAATTTTAATCAAGTCATGTAATGGAACACAAAAGGAATCCATCCGCTGTAAGGGATATATTTTATGCAGGCAGAGAGAGAGAGAGAGAGAGAGAGAGAGAGAGAGAGAGAGAGAGAGAGAGAGAGAGAGAGAGAGAGAGAGAGAGAGAGAGAGAGAGAGAGAGAGAGAGAGAGAGAGAGAGAGGTTTGATTTATTCTTTTATATCGAGGATAATGGGATAAGCACTCTTGTGCTTTTTTACATCCAGTCCCCGTGTGTATGCAGTTTTGTAAATGTCATCTGTTCCCACCGGCACACGATGGCCTACTCTTACGAAAAGCGGAACAGAATTTAACGTGTGCGTAACATGTTCTGCGTGCGTTGGCACACGGGGCCTCGGTTTAAAGTCTCATCCGAAGGACTTTTTGGGGAGAGTGGAGTCAGCACTGATGTTAACTCCAAGAGAAAAATCTCCTCGACCGGACACGAACCCGGGTCTTCAAATTGCCAGCGCAATCTTGCCCCACTATTTTCTCTCTCACAGAGAGAGAGAGAGAGAGAGGAGAGAGAGAGAGAGAGAGAGAGAGAGAGAGAGAGAGAGAGAGAGAGAGAGAGAGAGAGAGAGAGAGAGAGAGAGAGAGAGAGAGAGAGAAGAATGATGCCTGCATAAAATACAAATAAAATTAAAGCACTCACAGAAACACATAAACAATTTAAGTTTGATTGTATTAGAATCCCAGCGGAGCTATCCAATCTAGGGACTGTACCATCAACCAACCATCACCGCATGGCAGCTGTTCACAAAGTGATCAGAACTAATAAATCTGTTGGTTGTGTTTGATTCAAATGTAACATTTTTTATTCAAAGTAGTGCCAACCATTCTCTCCATCTTCTCGATGTCAATTTCTCCTAATCCTTCTCTTAGTTGTCACAATTCTTAGTGTCTTGAACCCCTATGTTTGTTGTGACAATCTGTAAGACAATAATTATTGATCATCTTGAGCTGCATGCGTGCTTTTTCATTAATTAAAAAAAATGCTTTACCTGCCGTCAACGCGATTAACTGGCAACAAATGTTGTCTGTCTACTTGATCACGGACAATCGGAGGCATACACGGAGGTATATTTTCGTATTATCTCTGGGACATATCGTATACAGGAAAAGTAACTCTCCCCCGCAGCTGAGAGACGTGCCAGTCTGCCTTATTAATTTTTTACCAAGTGATGTTGATCATCAAAGCAATAGATCAAGCTGTAAAACAGCTTTAAAGAGACAAACAGCAACACCTCGAGATCATCATCACCAACAACAAAAAAACCCTCGTGTCCGTCTAAGTCATCTGACCCATAAGGTCTAGATAACGCCCCGAACATTCACGAATGTTCCACAGTCTGTCCCAGAAGGAACATTATATACGTGGAGTGTGGTCGTTACTGAAACAAGCGTGTTGCAACAAGATGGCGGCTTCTACGAAAAGCGGATCTGGAGATTCAAGGTTTGCAATTCACCAATATTTGCTGTTAGTGAATGGCATATAGAGTATTTCATATTTTACTCATGGATGTTTGTACAGTGTGCAGCTTTGATCACAGGCCAGATTTCTTTTTTCGTGAAAAAGGTGTCCAGTGTGTAGATCGCTAGGCCTGTACACCATCAACCAACATCGGTGCCATCATGACTAAGGACCACGAGGTGGCATTGACCGAGCAAAGGTTTTTCTCAGGAATTAAGACAACTCATGAGTTTTGTCCTGATATTTATTAACTTCAATGCTTAAGACACAATTTTATGTCCAGTTTTGCTAAGTCTGAGGATAGGTTTACAAATCAAAGTAGATCAAATCACGACAAATGTGACCAGGGCATCCATGGTTCGATTGAATCACCAATGGTGTGCCATGATCACTCTTGCCCGCATGGTTTAACACCATCCACCTTTTGTAAAAGAATATATATATATATATATATATATATATATATAACAGCCATTGCTCATGGCATGTATGACCTTGCTCATTGATATCTTTGTGCAAGTGGGTTTGGGATCAGGAATGGGCAATGAAGTTATTATTTATATTATCATTATTATCATTATTATTATTATTATTATTATTATTATTATTATTAACATCATTATCATCTCATTCTAAAGACAAGTGCCCAGACCATCACTAAAGGTGTAGTGGCTGGGTGGTGGTGGTTAAAATGGGATTGAGTCTATGACCTCAATTCTATTGCACAGTATAATCTATAAACTGTAGGCTATTCGTTTAACATCACTACCGTTTAAGGTCACAACTCTGATCAGATTAATCAGGTTGTTGGTTCCAGCCAAAAGCCGTCTTTGTACCATTTAGAATTCCTTGCTTAGTGTCACCTTGGATATGGGAAAACTTTGGATTACGTCACCCCCGTTGTGGTTCCCAAATGAAGACTACCATTTAAGATGAAACCCATGTGGTGAGAGAGAGACACAGAGAGACATAGTGACAGACAGACAGACAGACAGACAGACAGACAGACAGAGAGAGAGAGAGAGAGAAGAGAGAGAGGAGGGGGCGAGAGAGAGGAGGGGGCAAGAGGCTGTGACGGCTTCACCTTCACCTGTCCTGTAGTCCTGCAGACTGTGGGGACTGAAGATTTTGCAACCAGCTTCCTCCACTCCCCACGGTCCCCCGCCCTCCGTAGCAGATTGCTCCACCCAAGGCCTGTCCACTCTGATGTTGTCTTCCCATTGTTTCCCCTGTCTGCCTCTTCATCTCCCTCCCCTTACTGTTCTCTGTAAGACAGTCTTGGCCAGTCCAGATGTTCGTGTGATGTTCCAGTACCACTTTAGCTTGCGTTTTTTCACTGTAGTTAGCTCTTCATATGGTCAGATGGCATTTTTTATTAAAGTTTTCACTTCTCCTTTAGTGATGTGATGTATTTCTTTGACGTCTGCACTATGACCTCATGCAGTTGATTGTAGAAGTCTTCAACGTCCTCGTCATCATAGTCTATTGTTGGAGCATATGCTTGTATGATGGTGATGTTAAAAGGTGCAGCCCTCAGATGGATAGTAACAAATCGGCTGGAGAGTGGTTTACCGTGACTGCGTGAGTAGCAAAATTCACATGTAGGCAGGCTAAGAAATTCCAGAACTGGCTGTGTCCAGCAGGCAGCTTGAATTAAACAGAGTAGGGGGAAAACCTGTGATGACACTTATCTGGCATGTGGTAGCAGAAGCAGCAGCAGCGAGCAGCAGTCTCAGATAGCCTTGGAAATAACACCCGGATTTGCACTGCGAGGCGAGGACGAAACAGATGAATGTTAATTTCATTTTTATTTCATGAGGTGATGCCCAAAAACTGAAAATGGAAACTGGAGTGGAAAGTTTGTCTTTGATGAACTGACGATAAATATAGTTTATCGCAGATAAGTAGGCTACAAAAGATTTCTTATTTCATTCAGCTATAAGAACTGCAGTGCAGGAAGCAATGCGGCTGTACGATGGTGGTGGGGATACTTACATTGTTAGAGAGAGCGGGGAGGAGGAGTGAAAACGAGCCAGAGACCATGTTAATTTCTAGGCAAGTTTGGGTAATTTTGCAGTTCACGATGCAACCATCCCTTAACCATGTAAGGGGCAAGGAAAATGTTTTGAGGGGGCTTGAGATCAGGTGGGAGGGGGCAAGACGATATAGTAGGCAGCCTACAGTTCTCTGTGTTGATGACTTTTTAGGGGAACCAAAAATCACCATAAATAATATCCTTCACTATAGATAAAATCTGTACCATGGCATAGACAGAGGTGAAAAATTCTTTATACTTGTTTCTAGTTTTTCTCCAAATAAACACGGAATACGTCTTCAGGTGTTCTGTTTCTTTTCATTATACAGGGTTTGCGCTAGGATTTAAAAAAACCGGTACTACAAGTTGCCATTTCAGAGATATCTTTACCAACTCCCCCAAAATCGGTCCCCAGAAAATAAAATCCGGTACATACTGTGAACAAAACGAAACTATCCAATGAGAGGGTGGGGAAGGGGGGATTGTTTGGCAGCAAAACTAAATCTAAATTGAACGCAAATCTCTCAGACTTTGACTGCCGTGCTGCTGCTACTCGCTTCCTGGGCACGAAGCCACGCAGGAAATACGATTTTTTTTCTAGCACCTGTGCCACTGTCTGTGTCAGTCTGTCGTTTTCCATGACATCATTCTGTGACTTATATTCTTCTTTCTTGTTTCTATGCTTAGCGCTCATCTAGATCTTTCGTTCAATTTAGATTTAGTTTTCGACTCTTCTCTCAAAGCAACACGCAAATTCATAGTCATAGACCCTCCGCTTTCGCTTTTCGTAAGAGCAGGCTGTGCCGTGGGAACAGATGACATTTACAAAACTACATACACATGGGGTTAAACAGGGTTCGCGATAACCGGTAATTGTCGGTATTTTACCGATTGTAAACAGGGAATACCGAAAATTTTCGAAGCAGCCGGTACCGCGTACCGGTTCTGTTTGCCTGTGACCGATTAGATTTCCGTCTCAAAAAAAAAAGTCTGAAGTGACGTTTTCTGACAGTCTGTCATGGGCCTGTGCTGTGCTTACCGCACCTACCCCTTTCCACCCCCTTCCGACGAACATCTTTAGCGCCAGCCTCATTATTAGCCTAGCACGCAGAACAGCAAGCTTTACTGTGAAAGAATAAAGCTTCGCGCTATTCTCGGCATGACAGCGACTTCCATCACATTGAGTAAATGGGGCCTAGATTTATTTAGTCTGTATTCTTTTAATCTTTTATATCGAGGATAATGGAATAAGCACTCCTGTGCTTTTTCACATCCAGTCCCCGTGTGTATGCAGTTTTGTAAATGTAATCCGTTCCCACCGGCACACGATGGCTATGAATTTGCGCGTTGCTTTGAGAGAGAAGAGTCGAAAACCAAATCTAAATTGAACAAAGATCTAGGCCTAGATGAGCGCCAAGCATAGAAACAAGAAACAAGAATATAAGTCACACGAATGATGCCATGCAAAACAACAGACTGACACGGACAGTGGCACAGGCGCTAGAAAAAAAAATCGTATTTCCTTCGTGGCTTCCTGCCCAAGAAGCGAGTGGCAGCAAGCAGCACGGCAGTCAAAGTCTGAGAGATTCGCGTTCAATTTAGATTTTGTTTTGCTGCCCAACAATCCCCCCCTCCCCCACCCCCTCACTGATTAGTTTCGTTTTGTTCACAGTACGTACCGGATTTTATTTTCTGGGGACCGATTTTGGGGGAGTTGGTCAAGATGTCTCTGAAATGGCAACTGGCAGTACCGGTTTTAAAAAATCCTAGCGCGAACCCTGGTTAAAGTTAAAGTCTGTCCTGAGCCTAAGGCTCATCAGGCCGGTGCTTATCCCGGTTTCTGTGGCGTTAAGCGACTGAGAGTCATAGACTCCCCCCTGGATAGGACGCCAGTCTATCGCAGGGTTAACCCCCAACACAAGGTTGGTACCCCTTTTACACCTAGGTGGGTGTGAGAAAATAGCTGTAAAGTGCCTTTTCCAAGGACACAACGCCATAGCTGAAAGCTGGGATCGACCCCGCAACTTTTAGATTACGAGTCCAACGCCCTAACCACTAGACTACAGCGGCGGCTCATACACATGGGGACTGGATGTAAAAAGCACAGGAGTGCTTATTCCATTATCCTTGATATAAAAGATTAAAAGAATAAAGAATAAATAAATCTAGGTCCCATTTACTCATTGTGAATGGAAGTCGCTGTCATGCCGAGAAGAGCGCGAAGCTCTATTCTTTCACAGTAAAGCTTGCTGTTCTGCGTGCTAGGCTAATGAGGCTGGCGCCAAAGATGTTCGTAGGAAGGGGTGGGAAGGGGTAGGTGCGTAAGCACAGTACAGGCGCATGACAGACTGTCAGAAAATGTCACTTCAGATTTTTTTTTTGAGACGAAAATCTAATCGGTCACAGGCAAACAGAATCGGTACGCGGTATTGGCTGCTTTGAAAATTTTCGGTATTCCCTGTTTACAATCGGTAAAATACCGACAATTACCGGTTATCGCAAACCCTGATTATATCCTATATGAATGCTTTTGGGTTCATGCGTGTGTGTGTGTGTGTGTGTGTGTGTGTGTGTGTGTGTGTGTGTGTGTGTGTGTGTTTGTGTGTGTGTGTGTAGAATTTCTTAATTTGGTGGAAAGTCTTTTGGTCTTATGAAAAATTGACATGAGTGCCAAATTTGGAGCTCCTCGGATAAGATCAAGTTTTTTACTGGTAGTTGATCTTATCAGAGGACTGTTCAGGGTGTCCCTGGGATAAAATCCCAAAAAAAATGTTGGTCCCTGGGAGGGTCACCTTAACTGAAGAGTACTGTAGGTGGGTCATGTTGTCACCACTACAGGGCATTAGACCTTGCTCATTGACATCTGTTTGTGAAGAGGATAGATCTGGGATCAGGAATGGGAAACAAGGTTATAATGAACGGAATAAAAAGATCTGACATTTGGAATGCAAATGAATTTGGCAGCTTAGTGCACACAGTAGCACTCACTGCAGATAATAGTAAGTACTGTGTCATGTGTATTTATTGAAAAATTGTGATTGAAAGATAGAGCAAAAATTATTCATGGCATAGTCAGGATGCCCCCCCCCCCCCTGTCAAAGGATCATTCTAGGAACCAGCTGTCATGGCGAGGAAAAGAAAAGCAGAAAAAGGAACTAGAAGAACAAAGCAAGCAAAAGAATCTACAAACAAGAGAGAGAGAGAGAGAGAGAGAGAGAGAGAGAGAGAGAGAGAGGGAGAGAGAGAGAGAGAGAGAGAGAGAGAGAGAGAGTTCATGTCCATTACAATAGAAACAGAAAAACAAAAATTCCCTGTTCAGTACTCCCAAGGCTGCATATGAGATTCCATCACATCTAGCTGATGACAGGAGCATCTGAAAATCTGATCTAAAAAAAAAAAAGCAAAAAAAGCTGCCATAGCGCAGTGGTTAGCGCCTAGGATTCTGGACTGGAAGGTCATGGGTTCGATTCCCTCAGGGATTTTTGTGGCTCTGGCCGCTCCTACCCAGAGTGAGTGTGCTGTGGACTCAGTGGGAAGACTGGAACCACACAGTTGATCTTCATCCACTTTACGGATGTGAATTTGAGAGTGTTGCTCAAATTACCTTACCAACACTGCAGGTGTCTACACTCTGGCCCGGTTGATGTCGGGATATATTATTATAGTAAGCGTAGAGTACAGCCTTGTCAAGTACTTGTAAAGCACATGCACTTCCATAGCAGCATCATTATATCATCATTTTCATCAATCATCATGCAATGAAAAAAATTGCCTCTGATTCCATGGCCCCTGTTGCTCTGGTCTCGTGGTGACCTTAGGTTTGGTTTCCCCATACGCTTCTGTGCATATGGTGAGTTTGTGTCAAAGCCTTTGGGGTTGGAGGTTTGAGGGGGGGTGGTCGTTGAAAGGACGTTGTGGTGGTCGCCACCTCGGATGGG
The DNA here is from genome assembly GCA_030674155.1 of Stramonita haemastoma. Classification (NCBI taxonomy): domain Eukaryota; kingdom Metazoa; phylum Mollusca; class Gastropoda; order Neogastropoda; family Muricidae; genus Stramonita; species Stramonita haemastoma. The sequence continues at coordinate 40,266,673 of CM060317.1, read as the reverse complement.
CGTCTCACTCAATCTGGCTCAGCGACTAAGCTAGTACTGTTGTTAGTAGGCGGCTTAGTAGGTGGTGTCCTGCGTATGTTAGCTCAGAACAGGTATTACTGAACACCACCAAAGTGACCCAGCAGCAGTGCAGGGCACCTCTGGCTGGTGGCCCAATGGCGGCCTAATATTGATGAGCTCCCAGTAGACTTCTGACCCTGAGGATGAGACATAGTAAACCTGGGGTAGGGCTGTGGCGGGGAGATTGAAACAAGCGGCATTGGAACAGCAGGGATAAGAACGTCATGGAAGATGAGGCAGCAAAAACAAAAAAACAACAAAAAAAGGATCATTCTATGCTCAAAGAAACATGACAACTGAATCAAAACCCTCAGTAGTTCTTCAAGAAGCCTTAATACAGTTATTCTCCCATTAAATCTATTAGATGAGAAGTAGACTGTAATTAGTGTAAACCAAGGCGCTGTGTGCAGACAGGACGTATTGCACATCTGTTAAAAACCCATGGTGCCTTTTGGAAAAGTAGGTCATTTCATGCTGGTAGGAATGGATGACAAAATAAGAAAACAAAATTTAAAAATGCATGCACACAGGTGTCATGTTTAGACACCATCCATGAAGTCAGAATGTGGCTCCCTTGATGGTAGGTAAAAATATCCACATACTCACAAGTCTCATCATTGGTAAACCTGGGAGGTCTGGCCAAGGAATATATAAATCAGTCTCCCATTACTGGCAAACTTGATAAAAAAAGAAGATATTTAATGAATCATGGATATATGATTTTGCATGATACTGGACATGCTGTTTGAAACGGTAAGCTGCAAATTACATAAAAAGTGTTAGTGCTGCTGATTGATAACTAAAGTATGTTCACTCCCCACCCCATAAATTGCACCAAATCAACTTAACCATGACTAAGTTAAATACAAAACAGTGCTCACTAACACCTGTTTTTATAACATTTATTTTATACCTTCATTGATTTGGTCATGAATGGATCAACTCATGAAGACATTAACTGATTAATCATTATTCTTAACCAGATTTGTTCTTCATTCTGTTTCAGTGCACCCCCACCACCCATTATATGGGCTCAGAGAAAAGACAGAGTGTGGGTCACGGTCAATTTAGAAAACTGCAAGGACCCCATTTATGATATCAAGGAAAAGTCTTTGCATTTCAAGTAAGTTTATCATGAGCTAACAACTGTTGTGTGAATTGTTCCTTACTGTGTGATCAGTGCAGTTTTTATGTAATTCGAGGCAAGAACTTGCCACCTGGAGAAAAAATTAATCCTTTGTGTTTACAACATGAGTTTTGTTCTCATCTTGTGTGTGTGTGTGTGCGTGTGCATGCACATGTATGCATGTGCTGAACAGCAATACAGATGAGTGTCTTGGGGACACCTGGGATGTATTAGATGACAATTTACTTGAGGCTGATCTGCCTTCAGCCTTTCGCAACAACAGAACAGGTGCTGATCAACTCCTGCTGTCATAAGCTACATATGACCACAAGCACATGCATGTACAGGTTTACATGTATTTGAATCTTTATACACCCCTATAATATACTTATATTAATATCTTTTCGGAGCTGCTCTGGTACTGGCATTACAGAGAACTCTGGGTCTGACAAAAGTATTGCTAAATTCATCCATCAGTCAAGCAATCAGCTAAGTCAGTGTTGTTTCCAGGGTGTGCCCTTGTGGGATTCCAGCATTCTTTTTCAACTTTGCTGCAGAATAGTGTGACCAGTGTGCCCTAACGGATGCTAGAAAAACGTGGATAGCGCATATCTGAACAAACAGTGCGCCATTGCAACTGCTATTTTTATAATCTCTAAAATACAGCTCTGCATGTGTAGGTCATTAGTTGATACCCAAGGAAGAGCAAGATTTACTGATTAGCACCTACACTGCTACAGTTGTGCAGGCTGGTCCCTTTTCCCTAACCTACTCCTTAACGTCATTCTCCAAGAAGCCTTGTACTCTTGAAACAAGTGACGTCATTGTGACTCAGATCGTTAAGGAAATAGCAGAAGAAGAACCACGTCCTAGCAGGGTTCAGAGCTGGTAGACAAAGAGAGTTTTCAAGATGGCTTTCCAGATCTGGCTAGACAAGTGGCCCTGGCTTGAGGACAATGATGATGGCATGCTGTTGGCTATCGATTGTTTATCAAAAATGGAAAGAACAATGCCATCTTTAAAGGAGGATGCACAAATTACAGAACAGCACTTACAGCATCACGCTTAAACACTGGTGATCACCAGGAGGCTGTACAAGGTGAAATTCTTCAGAAAGACTTACATCAGTTAGCGACTCTTCTCTCTCTCTCTCTCTCTCTCTGTCTCTCTCTCTCTGCTCTCTCTCTCTCTCTCTCTCTCTCTCTCTCTCTCTCTCCCCTCTCTCTCTCTCTCTCTCTCTCTCTCTCTCTCTCTCTCTCTCTCTCTCTCTCTTCGTATACAAACAGTGCATCTCCTCCTGTATCTTTTTACTATGTATCCCTCCACATCTGAATATACCACAATCTGGAAATACAACTTCCCCCCCTCCCCCCTTCTCTCTCTCTCTCTCTCTTTCGTGTGTCAGAGTGCATTCTACAAACTGCAACATGTAAAGTGTTACATTTAACCCTGTCTGCCTACATACCTGTCTGTCTTGTTTCTCGTCCTTGAAAGATAAATATTATGAGCTAATACTACTGGTCCCTTTTTATGAAGGGAAGACGGGGGGGGGGGGGGGGGGGGGGGGTGCAATTCCCCCTCTGGAATCATCACTGTAAGTTAATTTCAGGATTTTTTTTTTTTTTACCCTTAGTGTGCTGTGTGTTTAATTATTGTCTTTGACTTGGCATTAATGATTAAAATGCATAGATATTCTGTATATTTGTTAATGTTATGTAACACCTTAGAGCTCCTTGATTTTCTGAAAACCCCCTTTTTTCCAGGCGTAGGGTCTCACATTATAGATAGGTGTTCTGTGTTGTTATTTTTTTATTTATTTTTTTTAAACAGGGGAAAAGGAGGTTCCGAGAACGTGGAGCATGAAGTGACATTGGAGTTCTTTGGTGAAGTTGACCCTAAGGTGAGACATCTGTCCGAAAATGATGTTTTTATTTCATGAGTGGTATCTGTACTTAAAGAGTAAAACTTCTTGACTCAGTTTTACAGTCTTCAACAGTCATGTGGTCAATGTTGTTAGTTGCTGACTTCATTGTGGAGCCTTTTTGGCCAAAGCGAGTAAGTGAGATAAAACCCCATACTAAAAAAGTTAGTGAACACATTTTTGCCCCTTCCACTTGATCATGAGTGGTGCTGGTATATCAGTTAAGAAGAAAAATCAGGGTTTTGTGTAAAATATGTATTTGTTAGAAGAACTTGGGGCATCTTGGCAAAATTCTGTTTAGAAAATAACCCAGTCTCAACTGGGTTTATGCAAACTGTATGAAAATACACTAAGATAGGCAGCACTGCACAGTTATGAATGAATTTCCCTGGGGTAGATAGGCTTATTGTCATCACTGGCTGTATCCACTACTGAAATTTGTTAAATGATCATGGTGTCTCATGAATACAGACTTGTATTAAAAGAAACAAAAAACAAAAAAAAAATGTTGTTGCTGTTTTTGGGCTAGAGCTTCAAGGTTCACCAATGGTGAGATTTTGTGTATGCAACCATTCTACCATTTAGGTAGCTGCATTCAGTCTTCAGGAATACAGACTTGTATCATTTGCTTAGGTAAAATGAAAAATGCCAAAGATTGAAAATACATAATGGGTATACATCTGTTTGGGAGATGGCTTCTCTAAACCAGGCATGGTACATCTCTGCGAATTTGCGAAAAGAAAAAATAGCCAAACCCCCCCCAAAACAGCACCACCAAAAGAGAGAGAGAGAGAGAGAGAGAAACCTATGAAAACTTCGCTTCTGATTCAGATCTTGGCTAAAGTCTCCTCTGCTGTCCGCCATTTTGCATTTTCTGCAGCACAACACATGGCAGCGAATTTTCAAAAAAGTAAACACCAAAATGGCAGACACTGATTTCAGACAATTTTTGCTGGAAATATTCGACTCAAAAATGATTTTGAAGGCTTCAAATTGGTTAAAATTGACATTGAAGTGACGGTAAGTGATCTAGGTTACAGTGATAGTGTTTCTAGTGAGATCAATGATGATTGTGAATACCATTTTCCAAATGGTAGGAAACATTTGTCGCTGGCCAACATCATGGAAATTTCTGGTTGAAAGGAGATGCCTGATGATATTTCTTCAGGGAAACTGTTTTATTTGTTTATGACCAATGAAATTACCACTTTGTGACTGACTGAAGTACCTCTGTATGGTAGATTACGATCGCGAAGATGATGTTCCAAGTTACCATGAACATTTTTCGCCAATAGATTTCACAGAAACGTTTGGTCCAGAGGTGATACCTCATGGTATTTCTGAGGAATAACTGTTTTGTTTATTTCTAAAAAATGAAAGAATCACTTTTTGACTGAAATACAACAGTGTGGTTGATTGCACTTAAAAAAACTTCACACATAGTGAATAAAAGTAAGTCAACATGTTTCCAGTTTTTGTTTTTGTGTCTGTCTATTTTTTTCAATGTCAAAATATGCTTGCAGAACACATTGCCTTATATGAAAACATGCCTCATCCATTCCATTATTACTATGCAAAAAAATTAAATCTCTACATAAAATACATCACAGTTGTAACGGTTCTGAACAAGTAGGTGCTTACTATTTTAGCTCACCGGAAAAGAATGCAGGGAGAGAGAAAATTGGTCCCCAAAGATCGCAGAGTGCTCAAGGTTAATTTGGATTTTTTCTTTTAAGATTAAAGAAAAGTCTTGAATCTTGACACAGGATTATCTGGCTGTGAACTGGTAGCGGCTGTGAACTGGTAGTGGCTGCATATGATGATTATTTTGGTGTTGGAGTTTTTTGATGATGATGTAATGCCTGTGTTTGCAGACGTCATCGTGCCGGCGTAGTGACAGACAATCCTTTTTCACGTTGATGAAGAAAGATCCCAGTGCCTCATACTGGCCACGCCTCACAAATGAAAAAAAAAGGTGGTGTGATTTATTTTTTCTTATGAACTGTCATCATTTAAGACAAAGATCTTTTTTATATATATACACACATGTATAGTATGTAAGGTAAAGGGTAAAGGTGTCCCATAACCTAGGCGGTCGTTGGAGAGCGAGGCATCAGAGACCTCAGCTTCTCTAGGGGCCAGTATATTGGGAACGGCGCCCATCTTCTCTCCCTCACTGCTTTACCTTCCCTGACCCTAAAGAGGGCAGGTACCCATTGACAGCTGGGTGAACTGGGGGGACTGTGCTGAAGCCAAGGCGCTCAAACGGTCACTCATCCAACTGGTAACCATGCTTGATACTGCTTGTCTTATGGAAAGCAAGCGCTCTGACCACTTAGCTTGCTTTCCTGCCCCTGTATAGTATATAAACTTCGAAAATTGGGCGATTGGGGAAGACAGGGAGGGGGATGTTGCAAAGTATATGTTTGAGTGAAAGTTGAGGAGGTCGTAGAAAATGTATCTTTTTTTTCCAGTAAAAGAATGTGTAGGTACATCATGGAGGAACTAGATACTGAACCAACCCTTGCTGAACTCCGCAGAGCAATTGACAGCTTAGCTAGCGGCAAAGCACCTGGCACTAATGGCATTCAACCAGACCTCATCAAAAGCTGTAAAAACACCTTACTACAGCCCGTTCACAACGTCCTATGACAGTGTTGGAGGGAGGGAGCCGTGCTGCAAGACATGGAGATGCCAAGATTGTCACTCTCTACAAGAATAAAGGTGACAGGAGCAATTGTAACAACTACAGAGGCATATATCTCCGGAGCATCGTAGGAAAACTCTTCGCTCATGTCATGCTTGTGTGCCTCCAGAAACTTTGCTGAGCGTGTTTACCCCGAGTCACAATACGGCTTCTGAGCTGAACGCTCCACTGTGGACTTGATATTCTCCCTACGCCAACTTCAGGAGAAATGCAGAGAACAGCACAAACCCCTTTACATAGCCTTCATAGACCTGACCAAGGCCTTTGACCTAGTCAACAGGGAAGGGCTATTCAACATCCTTCCAAAAATTGGTTGCCCCCCAAAACTCCATAGTCTCATCAGATCCTTTAATGATGACATGAAGGCAACAATCCAGTACGAGGGCAGCATGTCCAACCCATTTGACATTAAGAGTGGAGTCAAGCAAGGCTGTGTCCTTGCTCCCACCCTCTTTGGCATCTTCTTTGCCCTGCTCCTAAAGCACACTTTTGGAACTGCAACAGAAAGTGTATAACTACACGCCAGATCCAGCAGTCGACCATTCAACCTGGCTTGGCTGAAAGCAAAAACAAAAGTGATGGAGAAAATAATTAGGAACATGCTTTTTGCTGCTGCTGCTGCTGTCACTTCACACACTGAGCAACAACTCCAGTTCCTCATGGACAGGGTTTCCCAGGCTGCAAAGACTTCGGATTGACAATCGGCTTGAAAAAGACCAATGTGCTAAGCTAGGATGTGTTTACTACACCAGCCATCTGCATCGATAACTACCAGCTCGATGTTGTACACCACTTCACATACCTGGGATCCACCATCAGTGACAACTTGTCCCTTGATGCCGAGATCAACAAGCGCATCGGCAAGGCTGCTACGACCTTAGGGCACCTCACCACCCACGTCTGGGAGAACCCAAAGCTGATATTTCCACCAAGATGGCAGTGCACAATGCCTCCATTGTCAGCACTCTCCTTTATGGCAGTGAAACATGGACACATACTCCAAACAGGAGCGCAAACTGAACAGCTTCCACCTGCAGTCTCTCCATCACATCCTCAGCATCCACTGGAGTGACAAAGTTTACAACGTTCAGGTCCTCGAGGTTGCTGGTCTTCCCACCATGTATAAACTTCTCAGACAATGCAGACTCCGATGACTCGGTCATGTGCGAAGGATGGAGGATGGATGCATTCCTAAAGATCTCCTCTATGGCGAACTTGCCTCCGGCAAGAGGAGCAATGACCGATGAAAGCCTTGGACATCAACACAGAGAACTGGGAGGAGGTAGCGGCTGACCGCAGCAAATGGCGCAGTGTTCTCCACAAACAGCTGAAGTGTGGTGAAGAAAAGATCCACCCGCAGCAAACGAAAAGTGAGCCAAGCGGAAGGCATGTACTCCAGCCACCTCAACAAGCCACATCTGCATCAGATGCGACAGAGACTGTCACTCCCGCATTGGACTGACCAGCCACAGCCAGCGTTGTCGCTGAAGAAATTACCTTTCTTCTGGCATGAATTCCATAGTTGACCCCAACTGACAGAGGCCCACTACTACTACTAGGTACATCATCCTCATCATTGATCATGCTATTAAAAAACAAATTGCCTCTGATTCGGTGGTCCCAGTTGCTCTGGTCTCATGGTGACCTCAGATTTGGTTTCCCCATACACTTCTGTGCATGTGGTGAGTTTGTGTCAAAGGTTGGAGGTTTGTGGGGGACAGTTGTTGGAGGGACTTTGTGGTTGCCACCTTGGGTGGGCAACTCAATCTGGTTCCGCGACTGAGTTATTAGTGTCATTAGTATGGGGCTTAGTAAGTGGTGTCCTGCGTATTTTAGCTTAGAACAGGCACCTGAACACTTCTGAAGTGACCCAGCAGCAGTGCAGGGCCCCTCTAGCTGGTGGCCCTACGGTGGCCTGATATTGGTGGGCCCCTATGGACTTCCAACCCTGAGGATGAGTCATAACAAATGTAGTGTGGTGGGGAGATTGAGATTAGCAGTGTGGGAACAGCAGGATGGGGAATCACAGAAGATGAGGCAGCAAAAAAAGATAAAAAGTATGTGTGGGTATGTAAGTGGGGGTGGGTGAGAGGTGTATTATGCATGCTGTACATTGGTATTTGAGATTGGTTCTTAATGTGTTGACACCTCAAGAACATTGTATCTAAATATTGGTGTGTGTGTATGTGTGTGTTTGCGCGTGTGCGAGTGCGCGCGCGTAGAGTGTGAGTGTTTGTGACATTTTTTTATTTTTTTTATTTGAAGTTATCATATAATGTCTGAACAAATATGGAATGTAGTTATTTTGTGTGTTTGAATATGATTTGTATCAATATGCCTGTCAGTATTGTAATTGCCCTTCAGGGATGATTAAAGTGTTTTTGACTTGACTTGACTTGACTGAAAGACATTGTAGCTTTTCTTCAGGTTGAAGCTGAAATTAATTGTAAAGTGAGTGAGTGAGTGAGTGTGCCTGCTGCCTGCCTGCCTGCCTGCCTGCTGCCTGCTTGCTTGTGTGTGTGTGTGTGTGTGTGTGTGGGCACGCACTTGTGTTTGTGTTGGGACTGATAAGGACTGCTTCTAATGTAACAAGAAATTGTTTGTATGTTAGTTTGGTCTTTAATTTTTACAGCAAGTACAACTACTTACATCACTGCGCTTGTTGTAGACATAGTTGCTGTGTTTTATTACCAGTATTCAAGGTGTTTAGTAATTGTTTTGGTTTTTTTTAACAGTTCCACTACATCAAGACTGATTTCAACAAGTGGAAAGATGAAGATGAGGAGTCTGAAGAGGAAGAGAAGGAAGATTTCAATTTAGATGAAGTAAGTGTTTGTTTTGTGTAGTTATTTCTTTGATGAAAATCCTTTTTTTTTTGTTTCATTGATACATGATACAGCAGTGTCCAAAGTTTTATAATTTTTGCTGGCTGGCTAGTCTGGTCTGATTGTCTTTGTCAGTGCCTTTGAAATTTTCAATATTCAGTATTTAGTGCTTTTCCCCTTTCAGGAGCTGAATTAGTTTATCAAAGTTACTATGTTTGATTAATTCTTTTTTAAGTGCATACTTACTTTGTGTGACTTATGAACTAACTGGCTCGGGGCACATCACTGGGCATAGCGCGCAAATCCAGTGTAACTCAGTCAAGGACCCGGTGCAAAAATTTGCCCCTTTTACCAAGTCCAAGTGCGTGTGGTCAGTTTCTTCTATAATTAGCACCAACTGGGGTGGAATGGGTAGCAGCTGAGAGCAGCCCAAAGTGGGGGAAACTGACAGCTGTGTAGGGTGGGCCAGCCACTGGTTGATGGGTGCTCGGAGCCTTATGGGTGCGGATGGATATCTCTATACCAAATCTTGGTGATCAATTTGACTCTTATCCCCTGAAGACTTATGAAGGGATGGCTCTCTTTTGCCATGCATTCTAGTTTATGGGATTCTGGAGAAAGTGTGCTAGAAGAATGGAACTCTTTGTTTAAATAGATTTCCACATATAGGAGGACAGAATCTCCTGCTTTGTTAGAGACCTGGAGACTTTTTTTGATGCAGCACACACTGGCTTTGACACATGAAGGTTATGGCCACTTAAGGTCCTATCCCTCCAGTAATTGTTAAAATTCTGCTAAAGTCAGATAGATAAACTAGGTGTGGTGTAACGATCTTTGAAATCCACATTTAGCCAGACATATATACCATATGTGATAAGAACATCATCATCAGCTTCAAGATCAGACTGATGCGTTCCCTGATCATGTCCATATTTTTGTATGGATGTGAAACATGGACCATAACAGCAGACATTGAAAGAAGGATACAGGAGATGAGATGCTTTCACAAACTCCTTGGCATTTCATACAGAGATCACATCACTAATGAAGAAGTGAACACTAGAATAAAGAATGCCATCGGTCCATATGAAGAAGTCCTGACTTCAGTGAAGAAATGCAAGCTAGAGTGGTACGGGCACGTCACACGATCATCTGGACTGGCCAAGACTGTCTTACAGGGAACAGTAAGGGGAGGGAGATGAAGAGGCAATGGAGGAAACGATGGGAAGACAACATCAGAGAGTGGACAGGCCTTAGGTGGAAGAATCTACTACGGAGGGTGGAGGACCATGGGGAGTGGAGGAAGCTGGTTGCAAAATCTTCAGTTGTGCCCCCACAGTCCATGGGACTACGGGACAAGTGAAGGTGAATATACCATATGTGACAATAACTACCCTATGGGCCTGTGTGCTTCAGTTTGGTGTGTGTGTGTATGTGTGTGTGTGTGTGTGTGTGTGTGTAGCATGTCCAAAGCACAAAATAGGAAATGGATATGTGCGAGCAGGATGGGAGGGGAGGCAAATGGAGTGGAGGTGTCTGTCTATGAGAACAGTTTCATTTGGATGAATTTGTTTGGCTACTGTGGCAGCAGTGAGCTATTATTACATAGGTCATATAGATGGTAAGAATGTCTAACTAAACAGGAATTTAAAACTTCTTCCTGTTTTTTTTGTTTTGCAGATGATGAGCTCTATGGGAGGTTTGAACAGTGCAGACTTTGCAGGAGCAGCAAATGTAAGTTTTAGTAGAGTATGTTCAACTTTTGTTTGCATGGGAGTGTAGTGTGTGTGTGTGTGTGTGTGTGTGTGTGTGTGTGTGTGTGTGTGTGTGTGTGTGTACGCTATGCATGCAAGCGTACCTGTATTTGTCATAATGCCTTCCCAGTCGAATAGAAACCGAATAGTCTGCCTGTTGTTTAAGCAAAATCTCTCTAGCCCTACTGGTTTAGATGATAGAAAAGTGAGCTATTTTCTGGTTGGGAAAGACCAGCAAAATTATTTTCAGGATTTTGACCTTGGAGTCACTTGTGCCCATGTATTTGGTGTAAATGGATAACAAATTTCTGATTGTCAGCAACGACAGTCCAGTAAATGTGGCGCTCCACCACGAAATGAGTCGCTTAGCACATTACCCAATTTTGCGCTAGGAGCCTTTAAAGGCAGGTGGGGGTCAAGTTGTCAATTTTGTGATTTTGATTGATTATTAAACTAGATCTGTTTATTTATCTTATAATAAAATATCAAGGTATAATTTTTATTCCTTTTGCTTTTATATGTGTTTTGAAAATACCAAAGCACTCATTCTGACAACCTGTTACTAAAATAAACTTGCCCGTTTCTCATTTTGTCTCATCCTGCAGTCTATCATTTCAATTTGTAATAATGTTGCACAGAATTGTCCGATTTTCAATCTGTTTTTTGTATTTGATAGCCACTTTATTGCACATTAATAACATGTCAATAACTAAAAATTGACCTCATGTGCACTCCGTCTCATTATGTGGTGGAGCGTCACAAATATGTACAGTTATGTGATGATAAGTTGTTTTTTTTATGAATTTGTCAAATTTACAGCATGTTTGCCATTAATTCATATTTGATAAGCTGTAATAGTACAGAAGATGAATGAAAAGTTGGACAGGTCCACATATGAAATTTTCCTAAGATAGATCAAAGATGGGTAAAAAGGGCTGTGAGAGATTTGCCTCATTCTAGTCTTCCAGCCCTTTTCTTCAGTTGTTTGCAGATAAGTAGCAATTAGAGAAACACCATTTTCGGGATTTTGCTGCCATAGTATTTATTCCTTTTCACTATTTTTCTCACCATGTGCTACATTGGTAATGGGTGCTGTCTTTTCTTGTATTCCTTGTTACTATTGTTGGTGATTCATTTAAATATGTTCATTTCTAAGTTATTTTGTGCATTGTTTTTAAACCTAAAAACAGGCAGTTTAATATCTGCTTGATTCCTTCACTTTTTGGTAAGAGTTGCAAAACCCTGATTGTACTGTCTTTTTATAATTAACATAACAATGTTTGTTCTGCCTTTGACAGGGAGAAGAGGAGGACAGCGATGATGAAGGTAATATTTGATATCTATAAAAGGGGATTCTTAGATCTATGTAACAGAAGGGAGAAAAGCAATTCTGTTTTTTAGTAAAGAAAACTGTTAATTCCCCTCCCCTGTTGAGAGAGTGGGAAAAAATTACATGTTAACTACTTTTAACAGTGACAAACCCATCTACCCATCCCCCCTTTAGGGGGGGGGCGGATAGCCTAGTGGTCAGAATATTGCGCTGGCAATCTGACGACCCAGGTTCGAGTCGGGTCAAGATTTTTCTCCTGGAGTTAACATCAGTGCTGACTCCACTCTAACTCCCAAAGTCACTCGGATGAGACTTTAAACCAAGGCCCCATGTGCAGACACACGCAGAACATCTTGCGCACACGTTAAATCCTGTTCCGCTTTTCGTAAGAGTAGGCCATCGTGTGCCGGTGGGAACAGATGACATTTACAAAATTGCAGACACACGGGGACTGGATGTAAAAAAGCACAAGAGTGCTTATTCCATTATCCTCGATATAAAAGAATAAATCAGATCAAATCAAATCCCTTAGTCTGGCAACCGTTGGGGGCACCCCTGAAGACTTGACAACCAGTTCCCTCCATTCCTCCCTCTGTTCTGCCTTTCTCAAAATTTGGTTGAGCCTGTCCATTTGCTGATGTTGTCCTCCCATCTTTTCCTTGGTCTGCATCTTTTTCTTCCTCCTTGGACAGTCTTGCAGTATTGTTTTTGCAAGTCATTTTGATCTTGTGACATGCGCGTACCATATTAGTTTACACATTTGGATGGAGTCAAGTATTTCACTGTTGTGGACTGTGGTCACATCAAAATTTAAATATTAGCGTGATCAGAAGAAATTGGAAAAGAATAAAAATGTAGAATAAATGAAATAGTGACACAAAACTGTCAAGAAATACTTGTTAAATTTTTAAAATTTTGTATGTATAAGTCATTTAGTGGTAAACTTTTAATTATGTAGCATAACAAAATCAAAAACTTTGCAAGTAAATTAATTTATATAAATCAGTTTTATGTGCGTCTGCATGTGGATACATACAATTAGTGTACGCACAGTATTACACTGAGATGTTTGCGAAATTAATCTGAACCCATCTAATTTATCCAACAGACAGGAGTTCAATCCAGTCGTCATGTATACATTATGGTGATTTTCATTAACAAGGAAGCTTTAAAAACAACAAAGTGCATATTGTAACCTCCATGTCTGTCGTTCCAGTCTTTCTAATACATACAGTGTTCTGTGTGCAGATTTACCAGATCTTCAGTGAGGTTTCTGCTTGCCAGTTCTCCGCTTTAGGGCACATAGATTGAAATGGACACACAAGGCATATGATGAGCTGCCCTGGATGTCTTCAGGACTGGACATGGCCACCTCAGATTCTGTATGGGAATGGCAGATGGATCCCAGACATTGATGGCAGTGGTTGAAATTCAGAAGTGCATTCTCTTACTCAAGTGGATGTGTATTGTATGCAGGTTGCAGTGGTTTGATTTCTTCAAATTACTGCACAGAGCAGGTGGAAGTGCGTACTCTTGGGAGTTGTGTGTTTTTTTCTTTCAAGTTTTTATATGCCTAGTTATGTTTTTAAAGTTGGTTCATTAATGCACAGGCATTCATCATTGCCATCATTATTTCCAGACATTCATTGGTGTGGAAATGATTTTTTTTCTTTGTCCATTTCTTTTTCTGTTCATGTTCAGCATACGCATTGCATTATTCATTGATTTCAAACAAGGTCACTTTGCATGTGTCATTGTTACAATAAAAATCAAATGTATGGTTTTTGAATATTAAATAAAAAAACATGTGACAGACTGATATCTGTGTGTGTGTTTGTTTTAATTTTATTTTGTTCTTTTATATTGAGGATAATGATATAAGCACTCATGTGCTTTTTTTCTTCCAGTCCCTGTGTATATGCAATTTTATAAATATCTGTTCTCACCGGCACACAATGGCCTACTCTTATGAAAAGTGGAACAGGATTTAACATGTGCGCAAGATGTTCTGCATGCATTCGCACATAGGGCCTCGGTTTACAGTCTCATCCAAAAGACTTTTGGGGAGAGTGGAGTCAGCACTGATGTTCTTCACTCCAAGGGAAAAATCCCCTCCAACGGGAATCGAACTTGGGTCATCAAATTGCGAGTGCAATGTTCTTACCACGAGGCTATCCCGTCCCCTGTGTGTGTGTGTGTATGTGTTTTCTGTCTGGCTGTGTGTGCATCTTACACAGAGAGCCCAATTGGTTTTGATTGAGAGATGGAAATGATTATTGGAAATAGGAAAATTTTGTCTGGATTATGAGGTGACTTCATGTAAGTCTGAATATCATCACAAAACCCCCATGCATAACCACACCAGCACTTCGGGGGTTATTTTATTCACACATTCAACAAAATCCGTATTTGTGATGCTCCATCACAAAATAAAATTTAGCATTGCACCTCACCCACTTTTCCGCTCTGGGCTATTTTAGGTAGATGGGGTCAGATTGTTGATTTTGATTGATTATAAAACTATAGCTATTCTTCTACCTTGTACATAAAACTATAGCTATTTTTCTACCTTGTACAAGGTGTAATTTTTTATTATTTTGCTTTAAAATGTTTAAAAACACCAAAGCACTCATTCTGACTACCTTTTACGATACAAAAACTTGCAAATTTTTCATTTTGTCACTTACTGCAGTCTATCATTTCAAATTGTAATTACTTTTCATAGAACTGTTCGATTTTCAATCTTTTTAAATTTTTTTATTTTTTTTATTTTTTTTTTTACTGAATAGCCTTTTTTATATTTAGATTAAAAACAGGTTACCAATTTACAATTGACCTCTGCTGCAATGCGACTCATTATGTGGTGGAGCGTCACATTTAAAGTTGTCTGCTGCTTCTAGAGCGAAGAAAACCTTATGCCTGTAATTTGTCATATTCTTTACTGTTATGCTAGCTTGAGCTTTCTTGCTTGTGTCTGTCACACATCATCTAAAAACTTGTCTTGCTTGGTTTGGAAGGTGCTCTCAAACTGTACATCCATCATGCTGCATTATTGTTTGTTGAACTGTCTGAACACCCACCCCCTTCTCCCCCTAATTAGGCAGGCATTTTGCTCACCAAACAAAAGAGGAAATTTTCAATGAAAATTGAAAAAAGACAAAAATCTGAAAAAAAGGAAAGCCAGCCTGGCACTTGTGGCAGTGACAAAAGTGCCAAGTGATCACTTCTGACAGCCTCCATTCAAAATGCATTACACTATTAGTCAAAAATCTGACGAAACATGACAACTGATTGAAGTCACAATTGTTTTTATCCATCTATCGGGTTTTCCATACCACATTGAACTGATATCTCCCCCTCCCTCTTTTTATTCTTCTCATTTTTGGGGGAGGGTAGGGGGGAGACAGGTCACTTTTTAACACCGTAGAGTTGCATGTAGTCTTCTTTCTTGGCTTTTGAACATGGGATAAGAAAATAATGCCTTAGAAAAAGTTTATACTAATAATGTGGACAAACATCCTGATCTGTCACAGGGTTCCCAAGTGCTGGGCATAAAGCAAAAAAAAAACACACCAAAAAACCAGGAGGGGGGGCGGGGGTCTGTGAAGGACCCTTAGTCGTCACACTCAGCCTTTAAACAATAATTGTTAGCATCACTTGGTTTAATATTTGATTGCCATGACTAACTCCCAGTGTCTGGAGTTGACGCAAGTTTACTGCCTGGGTTCCTATGTTTTTTTTTTGGTTTCTTTTTTTTTTTTTTTTTTAAAGAAAATAGGCTTTGATTGTATTTAAAAGACTTTCTTCAATTAAAGTATGGTTTGATTTAGACAAAGTTCAAATGGTTGAAAGCTGAAAATAATATGTGTGTGTGTGTGTGAGAGCGAGAGAGAGAGAGAGGAGGGGTGGAAGACAGTAGAGGAAAGTTTGGATCTGGAACAGAGGCAACTGCCAGTGGCCTATATTAAAAGACTAAAAAATAAAAACGCCAGAGAAGTGAGGAAAGAGGGTGGCAGTCAGCATCATTTCTGGCCAGCCACTGAGCACTGCCAGCTCTCCATCCCTTTCACCTCTTCCCTTCCCTACCATCCCCTTCACCCCTCTGCTTTAAAACTGACACCCGATACCCACTGTTAATATTCTGCAGTGGCCTCTAACTCTAACTCCCCTTCTTTCATCAAACAACATCCCCACCCCCTCCCCAAAATCCCTTACTTGATGTATGATGTTGGAAAAGTCTAAGCAATATTTTATTTAACCCTCTTGCATTCAGATTCTCTGAACACAAACTACCCCTAGATTTCACATTCCAACACGAAATCAGGTCAGGCATTCATGCTGGCTTGCCTTTTCCTCCTCTTAAGTACATACCAGCAGCTATAATTACTTCGACTCTTAGCAAGGTTTCTACCCCCAGCCTGATAGAGCTTTGGCATGTGGTATCAATTAGTGATGGTCACAGCGTGATAGAAATCTACTGTATGTAAATCCTGGCAAATCCTGGTTCGGGATTCAGGGGGGGGGAGAGAATTATTCAATCCCGGCAAATCCCCGTTCGGGGACTAAGAGGATTAAGGGGGGTGATGTTTGATTTTTAAGCATTTTCAAGAAATGGGGACCCCAAAAAGAACTTAAGACCAACCCCTGACTGCTGGCACTGCTAGTATTAGTGCTGCTACAGGCACTGAAAGTGGCTAACAAAAAACTAGATCATAGAAACATATGCAAAAGAAGTAAAAAAAAAATTTTTTTAATGAAAAGATCACATTACATCTGGTGTAGGCTACGTCTTGTTAAAGTTAGTTAAAGTCTGCCGCGAGCCTAAAGCTCATCAGGCCAGTGCTTATCCCGGTTTCTGTGGCGTTAAGTGACAGAGTCGTAGACTCCCCCCTGAATAGGACGACCAGTCTATCACAGGGTTAACCCCCAACACAAGGTTGGTACCCCTTTTACACTTGTGTGGGGTGAGAAAATAGCCGTAAAGTGCCTTTTCCAAGGGCACAACACCATAGCTGAAAGCTGGGATCGAACCTGCAACCTTTTAGATTACGAGTCCAACGCCGTAACCACTAGACTACAGTGGCGGCTAGGCTACGTCTTGAGCTGTCTCTTATTTTTCCTACGTCTCTCTGTCTAGGCATACTGCCTAAGAACATTTGCTCATTGATGTAAGCTTTGTTAACACCCATGTTTTAGTTAGATCTAGACATTTTCTGCTCCAAAATAATCCTTAGTGGTCAACCTGGTATCTAGGGAAGAATATTTCCCTGGCATTTTGATTTTCACAGCACTTACACAAAGACCTACATTTTTATTAAATCAAGAAAGTTTTCTTTTTACAGACTTTGTTATATCTTGCCAGCAGAGTGTGAAATGTGCAGCGATGAAAGTGAACGTTTGAAAGAACGTACAACAATGCGATAGCACCACGTCCACCTCTAAACCATCCCAAATGCCACCAGGGCCACAATTTGACGTTAGCTACCAACTTTGTAACTTAAGTGTCTGGACTGTGTTGAACTAGCCTAGGAAAAACCAAGATGAAATCTAAATTAATTTTCATCTCTAGCAGTGGACCTGATCGATATAAAAGGACCAACTTGCTGAATCAAAGGACCTAGGCCTTTAAGTGATTGACCAAGCATCTTGGCATGGCTGCAGAGCTAATAATCATGCTCTGTAAACTATGTCAGTGAAGTAAAAGTTGATGATGTATAAGGAAAAGTCACTAGGGTCACCCCATCAAGTGACTACCCTAAGCGCAAGTAGGCAAGGCTTCTATCATGGCTTGTGATTAGCTTGGCCACCAGGCTGAGATGCACTTGTGGGACATGCAAGTTGGTGTCATCAAAACTATGATTATTATTATTTTCTATTTAGCAGGAGTGGGAATTGTCCGCGGAAACGCAAATTTCCGAGTTTTTGGAATCTACTTCCGCGGAAAAAAAACTTCAGTCCGCGGAAAAAAAATCGTGGGGAGCAAAATTATTTGTGCACCGGCTGTGGCGTAGGCCTACTGTTCAAGCGCGGGAGCTAAATGGGGGATCGTTTGCAAGCTGTGTCTGTCCGCTGAAGGTCCGGTAGTGTTGCCCAACACGCGTGTGTGTGGGAACGCAATCACTGAACGCAGTACCAGAATTGACCTAGGCCTATTCAGTGTTGATTCTGGGGTGGGCTTTTGCGGGATTCCCGCATTTTCTTCAACTTTGCCGCAAAATAAAACCGACAGCACGTATTTGAACGAACAGTGCGTCATTGCAACTGCCGTTTATGAAATCTCTACAATATAGGGCTGCATGGGATGGTCATTACGTTGATACCCAAGGGACTGCGCGATTCACTGATCAGCACCGCAATCCACAATGAAGCCAGCTGGCCTGACATCATTTTCCTATTCGTTTTACGTCATCACGTCATTTTCCAAGAAGCCTTGAACTCCTGACACAAATGATGTCATCGTGACAGATCTATTGAATAGATCTATAGCAGAAGATGCCCTGACCCAGCAGAGAGCTGGTAGACCAAAAAGTTTTCAAAAAGGGTTTTCCAGATCTGGCTAGACAAGTAGCCCGGGCTTGAGAACAGTGATGACGGCATGTGACATGGCTGTGCATTAAAAAAAAAGAAAAAAGGAAAGAACAATTCCTTCACTAAAGGACTTCCAGCATCACACAAAAACGATGGTGATCACCAGGAGGCTGTACAAAATTAAATTCTTCAGAAAGACATCCATCAGTTAAGAATCTCTCTCTCTCTCTCTCCTAGGTGGGATGGGGGAGGGGGGGGGGAGGCAAGACTTTAATATTGCCTTTCACTTGTCTTCTCATCTAGATTTAGATAATATATATCTCTCTCTTTCCAACTCTGAAAGTGGGAAAACAAAATTGACTTTGACCTACCTCCCTCCCTCTGTCTCTCTCCCTCCCTCCCTCTCTCTCTCTCTGTACCCTATGGGAGGAAAAAATAAGACTAACATTGGATTTCACATCTTTTCTCATCTAGATCTAGATGTCTCTCCAACTCTGAAAATGGGCATACAAAATTGACTTTAACCCCCCCCCCCTCCTCTCTCCACACACACACACACTGGAAGTAAATGACTTACACACACACACACTTCTCTGTCTCTCTATTTTCTCCATCTCTCCCTATCTCTTACACACAGTCAGACACACACACACTTCTTCCCCCCCCCCCCCCTCTCTCTCTCTGTTTCTCTGTCTATGTGTGTCTGTCCTTCTTTCTCTTTCTTCCTCTTGACCTCTATCTGCATTAGTGCACATTTGTCTAGAAACATACTCATTTTTGCTATGTGATTACTTGGGTATAGGACCTCCTTCAGATTGAAGAAATGACAGAAAGTCATACTTGGAGAGCTTATTTTAGGGCAGAAATTGCTTAGTATCAAGAACTGAAATTAGTTCAAGGAGAGGCCGTTAAAACAGGTTAGAATTGTTGAAAAACCCTCAGCTTTCAGGGGGCAACGCCCCCTGACCCCCACAAGGGGCTCTGCCCCTTGACCCTGCCAGGGGGCAATGCCCCCTGGACCCCCCCACTTTTCAGAGTTTTTGGACTCTGTCAATTCCCACCCCTGATTTAGGCTAGCAGAGATGGATTGAATATTTCTTCCCAAGGGTTACAGATACATATTGAAATACTTTTTTTATTTTTATCTACCTCTTATCCCAAGTAGTGACTAAATATTTGTATAGATCTAGATCTACTCTTGTTTTACAGGCTGCTAAACAAGAACTCATTGGTGAGTATGATGCATTTCAACGTGTTGCAAGGCACACAGCCTCACCAGCTTCTTGAATGAGCTGTCCTAGCAAAGATAAGTTTGGGAACAACAACATTTGTCGATTCTGGACAACCTACGAAGATACATTCTTCATTTGGTATTCAAACCTCATTTACAGATTCTTCCTTCTTTTGATTTTCATTTTTTTCTTTCAGCAATAGAATTTGCGGTGAACAAAGTTTTCATTCCGACACTGACAGAGTTATCCATTTTTGGAGCTAATACACTCATTTCCTTGGCAGCTACTGAAAACTTTTCGAACAGTGCCCAACTGTCTTCTTCAGCAATTGCATTGCCCCCTCTTCAAGCACAGTTTGACACAGTCACCGGAGTAGTTGTGTGGTACATAAAGACGGTATCCATTTAAATCAAGTTTGCAGATGTAAAACACTTTGCAACAATGGCACTTCATTAGTAATATTTTTTGAGCCTTTAATTCCACAGTGGTACAGAGCTGGGCTCTTTGCTGGAAGCATAATTTAAAAAAAAATTCTAGTTCTCTTGTCAAAAGTCTTCCAAGTTGCTTCTTTCTGATAATGGCCGAAGTGGACCTCGGGAAGCTATCGCCTTTGACCTCTGAATGAAGCGACTTCTCATTGGTTTAAAATTTCTTTGTCTCAATTGCATTCAGAAAATGCCTGAGTGTTTCTATATAGGTCAAACTTCTCAACTTTTGCAGCCCATGTGCTTTCTCTGATCGCTTTGACTACTGTTTGAATGAGTTTTTGTTCTTGCAGCGGAAATTTTTTTAAATTGGACAATATTGAAATAAAAAGGTGGAAATTGAAGAAGTGATGGTGGAATTCCACAAACAAGCAGAGAAATCCCATGTCTGCCTAATAAAAGCAAGTAAGATAAATAAGCTGAGTAATACAATTCTTGAGATAAATCAAGCACCTGTCAGTTCAATTCAGTTTTTCACATGGAGGTATGGAATGATCCATATGGACCAAACCAACCTTGTAAGATGACAGGAGCCACTAACACTGACTTAAATTGAACCACAAGATTTTAGTTGGGGTTTTTTTTTGCAAATCGGAGTCCAGTGAGCCCTACATTATACATATTCCAAGAAAAAAAAAGAAATGCCACAATAAGTGTATCCACAACAATGAATATGGTCTTGACTCGCATTAGCACACACAAGTCTGGCACAATTTATGACATTCACCATATGGCTTGTGTTTATTGTCCAAAATGTTACAATTTATACACTAAAGTCTTAAAAAATTTTCTAGCAACACACTTACTAGCCACAAAACTGTATAATAAATAAAGACTATTCCATATGTTTACAATTGCAATATGCAATGAGAAAACAACATTCAGAATAGTCCATAAAAAGTAGGATAAAATGTCTTAAGTGGTATCAATGTCTTTGATAACTTCAAGGATAAAACTTCTATGTGGCATTGATAAATGTAAGTGAAAAAACCATGAAGCCAACTTCATGATGTGATGCTGCTTAGAGAATGTTCTGAAGCCAAAGGGTAAAATATATATATGCAAACACCATGTCAGAAATTGAAGTCTGTATGACTGATCAATAAGAAAGCAAAGTGAGTGCATATGTTCAACTTGTTTCCTTTCAAAGGAGAACACACAATTGAAAACTGGACAAGAAAACCCAATAATTTAATGATTCAATAAAGGAAAAAAAGTGAACTGGTTTAAAAATTGAAGCAAAAAAATTTTTCTAACACCTATGCCTGTAAGTCTTTTTCCAATGCTCAATTTTCAACCCCCCCCCCCTCTTCCAATCTACCTTCACATTTCACTCAAAAATAAAATAACAAATTACACAGTTTGATTCTGAAACAACTCTTCATCGCTCTACCCATATTTACACCAATTTTTTGTTGTTATCTAACGACATCCCTTTTCTTCTAGTCCAATCCCCTTTCCAAGGAATTCATCCAGTGTCTATTCTTTAGAATGCTCCTGTAGTCAGTCCCACAAGCCAATGGTGAAGTCAGTGAGGTTTGTTCTGGCCAAGCTAGGAAGGAAACAGCCTCAGCAAAGCAGGAGAACTAGGGTGTTACTGTGGTATAAACTTGGCTCGCTCCTTGCGGGACTCCTTGGTCAGGCGCTCCTTGTAGGAGAAAATGTCTCCCTCCCACTTGGTGATGGTCTGTTTCTCACACACACCCAGATCTCCTGGGTCACCTGGAAAATCATGCAAGAACAGTGTTACAACTCCTTAATTGATTGTACTGAGTATCCTGCAAAATTTTATGATACAAGAACATGACAGATGGTTTGAATGTGTGTTCTATGTGTATCAGCGATATGACTGAGTGAACGGTGTAGATATGCACTGTTTTCCAAAACTTTTTATTTGAAAAACAGATATTTTACTATCACAAACCTTACAATATGAATCATCACACATTAACATACAGATACAATCTGACAAACAAGGAGTGTCAAAGTCTGATGAGAACACAATCTTGTATAAGACATCAGCTGTCCACACAGTGCATAAACCTAATGTTCATTAAATTTTCCAATTACAACTTATTTTTCCTGTTTTCACTCTAACCCCCCCCCACCCCCATTTAACAAAGCAAGGGCCAATGTGGGCTGAAGTGAATACACAGAGTGATTTCCTGACAGATGATACCGACTCAAATATGAAGATATCACACAGCACTCGAGATCTCTTTCCAGAAAGAAATCCTGGCATTAACCTCGCTTGAGATGCACATGCACACATACATAAATTCTTGTTGCACGCACAATACACACATCAGCTGTCTCCACCAACCTGAGAAATGAGCCTGAAGTCGTGAGAGACGAGGATCATGCCCCCATCAAAATCATTGATGGCCTCTGCCAGAGCATCGATGGTCTCTATGTCCAAGTGATTGGTGGGTTCGTCAAGTAGCAGAAGATGGGGGCACTGCCAGGCCAGCCATGCAAATGTCACACGGCAACGCTGACCATCGGACAAGTTTCGTATAGGGCAAATCTGAATAAACACACACACACACACAAATTCTGCATAATGCTTTTCAATAACGTAGCAAAACAAAAATAACTTATCCCCAAATGGTGACATCTTTTTTGTTTGTTTTTTGGGAGACAGCTTTCTGCTTTCTAATCAAACATGAAAATCAAACACTACTTCGAGAACACAAACTACATCTTCATGACAAGCTTTTTACCCCACATATGTTGCTATTTTTCTCAATCATTCATAAAAAAAAAATGCATCTGCAGAATTGCTCCATTTTAAATAAAAATGGTAAATAGAACTAAGCCCCACTGGGCATGTGATTTTTCCACTGTTTGGTGGAATTCTATCATCAAATTTCCACCATTTTGGTGGGGGCTTTTACACAACCACCAACAAAAATTCCCATTGAATCAGACAGCAGTTAAACCTATCAGAGAAAGCACATAGTCTTCAAATGTTAAGGACTTGACCTATACTCTAATGTCACTTCAAGACACAGAAAATGTTCAAATGCAAACAAGATCGAGAAATCCGTGACACAAGATCCAGTTTTAACGAATCAGAAATCAGTTCACTAGGAGACAAAGTCAAAGTACAATGTGATAATGTCCCGAAGACACCTGAGGTCCATTCTGGCAATTATCAGGAAGAGGTGGCTGTTAAGCAAAAAAGCATTATTAAGTTGGACATGTATACTACAAACATTTTTGACAAGAGAACTTGAATTAAAGAAATGTTCATAGACCTGTATGTGTAACTCTTAACATTAAATTCTAAATTACAGATATGCAACATATAATGAGGTAAAAGTAAAAAAAAAAAAAAGCTCCACTACACACACACCTGCTGCTGCCCTGTCAGACCGTAGCGACCGACGATTTTGCGCATCTCCTCCCTCTCCTTGACCTCGGGGTAACACTTCATCATGTACTCCAGCGCTGACATGTCCAGGTCCAGTTGTTCTGCTAGATGCTGTCACACCATCACCAATACACATGTATACATACATACATTATACATACATACATACCACTCTCTGGGTTCAGTTTTCTTCACATAAAAGACTCTCAATATCTCCTTTTTTTTTTTTGCTGGCTCATCTTATCTGACGTTTCTGTCCTGCTGTCCCCAGGCCCCTCGTCCCAATCTCCCTGCCACACCCATACCCAGACTAGTTATATCATATCTCTAGGGTAGGAAGTGCACGGCGCATCATTATCAGGCTGCTGTGGGGCCACCAGCCAGAGGGGCCCTGCACTGCTGCTGGATCACTTTGGTGGTGTTCAGTGGTGCCTGTTCTGAGTTAATGCATGCAGGACACTACCTACTAAGCCCCCTTATTAATAACAGTATTAGCTCAGTCACGGAGCCAGACAGAGTGAGTCACCCATCTGAGGTGGCAACCACCACAATGTCCAATGACTGTCCCCCACAAACCCCCAAAGGCTTTGACACAAACTCACCAGAGGCACAGAAGTGTATGGGAAACCGAATCTGAGGCCATCATGAGACTAGAGCAACATGGGCCATCAAATCTGAGGCTAATTTAAAAAAATTGCATGATGCTCAATTACAATGATGACGACGTAATGATGCTGCTGTGGAAGTGCATGTGTCATGAGACTTTTTGAAAGGGCACACCAAGCAAATCCACCATCACTTGGTCAAGGGCCCAGGGCCTAGAGCTAAAATTAACCCACCACTTCCTTTTTACTGAGTCCAAGTGAGGGGGGTGCTGGGCTGGGATGGGATGCATAGCAGCTGAGAGTAGCTGAAAGTATGGGGAAACTGACAGCTGTGAGAGCTGTACTTTATTTTTACTATCAGGCGTGGTACTGGAGGAAAAACACTTTTCCGTAAAATGCTATGGGGGTCCAGGAGGCATTGCCCCCTGAAGCTGAAGGGTTTTCAACAATTCTAGCCTGTTAAAAAGCCTCTCTTTGAAATGATTTCAGTTCTTCATACTAAGCAATTTCTGCCCTAAAATAAGCTCTCGCAATATGACTTTTTTCTGTCATTTCTTCAATCCAAGGGAGGTTCTATACCCAAGTAATCACATAGCAAAAATTAAGACATTTGTAAACAAATGTGCCCTAATGCGGATAGAAGAAGAAAGAGAAAGAAAGGACAGACACACACAGACAGAGAAACAGAGAGAGAGATAGATAAATACAGAGAGGGAGAGAGAGAGATAGAGATAGAGAGAGGGAGGGGGGGAGAAGAGAGAGAGAGAGAGAGAGAGAGAGAGAGAGAGAGAGAGAGAGAGAGAGAGAGAGAGAGAGAGAAGAGAGAGAGAGAAGAGAGAGAGAGAGAGAGAGAGAGAGAGAGAGAGAGAGAGAGAGAGAGAGAGAGAGAGAGAGAGAGAGAGAGAGACAGAGACAGACAGAGACAGAAGAAGAGAGAGAGACAGAGAGAGAGAGAGAGAGAGAGAAAGAGTGTGTGTGTGTGTGTGTGTGTGTGTGTGTGTGTGTGTGTGTGTGTGTGTGTGTGTGAGTGAGAGAGAGAGACAGACAGAGAGAGAGACAGAGACAGAGAGAGACAGAGAGAGAGAGAGAGACAGAGAGAGAGGTCAAAGTAATTTTTTATACACAGCGGATAGTCTACCGCATGCCATCACCATAGTTCTAAAGCCAGGGCCACTTGTCTAGCAAGATTTGATAAACTGTCTTGAAAACTCTCTTTGGTCTACCACTGTCTTGAAAACTCTCTTTGGTCTACCAGCTATGAACTCTGCTGCTTCTTCCGCTATTTCTTTAACAAGCTGTGTTACCATGATGTCACTTGTTTCAGGAGGTCAAGGGTTTTTGAAAAATGACATCAGACCAGTCGCTTCATTGTGATGACTGCAGGTGCTAATAAGTAACTCTTGCAGTCCCTGTGGTATCAACTTATGACCAACGCATGTAGCCTAGCCTTTTTTGAAATTACACAAACGGCAGTTGCGATGGCCCACTGTTTCTCCATGGTTTTGCGTGCGTTAGGGTGCACTGGTCACATTATTTTGCGGTAAAGTTGAAAAAAAAAAATGCAGGAATAGTGCAAAGTCACACCCTAGAATCAACACTGATAATATATCCCAGTGTCAACCAGGTCCAAGAGATACAGACACCTGCAGTGTTGGTCAGGTAATTTGAGCAACTCTCTCAAACTTGCATCTGTAAAGTGGATGAAGCTCCACTGTGTGGTTCCAGTCTTCCCATTGAGCCCACTCTGCTTGAGCAATGGGTGTCCCAGATCCCCCCCTCCCTTCCACCACCACAAACCACACACAAAGTTGGTCCTAAACCTGAGATACCTGCAGAGCACAATTATTTGAAAAGCTGACTTATATTTAGAAATTCAAAATATTATACTGAACAATATGTCTAAAATACATTTAAGTCAGGTTAGAATTCACAAATTTTTTTGTACACACCTGGTGGTATCTGCCAATCTTCAAATGGGAATGCCGCCGTATCAATCCATCCGAGGGAATCAACTGAAATGAAATACATCACAGACATATTATCAGTCAGAATCATGCACACAGACATATTATCAGTCAGAATCATGCACACAGACATATTATCAGTCAGAATCATGCACACAGACATATTATCAGTCAGAATCATACACACAGACATATTATCAGTCAGAATCATACACACAGACATATCAGTCAGAATCATACACTCAGACATATTATCAGTCAGAATCATACACACAGACATATTATCAGTCAGAATCATACACACAGACATATTATCAGTCAGAATCATACACACAGACATATTATCAGTCAGAATCATACACACAGACATATTATCAGTCAGAATCATACACACAGACATATTATCAGTCAGAATCATACACACAGACATATCAGTCAGAATTATACACTCAGACATATTATCAGTCAGAATCATACACACAGACATATTATCAGTCAGAATCATACACACAGACATATTATCAGTCAGAATCATACACACAGACATATTATGATATCAGTCAGAATCATACACACAGACATATTATCAGTCAGAATCATACACTCAGACATATTATCAATCAGGTTCAATATACACAGACATATTTTCATCCAGGATCATACACACAGACATACTATCGACCAGGGTCAATATACACTGACATATCAATCGTGGTCAATACATGCAGACATATTATCAATCAGGGTCGATATATTTAGACATAGTGTCAATCATGGTCAATACATTCAGACATAGTGTCAATCATGATTGGTACATGCAGACAATTTGTCAATCATGGTCTATATACGTAGACATATCAATCATGGCCAATATGGGCAGATTATCAGGGTCAACATATGCAGACAATTATCAACCATGACCACTATGCATTTTCAGTCAGGATCAAATACACAGACCTAATATCAATCAGAATTAACAAACACAGACATATTTTCAGTCAAAATCAACATAGACACATTTTAATTGAGACAATATATATTGACATTTCCCATCATGAACAATTAATCTGCAAATTTACAGCTGAAAAAACAAGTCAATAGAACAAAAAATCTAGGAATTCTCACCTACAGAAAGCTACTTAACAAACTCGGCCAATACATTACCATAGCTAAATCTTTCCTAAAATCAACAGTAGGCTTTTATTTGCTATCTCCTCTTCCCCTGTGCATATGCTGGGGGCTCTTTCAGTATAAATAGCATCCCTACCCTCTAGAAATTATGTGCTAGAAAATTGCCCAGTCTATCACTCTCTTTGTTTTTGCCTTTTTTCCTAACTCTCTATCATGCCTATTTTCTGCTTACCCAACCCATTCTCCTGCTGTTTATTAAAACATATCTGATTTTTGTTTTCAGATGAACTTTTAATAATGAGCTGCCCTGAAGTCGAAATGTGTTTGCTGAAGCGAGTAGGCAATTGTCCTGGAGAGTTCCAAGCACAGGAGAAGGCAAGGCACTATGCATTCCACCCAGTATGGCCACGCTACCTCCTTCCTCATCCATTTGACTCTGATTGTGATTGACGATTAATAACACTTTACTATAAAATCTTAACATATTCTCTTGTCTATCAACAGCTACAGAGTATTGTCCCAAACACCGGCCACACACACAATCACACAAGTTCTGCATGGAAAAAGACAAGAGTTAGGGAGGTACTGTAAACATAAAAACCTATTTGCTAACTGACCTCTCCGCTGATGAGTTTGAGAAGAGTTGATTTGCCAGCACCATTAGGCCCCACCAGGGCTACCCGTGTGTCCAGATCAATACCAAAATCCAGATTTTGGTAGATGTATGGCTGAAAAAAAGTAGAAACAATCAGAGGAAAAAAGCAAGAAAAAAATGATGATGATGATGATGATAACAGTTACCTCCCCCCCCGAAAAAAAAACCCCAACCCATCATGGCTTAACACTTTCTACCCCGGGTACGGATTAATCCGTACCACACTATCATCTCCCCTGGACGGGGTACGGATTAATCCGTACCACAGCAGGTACTTTCACTTTCGCCCTCCCATTCTGTTCTATTCTCACATGGTCGTTTTAGCTTGTTGGCTTTAGCTGCCACGTTGGTCGCACATCGTTCACAGCTAATTTGCATATAAATTGAGCGTGTTTTTGTTGTGTTTATTGTTGTTTTACGTGTCATATGCTTGTAGTATGGCTTTGGTACATCATACTTTCACTGCTGACGAAGTAACAGAAGTTTTAAACGAGTTATTACGTTGCCGATAAAGATCGTGTTTTGGATAGAGATCGTGAGAGCTGTGTGCCGCTCGAGGAGCGAGATAGGCCAGCTAAAAGGGGTGGGAAGGGGGGGGGTGACTGGGGAGGGGCGTGGCCTTGGTATTGTGAGTACCGCTACGATAAACACCAACTGTTTACATGAAAATGAACTACAAGCCACCTGGTGAAGTGCAAACATTCTGTACATATGAATAAAGTAGTGTAGAAAAGTTCAGGAACTTTCTTGGACTAGGGAAGAAATGTTATCTGTATATTCCATGATCGTTATTGTGACAGTGTCGTGTCTACAGTTCAGTGGTTCCCTTTGATTATATTACATTTGATGCATGCTGGAAGAAAACTTGTATAGTACCTATGTTTGTCCCTGTTTATTTGAGATTCTTGTACAGTTTTGTTGTTGTTGTGTTGTATTTGTTGCATACATTGTGTAAAAATCATAAGCCCATCAGTGGGATCACCACTTAAAATCAGAGCAATTACGTAATTTGACACCATAATTAACATACTCTTTTTTATGCAATATAAATTTTTATGCACGCATATAATGGGCAGTCATTTACCCACACAATGCCATAGTTTCATAAGAAATGGGCTTCAAACAAAAAAGATATGAGGATTTTACTATGATGACCCAGTGCACACTGCACTCAGCTGCTGCAGGGCTGGTCCACAGAGACTCAAGTGCAACTGCACCCTTGGGGTACAAAGTGTTAAAGCTTAACCATGGTCTCAATAATGAAAATAGATATAAGTGGTAATGGGCAGTTAACCTTTTCGCTGCTGACCTATTTTGCTCAGGCCTATGCTGAAGAAATTTTCAGAAACAGACAAAAATCACGCATATGATTTTCAATTGCTTTTAATTCAGGAAATTCCTAAGATAGCTACATAAAAGTATATACTGAATGAAAGGAAATTGAATGAAGATTGTAGTTGTGACAATTTTAAAAATATATAGTTAGACAGACAGACACACGTGCGCGCGCGCAGGCACGCAGGCAGGCACGCACGCACACACACACACACACACACACACACACACACACACACACACACACACACACACACACCTGCTCTTCACACAAACACACAGCCAGGGAGCCAGGGCAGATGTCAGCAAGAACAATAGCTCATCAACAAAACAAACAGACACACACACTGATAACTGACAGCTAACGAGTAGCCTAGGTGACAAGTGACACACGAGGTCGCAACCACTTCAAAGTAGATCAAACACATTTTCCACTCAGTGACTGGCTCGCTCGCTCACTGACCGGGCTTGGTGCAACCATACGATACACACATTTAGTTGTTCTGTTTATGAATAAACAGAGAAAAACAGCAATATAATTAGGTTATAAAAACGAATAAAGCCCTCAACTATACCCAACTGCATCTCGAACGATACGATCTTCATGTTCCGATTCAGACAACGAGTACGCAGAAGTTTCTTCCGGATCAAAACCTGAGTCGTTTGCATCGCAAAGTTCGATGTCAACTGAATAAAAAATAAAAAAAACAACCCTAATCTCCACTATCTTGATCTCTATAAATTTCATCAATAACTTCGGCAACTGTATAGGTCAGTTGAGGGGCAGCCATTGCTTCGAAAACCCAAAAATTGAACTTCGCAGTACCTCGTTTACCTTGCCGATTGAACGTCATAAAATATGCAAATAACTTGAACAAATGGGACTCGTGGGTTGAAGATACATCAAGGGAGCTAAACAAATCATAATAAGAAGGATTTTCAGCAATGCTGAGCGAAACAGAGAGAGCGTTGGTTCATGACGAGCGGCGCTCGTCAACACAGCATTGCAGGTGGCGGTTTCTATGACGAGCGGCGCTCGTCAACAGCGCAGTGTAGGGGTTAAAAGAATGAGAACCAAAAAATCTATGATCCTACACACACACACTCATAAACATGTATTGAATTCCATCCACAAAAATGCAACAAATATATTCAAACCATAAAATGCATTATCAAATAATAGTTTAGGAATTTCAAACATATATTCCACTTGAAATATCCATAATAAACATTTTTTGTGTAATGTGGTGATCAGTTTCAAAACACCTCTTTCCTTTGATCCCTGTAATGATAATCATCAGGGCTATGATGGTCACTTTTAAAATACTTCTTTCTTTTGAACCTTATAATAAACTCATCATTACCATTATTTATTTGAATGAAATTAACATGCTTAAAGATAATTGTTGTTCAGTAACATACAGTATACTGGGAAAAAACTCCACAAACTACTTTTTTTTTTTTTTTTTTTTTTTTTTAAAGTTTATATGTATATATTTTTAAAAGTTTATTTAAATATAGTTATACTGATATTTCTTAAAGTCTACAAACTATTATTTTCTGTACCATCTGTCAGAACAAAAAGCATGGGTGTGTGTGTATATATATATATAAATATCAATACACACACACATGCATAAATACATACTTACATACATGAAAGCAATACAGTGACTAACAGATAACTCATCATCAGCTGTGTTGTTTCCCTCAATGATATAATAGCTAGCTGCCTGTGGAGTTCAAAGACTGTGATGACAAATTTGGAATGCAATCATCTGCTGTTGAGAGTGAGGCACCCACCTTGGTTTCATTGTAGCGGAAGCTGACGTGCTGCACCATGATGACTGGAGG
Source organism: Stramonita haemastoma (assembly GCA_030674155.1). NCBI lineage: Eukaryota > Metazoa > Mollusca > Gastropoda > Neogastropoda > Muricidae > Stramonita > Stramonita haemastoma. The sequence continues at coordinate 40,235,785 of CM060317.1, read as the reverse complement.
GGGGATGGTGCCACAGCTGGGAAAGTAGAAAGACAGCGTCTGCAAAACGCACACACACACACACACACAAATCATTAAGCAACACAAACACAAAATCATAATCACAAAGCAATACACATTCTGCAACTGAGAGGAAAAAATTCCTAGGTACAGTTGACACAGAATAGTGCAGCATATACTTTCCGTGGCTAAGCTTTGGTACAAAAACAGTTTGATGACAACACAAAAATGTGATGCACTTTCACAAAAGGTACACTAAATGCCTGTTTATCATTATGTTTATCATTTTTTCAGATTTTGAAACAGTGAGAAAGTTCATCATTTTGCTTTACAATGATGTACTTGTTTTTGCTGTGGTTTGACCAAAAGCAAAGTTACAGTAGTCTGAATTCACAAAGTGGTAAGGCAGCCATTTTTAGAACTTTGGGTTTAAAGTTTCTTGAACTGTGTACTTGTGTCTTGATCAGAAGACCTTAGCAACAGGGCTTTTAATTCTTTCATTCCCACAGCCCGGTTTACCGGTCTGCAGACTTTTCTTCCTTTCCATCCCAGCGCCCGGTATACCGGTCTCCACTAACAAACACCCTTCGTTCCCACAGCCCGGTAAACCGGGCTCAGCAGGGAGCGCTCTGTTCTTCCCGTTAGTTGCTTATCAGTTGTCAGCCACTAACGGGTCTTTGTTTATGTAAGGAATACCAGGCTGGGCAGCCTCCCTTCCTCCTCCCCTCCCCTCCCTCATCAATCTTGACCTGTCAGCATCTTGCCCCTTCAGCCACTACCCAGTGTATGTAGTAGTAGCTGTGAATGGAATGCAGTTCCAGCTATGGTCTTCCAGCTGTCACCCCCCCTCTCTACCCCCCCCCCCTCCCCCCCACTCGTGAGAAAGTAGTCGCTTGAGAAATTAGTTGCTTTTAGAATGAGTGTAAGAGTGTGTGTGAAGATGTGGCTTATTTCTTGGCTGTGAAAATGGAAGGTGGAGAGAATTTGGATTCTGATCAAGGTGTATCAAACATGTGTCACCTATGTGTGACATACCATTTGATACTTGGACAGAAGTTGAAACATATGTAATTAGAGAACATGTAAATACTATCTGTATATAAAAAGTGTGCAAAATAGTGTGGGGCTTGCTCTCTTTATTGGTGTGTGGTAGTCATACACAGTCTACAAAAAAGAGAATAAACTGTTGATGTGTTGGGGACAATCATGGTGACAATGGAGACAGTTCTCATGGAGTATTCACATAAACAATGCAAGGGGATGTACATGAGGCATCAGTTGGTGAGTACAAGCACGAAACATACAACTGGCTAGAAAAATACTGATCTGCATGGAGTGCATGATGGCATACCTGTTTTTTTACTGTCAACTTACCTGTTTTACACCTGTGTCATCTGTCATGTTACTGTGAAGTGTCAACATGGTCACCAACACCATCTCACATCAATTTCCTACACATTGATATATGACATTCTTTGGTTCATATAATATGGGCTACTGCCGTAAGTCTGTAAAGTAAGTACCCCATTATGCTAAGTGTTTTGGTCTGTAAATCCGGGAATGAAGGGAAGAAACAGACAAGAGGAAGCTGGGAATAAAGGGAAGCAATAGGAAAAGTAAATTGGGGAATGAAAGAGTTAAGCTGACTTGGGCTCAGATACTTTGGAATATGATTTTTAGATGCCTGAAGAAACCAAAACTGCAAAAACATGAAAATTGCTACAATAGGTGTAGCCGCCTTTTTCAGTCCGTTGGCAAAAATTCTCCCTGTGCCTTAATGTACCTTTTGTGGTAGTGGGTCACATATTTTTTTTTATTTTCTCACAATGTGTAAAACCTGATGGTTGTTTAGGTATTTCAAGCTGATTTATGAAATCTCAACAATGAAAAAAAAGGGGGAAAAAAAATTACTTTGGATGAATCTACTGAAAATTTTTAAAAGCCTTGAGTATTTGCAGTATATACGCTAGATAGCCATATTTATCACCTGCTCAGCAAAAACACTTGTACTTTGTTGCTACTTCTGTCATCTAGTCTTTGAACTCTGCTTTAATTAGTTTGACAGCATATAATGCAGTTTCTGCTTTACTTTGTTGTCTTGAGCTTCAACAGACAGCAATCTATCCATCATGGAGCGATCAATATAAAGCTTCCTTGATTTAAATACTAAGCACTTTTATTATTTTGGTGGACATTTCAGAAATTATAAAAAATTCTTAAAACAAGAAAACTGGGATTGTGGCTAAAAACAGGAAAAATTCAGGCAAAAAAAGGGGGGTAATGGTTGGCAGCTGTGCCAATATGAATCTGCAAGATCTGTTAGGTCTACATTCAAAGGAAGATTTTTTTACCCCCATCTTACCTTGTCTGATGTGACTTTCTCTGTCAGTCCACCATCCACCATCTTCTTCAAGGTCTTCTCCTTGCTCTGAGCTTGACGAGCCAGTTTGGCACTGCCGTGACCGAAGCGGGCAATGTAGTTCTGTATGGAAAGTTGCCACAGAAAAAACAGTGTGTGTGAGCAAAAAATACACACACCAAGAGTACTGTCACTTTGATTAAAACTACTTTCAGTCTTAAAATCCAGAGCAAATAAGAAATATTTTCCACTCTGTGATGTGAAATAATTTCTGTAGTAAAAGTGGCATTAGAAAAGAAAGCAAAAAAAACCCCCAACAACCCCAAAACAAAACGCCACTTACAAACCTACATAACATGGACAAAAACACCACTCACCTCGGCCTACGGTTACTGCCTTGGGTTATTTATTTATTTACTTATTGATTTATTCTTTTATATCAAGGATAATGGAATAAGCAATCATATGCTTTTTTAAAATCCAGTCCCCGTGTGTATGCACTTTTGTAAATGTCCTGTTCCCACCGGCACATGATGGCCTACTCTTACGAAAAGTGGAGCAGGATTTAACGTGTATGCAAGATGTTCTGCGTACATTCGCACACGGGGCCTTATTTTATAGTCTCATCCGAAAGACCTTTGGGGAGAGTGGAGTCAGCACTGATGTTACAGACTGGAAGGTTGCGGATTCAAATCCCAGAAGAGTCACAGTGATTTTTTTTCCCCCTCTGGCTGGCTGATACCCAGAGTGTGCTGTGGGCTCATTGGGGAGACTAGGGTCACAGTCAAGCTTCATCCACTTTACAGGTGTGATTTTGAAGTGTTGATACAACTACCTGACCAACACTGTGAGTGTCTGTCTCTCTCAGATGCTGGGATATATTAGGATAGCGTAGAGTACAGCCCTGTCAAGTTTTCTCAAAAAGCACACGCACCTCTATAGCAGAATCATTACATCATCATCATCGATTATCATACAATAAATAAAATTAACTGATTCGGTGGCCCTGGATTCTCTGGTTTTATGGTGACCTCGGTTTTGGTTTCCTCCCCACACTTCTGTAACTGAGGTGAGTTTATGTCAAAGTCTTTGAGGTTGGAGATTCGCAGGGGAAGGTTGCTGGAAGGATGTAATGGTCACCACCTCAGGTGGGTGACTAACAGCCCGGCTCCACAACTGGGCTTATACTGTCATCAGTAGGTGGTTTAGTGGTTGGTGTCCTGCATATGTTAGCTGACAACAGGCATCACTGAACACCACCAAATAGACCCAGCAGCAGTGCAGGGCCCCTCTGACTGGTGGGGCTCAAGGCGCTTGACATTGATGGGCTCCCTGTGGACTACTGACCCTGAAGATGCGACATCACGAATCTGGGTATGGCTTGGGTGGAGAAGAGATTGAAATGAGTAGCGTGGGAACAGCAGGATAGGAACCATCACAGAAAATGAAGCAGCAAAAAACCCTAAAGCAAACTAACCAAAAACAAAAACAAAAAAGGGACAACAGTTTCCCAGGAATACAGACTCTGACTGATGTACCCCCCCACATGAATAGAAGTACATTTTCACAATAGTGATACTTCCTAACCACTTTTGAAATGTTAAATCCTATTTTTAACCCCTCCACCCCCCCCCCCCCCAAAAAAAAAACCGGCAATACACATCACTATATCTTTTCCAGGGATATATTTCATACAAGTTATCACAACAAACTTTGAGTTTCAGTTCTCTGTTAAGTTAAAGTTAAAGTCTGTCCCGAGCCATAAGGCTCATCAGGCCGGTGCTTATCCCGGTTTCTGTGGCGTTAAGCGACTGAGAGTCATAGACTCCCCCCTGGATAGGACGCCAGTCTATCGCAGGGTTAACCCCCAACACAAGGTTGGTACCCCTTTTACACCTGGGTGGGGTGAGAAAATAGCCGTAAAGTGCCTTTTCCAAGGGCACAACGCCATAGCGGAATAGCTGGGATCGAACCCGCAACCTTTAGATTACGAGTACAACGCCCTAACCACTAGGCCACAGCGGCGGCTCAGTTCTCTGTAAGAAAGAATTATTTTCTTCTTAAAATTGGGAGTCAGCAATTCATATTTTCGCTTCAAGGAATTTGAACATCATGCCCAACTACAACCACACTGAAGTGCAGGAGTCGAACATTATAACTCGGCCTTTTTTGTCATCATTCTCCCAATGCCAATCATAACCATAACAACCACAACAACAACAAATTACTAAAAGAAAGAAAACAATACAACCGAAACAAACAAAACATCACATGATTGTACATGTATGAATTTTTTCTTGCATTTAACTCTCGAAATGAAACCGCAAAGTTTCAACCTATTACTAAACAAAAACTCAGAACAGTGAAAATCAGGAGTCAGTAAAATATGTTTTCGCTTCAAGGATTTTTGAACATCATACCCAGCTACAACCGCACTACTGTGCAGGAGCTGAGGTATTATAACTCGGCCTTTTTTGTCATCATTCTCCTGATTTACCTTTCTGTATTTACAACAACAACGACAAAATCATATAACATGTGACCCCATGTCACAAAACAAAAAGTTAAATTTCAAAGATACTAAGATACATATAATAAAAAAAAAAGCAGAAGAGAAAGACCTACACACACACACTAATTACTCATTCACACACTCTCTCAGTCTCTCTCTCTCTCTCTCACACACACACACACACACACACACACACACACACACAAACACACACACACAAATTGAAATCTTTTCTCTCTCACTTTCTCTGTCAAACACATGACACACACACACACACAAACTCATCAATAATCCCAGACTATGAAAATCAAAGTGTGAGGGACAGAACTAGGCAAACAGTTAAAAAGACAACCTTTCTTCATGGGAAACTGTCTGAGAGACACTGACCTTCATGTGAGCCATCTGATCCTGCTCCCACTTGTAGCGCTTGGCCTGATTCTCCAACTGTTCCAAACGGGTCTGAACGTAGCTGTCATAGTTTCCCTGCACAATGCAACATTTTTGTTTCAAGTCCATATTCCGGCTTTGCAAAATATTCATTCATATAAAGATCCATCTTTAAAATACTGTAACAAATCTGAGATTAGAACACTTGACTTTTTTCATTTAAAAAAATGGCCAACCCCCCCCCCAATACATAGTGAAGCTAATACACAATAATAAAGTGACAACTTCTTTGGCAAATGTTATGCATCAGATCAATTCAAGCTAATGCACTCTTCCTTTTTTATTTGAAATCTTAAATGTACAATATGTACCACAGATAAAACAAACATTTCAGTTCATATTTGCTAGATCCCCACTAACCACAACAGCCATATCTGGGTTTGGGAATATAAGGGGGAAAAAAAGGGATGACAGAAAGTAAAGATCAAGGATGGAAACAAAGAAAGTGACTGATAAAATACCCTGCACAGTTTCCTGCGTGCAGAAGAATGTATCGGAAGAAACAAATATTTTATAAAAATTGAAGGAAAACAGAGGACAATAATAAAGAGAAAGAGAGAGAGAGAGAGAGAGAGAGAGAGAGAGAGAGAGAGAGAGAGAGAGAGAGAGAGGAGAGAGAGAGTGTGTGAAAGAAAGAGAGAGAGAGAGAGAGAGGGGGGGGGGGGGCAGGCAGGCAGGCAGACAGACAGACAGAAATGGGGAAAAAACTTACTCCGAAATATTGCAGCTGCTTCTTGTGCATGTGAATGATGCTATTGCACACTCCGTTCAGAAAGTCCTGAGAATGGGAGATCACCACCAGAATGCGAGGGTAGCTGGAAAAAATGGAACAAAAGCCGATTTCATAAAACAAAGTCAAGGATATGAACTCATGGAGGGTGTTTAAAATGTCACACCTACCACAAAAATAACCAAACCAGAAGCAAAGATAGGGTTTAAATTTTTTCCTGTTCCATATATTTCAGTGCTCTACCCCCTAAAAGAATTATAGTCATACAGAAATGGGCAACACCATTTAAAACAATTTTTATTGTTTTTTTTTAGATAAATTCAACATGCACAAACTGAACTCTGTGTGTGTGTGTGTGTGTGTGTGTGTGTGTGTGTGTGTGTGTGTGTGTGTGTGTGTGTGTGTGTGTGCATCTTTACGTGTACATGCATATATCTGTGTGCACCCATGTGTGTGCGTGCAGACAGATGTGATGTGTTTATGTTCAACTGCAATAGATAATACTGATAACAGCAAATACCACTACCACCAAACAAGATGGTTTGTAAAACTAATCAATTCTCCCTATGATAACACAACTTAAAGGGAAGAGGTGAAATATGATGCCAAATATTCATGCCTCTAATTGGGGGCAGGGCAGCCTAGTGGTTAGATAGTTGTCCTCATGATCTGATGACCCTAGTTCCATCCACTGCTGAGGTACCTGTTCAAAGGAATTTTTTCCGTTGAGTTGACATCACCACCAACTTCACTCCCCTAAAGTCTTCTGATGTGACGATAAACCGAGGTCCTGTATGCAATTGCACATGCTAAAACCTGTTCCAACTTTCAGAAAAGTAGGTCATTGTGTGCTGGTAGGAACAGATGAAAAAATGACTTTAAGAAAACATGCACAATGGTGTCAAGTTTTGACATCATCCTGAAAGTCAGAATGCGATTACCTTCATGGTGAATAAAAATGGCTGCATATGCCAGCTGCCTTGGCGCAGTGGTTAGCGCTTTGGATTTCAGACTGGAAGGTGGCGGGTTTGAATCCCATAAGAGTCACAGGGATTTTTCAGACTCCGGCCAGCTCCTACCCAGAGTGAGTGTGCTGTGGGCTTAGTGGGGAGACTGGTACCACACATTCGAGCTTCAACCACTTTACGGATGCAAATTTGAGAGTGTTGCTCAAATTACCTGACCAACACTGCAGGTGTCTGTATCTCTCAGGGCCCAGTTGACGCCGGGATATATTATGACAGTAAGCGTAGAGTACAAACCTGTCAAGTAGTCTCAAAGCGGATGCACTTCCACAGCAGCATCATTATATCATTCCCATTACCACTGATCATCATGCAATAATAAAAATTGCCTCTGATTCGGCGGCCCCTGTTGCTCTGGTCTCATGGTGACCTCAGATTCGGTTTCCCCATACACTTTAGTGCCCGTGGTGAGTTTGTGTCAAAGCCTTAGGGGTTGGGGATTCGCAGGGGGCCGGTCGTTGGAGGGACGTTGTGGTGGTCGCCACCTCAGGTGGGTGACTCACTCAGTCTGGCTCCGTGACTGAGCTAATACTGTTGTTAGTAGGGGGCTTAGTAGGTGGTGTCCTGCATATGTTAGCTCAGAACAGGCACCACTGAACACCAACAAAGTGACCCAGCAGAAGTGCAGGGGCCCTCTAGCTGGTGGCCCCACGGCAGCCTGATATTGATGGGTTCCCTGTGGCCTCCTGACCCCGGGGATGAGACATAATGAATCTGGGTATGACTGTGCGCGGGTAGTTGAAATGAGCAGCGTGAGAACAGCAGGACAGGGACGTCACAGGAGACGAGGTAGCAAAAAAAAAGAAGAAAAAGGAAAGGCTGCATATAAAAAATTTCAATATTAGTGAACCATGGAGCTCCACATGAGGAACAAAAAAGAAAAACTACAAAAACACCTCTATGGCCCACAGAAAACAGCTTACTTGCTCAGCTCTTCTTCCAGCCACACACAAGCGTTAAGGTCCAGATGGTTTGTGGGCTCGTCCAGCAAGAGGAGTGAAGGACGCAGGTACAAAGCACGGGCAAGGGCAATGCGCATTCGCCAGCCTCCAGAGAAGTTCTTCACCTACATCAGCAAATAAGGAATGGGTGACACAACCATGTCAACTACAATACAGCCCTTTTTAATGGCAACATGCTATTCAATTTTGCCATAAACTCTTCTCAGAAAAAAACGCATCAAGGGGGTGGGGGTTACAGAGTATTGGGACGTCTTATCTTATTTTTCTGGAGGTTATATGATATAGAAATCAGAATTTCATTTTTTTTTTCATTTAAAAAACTTTCTTCCAAAACAGAATGTGTTGTCCCAAGACAATTTTGTGGTAGCAACAGGCCAAGTTACAAGTTACTACAGGACCAAAACACCTGTTCAACTGAGCCCCTGTACTCATTTCTACAAAGTTTCTATCTGTTACTTCTAAAATATCTTTAGTTGCAGATTGTTCACATCTCCCAGACATTTCCCCACCAACTGAAGAACAAAAACCTAAAATCATTCCCCTCTCCGAACACACATATGACTACAAACAGAAATCATTATCAACTTGTTAAAACATCAGCTTAGTACAAAAGCTTGTCAACAAAATTTACAATATATTGCATCTTGGGACCTGTAAACTTATGAGTATTCCAATATGCTAACTTCAAGCATCCTTCAGATTTAGCATCACATCATCGAAAAAGACAAAACAAACAAAATCACCTTAGTGTGTTGCATGTCCTTTGAAAAGCCAAGCCCATGCAAGATGTAACCTGCTTTGGCTTTAGCCTTGGTGGCATCCAGTTCGTCCAGACGGTCATACACTGCTAGCAGTCGTTCATGAGATTCTGCAAGACAAAACCAAAATTTGGTGAATTGTCACATCTTAAAGACAATTTTTTTTTTTTTTGTTTTTTTTTTTTTTTGTTTTTGTTTTTGTTTTGGCTGCCTCATCTTCTGTGACGTTCCCGCACTGCTGTTCCCACGCCGCTCATTTCAATCTCCCCGCCACAGCCACACCCTGATTTGTTGTGTCTCACCCCCGGGGTCGGGAGTCCACAGGGAGCCCATCAATATTAGGCCGCCGCGGGGCCACCAGCCAGAGGGGCCCTGCACTTCTGCTGGGTCACTTTGGTGGTGTTCAGTGGTGCCTGTTCTGAGCTAACATACGCAGGACACCACCTACTAAGCCCCCTACTAACGACAGTATTAGCTCAGTCGCGGAGCCAGACTGAGTGAGTCACCCACCCGAGGTGGCGACCACCACAACGTCCCTCCAACGACCGCCTCCCTGCGAACCCCAACCCCAAAGGCTTTGACACAAACTCACCACAGGCACAGAAGCGTATGGGGAAACCGAATCTGAGGTCACCATGAGACCAGAGCAATGGAGGCCACCGAATCAGAGGCAATTTTTATTATTGCATGATGATCAATGATGATGAGGATGATGTAATGATGCTGCTGTGGAGGTGCATCCGCTTTGAGACTACTTGACAGGGTTGTTCTCTACGCTTACTGTCATAATATATCCCGGCGTCAACCAGGCCCGAGAGATACAGACACCTGCAGTGTTGGTCAAGTAATTAGAGCAACACTCTCAAATTCGCATCCGTAAAGTGGATGAAGCTCGACTGTGTGGTCCCAGTCTCCCCACTGAGCCCACAGCACACTCACTCTGGGTAGGAGCCGGCCGGAGCCCGAAAAAATCCCTATGACTTATGGGATTCGAACCCGCGACCTTCCAGTCCGGAATCCAAGGCGCTAACCACTGCGCCATGGCGGCTGGTCTTAAAGACAATATTTCATTGATTAAAAAATGTTAGTGTATATTTGTGTAATTATAAAAAGACAGAAACTAGAGGGTTTTTTTAAAGTTTTTAAAAATACAACAACAAAATCCAGAATTAATCAATTGTTTCCATTTGATCTCCAGAGGTGAATAACTGCAAAGACCTCCATTTATAGTCTCATCCAAAGGACTGGTGGGGGAAGTGGAGTTGGCACTGATATCAACTCCAGAAGAAAAATCCCCTTGAACATGATTTGAACCCGAGTCAGCAGATCATAAGCGCAATGCACATCACTTGAACTACCAGGCTATCCCGTCCCCCCTGGATATATAAGGCAGCAAAATCCTGACAACAGTTTGCATGGCAGCTGATAAGTTTGGACTTTCAATGACAAATATAATTAAACACTATCCTGTAATAATTCTGTGTATACATTTTAAAATTCTATATTAAAGATACAATTGTACATAAATACACATACAGACAACAAACATTCAGTTCCCTCTATTTCCTTTAAAAAAAAACACACAAAAAAACTCCCCCCCTCCCATCCAGACAACAACCCCATACACAAAAAATCCCAAACACACACAATCTTCAAGATCATCAAAAGCTTTTGCTTTCTTTGCCAAATGAAGATCTCCTACACAAACCAAACCACCCCCTCCCTTTACATTGCCCCCCTCCCCTGGACAACACACACACACACATGCGCGCATCTTTACCACTATCTCCACGATGACCCAGATCTTCTGCTTCCTTTTCCAAGCGAAGACGCTCTTCATCCACTTCCACAACACACTCCAGGGCTGTTTTGTCACTGGGGGGCATTTCTCGGCGCAGGAGGAATGCATCAATGTGGTCAGGAATGGCGACCTCCTTGTTGGCCAATGCAGCCAGCATTGACGACTTGCCTGCCACAGACACAAAGAATCATCAATCAAAATCCTGGAAAACATGCCAATGATGACTCTACCTGCCACAGACACAAAGAAAATCCTGGAAATCATGCCAATGATGATTCTACCTGCCACAAGCACAAAGAATGATCAATCAAAATCCTGGAAAACATGCCAATGATGACTCTACCTGCCACAGACACAAAGAATCATCAATCAAAATCCTGGATATCATGCCAATGATGATTCTACCTGCCACAAGCACAAAGAATGGTCAAAACTTGGAAAACATGCCAATGATGACTCTACCTGCCACAGACACAAAGAATGATCAATCAAAATCCTGGAAATCATGCCAATGATGATTCTACCTGCCACAAGCACAAAGAATGATCAAAACCTGGAAAACATGCCAATGATGACTCTACCTGCCACAGACACAAAGAATGATCAATCAAAATCTGAAAAATAAGCCAGTGATGCCTCTGCCTACCAAATGTACATCAAATTATGTCATAAATAAACATACCAGTTAGTAACAACCAACCTGCCAATATCATGACTGAAAAATAACATGTAGATGAATAAATACAGTCACTTTCATCACCACAACTTATGCTCTATTTCCTTGTTTCATGACAATGATGTTGATGACAATGATATGACTGTCATAGGGTTGTCATTATCATGATAATTACCACTACTACTACTGTCACTGTTGTCCATGTTGTATTAAATTTCCTTTTGTTTACATCCCAGCAGACCACATGAACTGTTCTTTCCAGAAAAAAATGTGGAGATACTATTAACCTTGAAAGACTCAAACTCCCTATTCTCATGGCATGATGAACTAAAGACCCTCCCTTCCCCCAAGAAAAAAATCCTGTAGTCAAACCCAATATTAGCCCTTCACCTTAATGGCATAGGGTTTAACTCACTTGGGACAGCCAGTTCTCTCCCTTGCATTTCCCACAGATGGCCCATTTGTAATAAAGTTAAAGTCTGTCCCGAGCCTAAGGCTCATCAGGCCGGTGCTTATCCCGGTTTCTGTGGCGTTAAGCGACTGAGAGTCATAGACTCCCCCCTGGACAGGAAGCCAGTCTATCGCAGGGTTAACCCCCAACACAAGGTTGGTACCCCTTTTACACCTGGGTGGGGTGAGAAAATAGCCGTAAAGTGCCTTTTCCAAGGGCACAATGCCATAGCCGAAAGCTGGGATCGAACCCGCAACCTTTAGATTACGAGTCCAACGCCCTAACCACTAGACTACAGCGGCGGCTCCATTTGTAATGGTTAGTAAAAAAAAAAAAAAAATCATAAAAAAAACAAAACACAGTAAGAAAATCAATTTTTCTGAACTTATGAATTTCATAACATACTGGGCTAGTACATATAAAAAAATTAAAGCTCTCACTTTAATATTTGAGCTTTGACTAACATGAAGAAAATACTATGAATTTTGTACTCCACTTCATGTCGCTACTCCGTGTCAGCTACTCTCTGCAACTGCAAAGCGTTTGGAACACAAGGAATTACCCAACAATGCTCTGCATTTGACCTTGGACAGGCTCATGAAGCTATGTTTAGCTACACTAGTCATAGTATCAATGTGGCCGCCACATGAAAAATCTGCAAACAGCAAATCCGCTACAGTGGACAGCCGTCCAAAACCGTTGCTTTACACTGATCCACTATAGCCGACAGCTGTCCTCTGAGAGTTAATTGAAACAGTCAAGTGGCTGTCTATCAACAGCAAACATTCTGCATTCAAAACACAAATGACCAAAGCAGAGCTCAATACTGATAAAAATAAAAACAAATTATGATCTGTGTTCCTTTAAGTTCTTTTTAAAATTGTTCTCTTTCTCATGTATCATCCTTCTCACCTTTTCTCCCATGGAACTGGTTTGTATACAAAAAAATGAATGAGAAAGGCAATCACAATGTCAAGAATCTACACGTAAAATCATAATGGTGTAATCTTTGCAGCAGTCATTATTCAACTTTCCTCTGTTAGCTCATATATTTTTTAATCCATATGCGAGACAGTTATTTTCTGGAGAATTTTATCAAGATCAACAATCTTTCTGCTGTGTTTTGGGCTTGTTTAAGAAAAAAAATGATGTGAGCTGATTTTCAATTCATCATCTCATACTAGGAGGAGCATCCAGAGTGGACGAGATAAGTTCAGCTTTAGATGAGATAAAAATCTATGGTCTCTCATTTCTTAGATGGATAAGCTGCCATCAGATCACATTTACAGTCCCACCTAACCCTAAGGAATCAGTTTTCAAAAAGCAATACCTACACCTCAGTCAACCTCATCGGCTATGGTTATACCATAAGTGACCTATTTCCTCTGACTTGCTTTTTAAAAACTTTTTTTTTTACAACCACCCCCCCCCCCCCCCCCCCAAAGTATTTCCAAAAAACAACAACAGCACCCTCCCCCTCAAGGAAACCAACCCCCCCCCCCCCAAAAAAAAACCCAACCACCCCACCAAAACGGGCACTTGAAGAAAATTCAAGTCTCACCACATCCATTCAGGCCAATCAGGCCGTATCGCTTGCCCACGTTCAGCTCCAGCTTGGAGTCCATCAGGAGCTCTACACCGTGAAAGAGCACGGATAGGTTGTGGATGTGAAGATCTCGACTGTCGGGGTGTGAGGCCAGAACTCCCGTGACAGAACGGTGCTGGGCAGCAATGTCCAGTTCATCCAGCTGCTTGGTGACTGCCGCTATACTGGCGCCTCCTCCGCCATCACCTACACATTGCAGTTTGCTATCAATACAATAGTAGGGAGGTTTTGTTCCACCCCCCCCCCCCCCAACTTGTAGCCTACTGCTTTCTGGTTGATGACATCCAGTTCTGCTGTACAAAAGTTATAATCTTCAACATTTTTGACACAGCAGAACAGAAAAGAAAACAAGATGAGCCAACAGAAATAACTAAACGAATTTACTGCCTGAATGTCACAGAACTGGTTTATTTGTTTTTTGCAATAAGCTTTGCCTTGTAGATATATTTACTGAGAGGTACTCCATATCGTGACTGTAACTCATTTACTGTTATGATTATGAAAAATAAATGTAAAAAAAATTCTGAATACCTTTCATTTCATGTTGTCTATAGATACTATTATGTCATATACTGATATAGTCAACAACAAAACAAAGAAAATATTTGAAAGATTTGGTCTCCCCAAAAAAGACAAGCAAATGGACTGGGAAGGCAAAAGGAAAGCAAGAGAGATGGTAGAATGGTAAGAAATAAGACAAAGAGAATGACAGAAAAGGGGAAATTTCTAGCACAGTATTTTCAGAAGGATGCTATTTATACTGAAAGCACCATTAGTATCCTCAAGGGGGATCCTTAATATCTTGAAGAAATGTTTCCACCATCATTTGATGTAACAAGAGGATTAAAGCTTTCAGAAAACACGAACATGTCACACACTACCTGAAATATTCAAGAAAAATGAAAAATAAACCAAAATAAAACACAAAAAAAGACAGCCTGAGACAAGTTGGCAACAGTTCTTGAAAAAAATCGGCTGAAAACTTAAGTCTCAATATGTAGACTGAGGAGAGGTGGAACGAAGCCCAAAACCGAGCATGAAAAGGATCTAGAATGTGAGATTAAAGAGGGTAAGTGACTAAGTCTAGCAAGTAGTGTAAGCAACAATGGATGGAGAAGGATTTGGTAGGGGTGGGGGGAGGGGGGAGGGGAGGGGATGGAGGTGAAGGGATGGGGGTGGAGGAGAAGGAATAAGATTTTAAAATCATATTGGGGAAAACGAAACTTACTTGTTCCTCCATTTGGTTCTCCATGTCCGTTCTGTATTGTTGGCACTTCTTCTTCTTGGTCATTGACTTCTTCCTTTGTTACTTTCTTCTGATCACGTCTCTTCAGCTGTTCTTTTTTCTTGGCATCGCGTTTCTTTTTGGCATCAGAAGGCATTTTGGAGGCTGTCTGTTATCAAACAGTTTACATTTTTTTCTCCAAAATCAGAATGTGACTATCTTAAGAACAAAAAATTCTACAGGTAATAAATAAGACTAACTTTATGATATCTTCACCAAGCAGAAAAAAGGAGTTAAAAAGAACAATACAAAAAAGACTCCCCCCCCAAAATATACAAAAACAATTCATTGAACACACTGCCCCTCTCCCAAATGATTTTTCCAGTCACAAACCTATGATTCAGCTGACATTTAGGAGTTCCAGATAATTTACCCACATGCTTGGGAGAGGACAAAAGCGTTGCTACTTATTCAGGTTATTGGTGTAACCAAAGTGCCAAGGTCTACATTTAATTTATAAATGTTGTGTTCTGAAGTGCTATGTTAAAAGACCATCTCCATCTATTCTATCATTCTATGGCAAGCCATTATCTTAGCATAACATTAACAACCCACTCTCTCCTTTAGAGGAGAAAAAATCCTCTGAAGTACTTAGAAGTCATGAAAAGTAAGGCTGCCTGTGCAGTGAGGTACTTCAAAACAGTCATCAATTTCTCATCTGGAATTCAAGTATGGTTTCATAGTGATTCCTAGATGTGATGAGTGAGACAGTGCATATTCTGGAAGAACCCTAGGATGTTAAGCTGGGGAATGCCCAATAACATATAATATATATATATATATATATGGTTATATATATATAATATGTGCTGTAATAAGTACACAAACTACATGATATATACAATGTACAGTTTTAATGCAAACTTTAATTAAGTAATTGCCTGATATGGTCTGTGTGGTCAGTAGGCTATGAACAGCATGATTAGACTGGAGTTTAAAAAGCATTTGCCAATAACACTAACAGTGTGATGATTAACAGTAACACAGAGCGACTGATAGAGTCATAAAGATAATGGAATAGTAATACTCAGCCTTAAGGGACAAGAGATCATATCAGGGTTATCACCTCCCTTTTGACACTAAACTAACTATAGGAACGGTTATGTAGACAGTTAAGATACCAAGATTAACTATTCAGTAGTTCCTCATGATAACAATATCCCAGCCAACCACACATGAATGTTGAGATATTAATTTATTAATTATCTGGGCTAATACTTCATCATTGATTGTCAAAACTCAGATTAAAACATGCACAGCAATATAAAGACACTGAAATCAAAACCAAGTAGGCCTATTCAAGTCATGCCTCATAAAGCCCTAGAGGTAGCCAACCACTACAGTCAAACACTGAAACAGGATGGTTATTGCACAACAGAAGAACTTCATAAATATACATGCCTTGTCTAAAAAAATTTTTTAAAAAAAACAACAACAAAAAACACCAGCAAAACGAAACAAAATCTATGCAACTGTAACACTTCGAATTGTTAAAAAAACAAACAAACCCAAAAAACCCCACACACACTTTGAATTGTCGTTGCTACGACCAGGCTGCTGATCCACTCAGTAGGGGTGTCTACTTTAGTGACAACGTTCAGTTTCTCCAACCGCTTCAGTTCATTCTTCACTTTCTCCTGAACTGCTATTGGCCATTTTCTACAAGGCATCTTCACTGGCGCAATGCTGGGGTCAGTTTCCAGGTGTAGTTTACCTTCCAGCTTTCCTTCTCCTTCAAAGACATCTTTGTATGTTTCCATTATGTCCTCTGCACTTGTCTGCTGTGCTTTCTGGTCTGCTGATACTGTTGCAATGTTTTCTTCATGGATTGTCAGCAGCTGCATGCCCTGTACAGCTCTCAGTCCTAATACTGGTTTACAGTCTTTTTCCACAATCACGAAGTTCACCTTGTATTTCTTTCTGTTCTTGGGGTTCTTCACTCGCAGTATTCTTTCGCCAACCGGCTCCATTTCAGTTCCGTTGAACATTACCAGTTTTCTCTGTATGTCTTGTAGGTCAGAGCATCGTTCATCCCCGTTGACTTCTCTGTACAGGCTCTCGGACATAACATTTGTTGTTGCCCCTGTATCAAGAAGAAATCTTACTGGCATTTCATTGATCAGCATTCTTGCACGTATATTTCTATTCTTTTTTCTTGCTTTATCGTCAATCTTGAGAATTTCATGTTCACTCTCTGTATCCGAATACTCTTTTTCAAAGTGTCGAATTTTTGTTTTCTTCTGGTACCATTTCGGTGTTTTGCAGCATGAAGCAAAGTGATTGTTCGCTCCGCAAGCTCTGCATCTCTTCCCAAAAGCTGGACATTTTTCTTTTGCTCTTGGGTGCCTACCACCACAGTATCCACATCTCATTCCATTCTCTGATCTGGATCCTTTCATGTTCATTTTTGAATATTTCTTTTCTCTAAACGCTTGGACTTCCTGCGCATCCTGTGTCTTCTTTGCCATCTGTATCGTTTGTTGTTGACTCGTTTCGTGTGCTCTGCACATATCAACACATCCTGTCAACATCAGCTGTCGGACTTCTAGCAGTTTTGATCTTAAAGTCTCGTCGCGTGCACCTAGCACAATTTGGTCTCTCAGCAGTCTATTTTCTATAGGTTCACAGTTGCAGGTTTTGATCAGTCTTCTCCGGTCTGCCACATATTCTTCCATGGACTCACCTGCTGCCTGGTGTCTGCAGTTGAACTTAAATGCTTCGTAAGTCTCGTTTGTTGAGCCAACACAGTATTCTTCGAATTTCTCAAGTACAGTGTCTATATCATTTCTTTCAGCTTCATTTGCGAACGACAAACCTTCGTAGATGTCCAGTGCATCAAGACCAATACACGACAGAAACACTGCTGTCCTGTATGTCGAACGTTCTTCCCTCTGGTTTGTGACAATTTCGTAGCTGTCCCAAAGCCTCTTGAATTTTCTCCAGCTGCTCTGCAGGCTTCCTCCCTTCACATCAAGTTTCGGGGTAGAGGAATGTTCACACGTCGTCATCTGCTCCTCTTTCTTCGTATTCATTTTCCATGGCTGAACTTTCAGTCTTCTTCAGTCTTCTATGTTGAGATTTCCTTTCTGTTTCAAATTACTGCTGACACCATCACTTCTGACACCATGTTTCGTTCTTTCAAGACAAGACTCAAAGGCAGAGCGAATGCTTGTACGTCTTTACTCTGTGATGTCTTCTTCTCCACTGACCATGCATTCGAATAACTGAACAACTATCATTTCATATGTACACAATCATCTCGTGCTGCTATCAGCATTCTGATTACTACTAACATACGTCACAGAACACTTCAGTCTTTCCATCAAAGACCTAATGATACTTGATGGTAATATGTTACATAACATTTAGTAAGAATTTTTCAGGTTCCTGATCTTTAACTAAGCCCTCCTTCCAGAAATTTTGAAAGAAATTGTGTCTCATAGCAGCATTTTCTCAGAACTTGAAGCGCTTCTTTAAACCTTTAAGGAAAACCCACCAAACGATCCCCTGCTTTGTTGGTGAGAGTCAAAGTCCACTCTCAGGATGCTATCAGATGAACTGCTTGTGGTGTCTTTTCTTATTTGAAAATGTTATATAACCAAGGAACTGAATAACACACTATGAAAGTTCTGCACCCCCACCCTCCCAATTAAAAAAAAAAATCTTGTGTCACTGTGTGTAGCAAAATTTTTCAATATTTGTGTGTTACACTACACTTACACTGAGAAGTAAAAACTCTGCACTAGATACAGAATCCAACCTGTTACACATAGTTGTGCTTCTTTCATCTTTTCCGCATAAAATTCATGCCTGATAGTGATACATAGCAGCTGAGGCTATGCACTAGTATTATTCACACTCTAGCAGTATGTCTCTGTCAGGCAAAAGCACTTTCATTGATCTGACCAAGACCTATGACAAACTTCCCCTTTTTTGTGTGTGTTGACTTGGCAAGTTTCTAAATGATCAATATCTGCTTTGGGGCTTTCTTTCATGAAAACTAAAGCTAAAAAAAACAACAAATTAATGAAAACATATGACTGGAGTACAAGATCAGATAATTCACCCATGTTGCCCTGAAGTAATAAATACTTTTTGTTTTGTTTTTTTGGTATGATCGAATATCAAATTGATGTTACAGTCGTCTGCTGGGGATAATATACTGAAGAGAATTTCAACAGATGCTTTAGCCGAGTGGTTAAATTTGTTTGACTTCAATGCTTTGGGTCTATGAAGTTGTGGGTTCAAATATCGGCAGCATCTGATAAATAAATGGTCGGGATTTTTATGATCTTCCAGGTCAACTTCAAGTGCAGACCTGCCAGGGCCTTGATTCCCTTCATGTATCAGATGACGAGATGTATACAGAAGATCAAATATGTACCTTCCCCCATATTCATGTCAGCATTTGATGGTTGCACAAACATGAACATACCAAGTATACATCCCCGAAGTCAGAATGCGGCTACCTTGGTTCTTAGTGGGCAAAAATGGTTGCCGTAAATTCCACCATTGCAAGCATTGGTGAACCGTGGAGCTTTAGGCAAGGAACAACAACAACAAAAATATCTAAACAAATATATAGATGTCTCATTGTATAAAAAAAACATCATTCGAAACTAGAACTTGGGGGTGTTTGCTATCATTGTGATATTTACTTCTTTTAAAGCTAAACTTCTAAAATTGCAGACAGTATTTTAAAATGTTTTCAGGGTGTAAAACTGCAAAGCCAAGGTTTGTTTAATGTTTTACAAAAGTTCTTAAATTCATCATGACATCAAATGATTGAAGAAATGCTAGCCCAGCGTGATGTGCTGAGAAGCATTGGCTTCAGCAAAAATTTGAATACTTTAAAAAAATTATATACAGTAACACAGAGGCTGACAGAAAACGGTTTAACCCTTTGCTGGGCACAGCAAAATCATTTGTCACCTTCCTGCCGGGCAGAGAAAATGGAGGTGGATGGCTTGTGAGTGGGTGTATGTATTTAACATGCAATAACTCTACTATGGTAAGGTGGATTTTGATGAAATAAAAACAGCAAGATGCAGAAATGAATAAAGAAATTGCTAATACCCAATTTTTGTCATTATTTTTATTTTCTTTTAGAATTATAATGCATAAACACACAAAGTCATTGATTGGTTTGTGTGTGTTACAGTTAGCGTTGCAATAACATTAGAATGCGTGCATGGATTTTGATTAAATAAAAACTAAAACATTAAGAAACAATTATAGAAAAGATATTTTCAACCTACTGTTGGTTTTTTAGTGTTTTTGATAAATGATGCACGAACACATCGAACATTCCGACGATCGCCATTTTTGTTTACCGATGATCGCGATCAGCTTAACGTTTAAATTTGAGCCGCTACCGTATCAAAATCCCGAATAGCAACCAAATAACACAATATATCAAGTTCTGAACCATTGCTGAACTTGAAATCCACGATAATTTCCCCAAATCTAAGAGTAGAATTCAAAACGCGTATCGGCCGTGTTAGATTTGACGATCGATTTTCGTCTCGAACTTCGCCGTAGTCAAAGTCGTCTCTCTCACTTCAGTCAACAAACTCAGAAGTGCACACACTACTAGGATCGATTACATCGATATTTGAGCCTAGATACACATCTCACAGCGTCATATTTTCGGCATGGAAGCTGTAAAAACGATCGTAAATGTCGGGTTCGAAGATAGCATCCATCTTGGAAAAATTTGCGATTTTTTTCCTCCAAAACTTGCAACAAACTCACTCCAATCGCCGCCATTTGTAATAAACATGCGGAAGTCTCGCGGGCAGTCTCGTGGCTTCTATATTCACGAGATTTGAAGCGAGATTGGCGGGAATTTCGACTGTATGATCGCTCTGAAGTGACAGTTATGTCGCCGGGCGCTTTGGGGCGTTTTGCCCAAGGACAGGGTCGGGCGCTTTGGGGCGTTGTGCCCAGCAAAGGGTTAATCCATGGAAAACATATAATACATAATAATTTATTATATGCGGTTTAATCCATGTACCCTATAAATCCATGTATACATATGGTTTAATCCATGGAAAACATACATTATATTTTATACTTTGGCATTTTAGTACAATACTATATAGTTGTTCCCATTGACCATAAACCCATAAAAGGTAAAGCCAAAGGTGTTCAGACTGTTCCCATAACCTATGAAGTTGTTGAGAAGCAAGATGTCAGAGATGTCAGCTTCTCCAGGGGCCAGCATACTGAGGGTGGTGCCCATCTTTTCTCCTTCACCGCTTTACCTTCCCTGACCCTAAAGACGGCAGGTACTCATTTAAAGCTAGGTGAACAAGACAAGATAGCTCGGTGGTCAGAGCACTCGCCTTTCCCATTCAGTGTTAAACAGCAATGGTGTGTTTACTGATTGGATGGGTGATTAGTTGTATGCATTGGCTTCAATACAGTCCCCCTAGTTCACCCAGCTGTAAATGGGTACCTGCCCTCTTTAGGGTCAGTAAAGGTAAAGCAGCAAGGGAGAGGAGATAAGCGCTGCCCTGAAGAGGTCTCTGATGCCTCACTCCCCAATGACCACATAGTTTATGGGACACCATCTACTGAACTGGGGTACTGTACTGATGCAAAAGTGTGCAAATAGTCACCCATCCATTTAGTATTCATGCTCAATGCTGCTTAACCTTAGCTTGGGGAAAGTGATCGTTCTGACCACTGAACTATCCCGTCCTTACAATTTCATATCAGACAATTCTAGAATAAAATTTTAAATGTTTGTAACAAACCAAAATCAAACCAAATGACTATCCACTAGTTTCTGGTGCTATGACAGTTTTCCCTCATATAATTTCTAGGTAACATACAATTAAACAAGATTATGCAATGTTACTTTGGTGAAGTAAAACCATCTAATTTTTGCTCAGTTTTGCTCAGTTTAACATTATGTTATTAATTAGTTTTATTTTTAAAATAATTAGTTGGTGTTTTTTTTACATACCTTCTCATTTCTACCCACAGATACTTCTATTCAAAAACTTTCCTTACAATTCTTTTTCTTCAAGACTCTTTTTCAACAAATGCTCAGACACTTACTGACTGAGAAAAAGTGAGACAGAAACAGTAAAATGGCATATAATTTATTTATATAATTGAAAACAGCTCATATTTAAAAACACTTGAATACATGTACCGTTGTATGCCTATTGCCTAGTCCTACAACAAGCAAACCTCATCCACTGATCCAGTGTGTAAACTTGTACAGTTTTCCAGTTCCAATCACACACTGACAGTAGTGACAGTGATTTCCTGGTACTAGTGGTAGGGTGAGTCAGACTCAGAGTGAATGTCCCATGTAACCCTCAGGATATTAACTTTGGGAACGCGCTACAACATCCTCAGCAATAGGCTAAGAACATATGGTCAAAATCGATCGTGCGTCGCACCAGAATGGACCTATAGGCCTATTTTAGTCATTTTCAATCTTTACTGCACTTCAATAACAACTCACACCACAGGCAACTTTCTTTTCCGAATCTTCAATTGACCTGACTCAAATTTCTTACTAAGCTTCGTAAATAACTGAAATTTTTCTTTCGAGTTTCCTTAATTAACCAACTTCAGTGTGTGGCAAGACCAAAGCATTTACAAAAAAAAAAAAAAAAAAAAAAAAAAAAAATCAAACCCTTCATCACAGCCAACAAACCCACACACGAAAAACAGTTCATTTGTCTCTCTAAATATCAGAAATCACAGATTTTTTCAAAATACATATAAAGGTGTTACCTACAATAAATATAGAGTTACTCTTACTTTGCTGTTTAGGTCAGTTTCCCAATTTTTTTCTTGCGGCTTGTTACCGTTTACTCAGCACATGGAGGATACCATTTACCGGAAAGGGCATAATATTCGTCGTTTTACCCAAACAAACGGAAATTAATTATGATGACTATGCAGATTGTGTTTCATCTTTAGTTATATTTTAGAGTTTTTTGTATTTTAAAACCATTAAAAAAAATTCTCTTATATCTTTCTGTCACTTTTATTTAGTCTTGACGAGCGGAATTTCTTACCTATTTATAGACTGGGAAAATTCATTGCGAGACTTTTGTTTACAGGAAGTTGCAATCTCGTGGAAAATTTGTGGTGAAACAGATTTGCACAACACTTCTGGTTGACAAGGTAAGATTTCGCTCTTTATCTGAAATCTGATGTACACAGAGTGAATACAGCGTAAATCAAAAACATTCACGTTGTTTGTTTATTGCTGGCTTCTTTTCATACGTTATATTAATTTAGGATACATGTATGTGTGTGTGCGTGTTTGTGTCACTGAGTGTGTGTGTGTACTTTCCTCGGGCATTAGACTTGTTTTTGGCCCCATTCTGTCATTGATAGAAGTTTCCTATTAAGTCTCAAAATCTGATACCTCCACGTGGACTATGATAATACGATTTGCAGTGTTCAACTTCCCAGTCTCTTTCATGACAGTGGATCAGGATCAGCATTTGAGGCGTTGTTTAAAAAAAAAGCACAACGCCGGTTTCAAGGGTTTGGCCTTTTTTTTTTTCTTTTTTTTTTAAACCCCATCACGGCATTAGTTTCTATTTTTCTGTCTGGGTTGATATTTTCTTCCTTTCTCACCCCTTTTCTCTATGTTGGTCTGGTCGTTCTTTGGCTCACTCTGGCTTAGTCACTTCATAATCAAAGTCATATAATGATATATATATATATATATATATATATATATATATATATATATATATATATATATAAAATTTTCAGTGCTTCGTTTTTGTCTATGAGG
>CM060317.1:40187394-40207394 GCA_030674155.1 Stramonita haemastoma | reverse complement strand
AGGATAACAGAATAAGCAATCATGTGCTTTTTTACATCCGGTCCCTGTGTGTATGCAGTTTTGTAAATATTGTCATCTGTTCCCACCGGCACACGATGGCCTACTCTTACGAAAAGCGGAACAGGATTTAACGTGTGCGCAAGATGTTCTGCGTGCGTTCGCACACGGGGCCTCGGTTTAAAGTCTCATCCGAAGGACTTTTTTGGGGAGAGTGGAGTCAGCACTGATGTTAACTCCAGGAAGAAAAGTGAGTGTGAGTGAGTGTGTGTGTGTGTGTGTGTGTGTGTGTGTGTGTGTGTGTGTGTGTGTGTGTGTGTGTGTTTGTTTGGTGAGGGGGGGGGGGTACACAGGTACATAAAGCTAATCATCGTCAATAAACAAATATAAACAGATAAAGCATAAACAAGAACTTTGGGGGGGGGGGGGGGGAAGTAACAGCTCAAACACTAACTTCGCAATTTCCACAACTAATAAACTTCAGTGTACTAAAGGTGTCTGATAATTGGACTATGAGTTAATGACAGTATAATATCTTTCATTAAAGGCGTGTCTTTAAGAATTTGCTCTAGGCAACAAACTGGGAAGACAGGCAAAATTGTTTTTAGATCTTGACATTGAAAAAGAATATGAGCATTGGTAATAGCTTTGCCACAGATACATGTTGCTGTTTTTGAAAATTTAGATCTAAAAGCATTGAGCTTAAACCTGTAGATAAGAGATGCAACATTTCTATATTCAAGAGAGCTACGGCATTTGATATTATCAAAAGATAATAAATGAGTTTTATCATCATTCCAACAAAGACCAATATCTTGTATTTTCTTTTTAAAGTGTTTCCAGCATGCATTTTGTAACATGCTATAGCCTTCAGGGGCGGACAAAGGAACATCTATGCTGTATGACCCATTGTCATGCTTTGCTCCACATTTTGCCATTCTGTCAACTTTTTCATTGAAGTAGATACCACAATGAGAGGGAATCCAGCAGAAAGTAATACTGGTGCCCCGTAACATCAGAAAATGAATCAGATGACAAATCTCAACTATGAGCTCCTGTCTCACTTTTGAACTGAAAGTTTTTAAAGCAAGTAAAACTGACTTGGAGTTAACACAGAAAAGCATCTGAAAAATGTTCTTTGGAAAATCTAGAAGATGATATAAGGCCATTGCAATAGCAGACAATTCAGCTGTGAATATAGATCGATTTTTCCCAATATAGAATGATCTCTCAACTTTTAGAGATGGGATAACAAACGCTGCACCAGCCTCATCACTGTTTAAAAGGGAACCATCTGTGTATATTTTTAGATGTTCTGGATATGTAGTCTGAATATATTCTTTTACTGATGCACTAAGAACATTTTCATTATCTTTTTTGGTTAGAGGGGAATAGTTTATGTCAAAATTAGCTCTCTTAAGCTCCCATGGCGGGCAAGAAGAAAAATTAATCTTTGATTTAGTTATTTTTGAAGGACACAATTTTGCCTTGTTAAATAATTCAGAAGTATATGTTCTAACAGTGGTAAGAGAACGAATAGAATGTGCTCTTTTTGGAAAGTTGACATCAGATCTTTTACTAATCTCAGTGTTCACATTTGTTTCTTGTTTTGAACACCGTAAGATATATTTAGCCAAAGCCAGTTGTCGATAATTGTCTAATGGCAAAATATCTATCTCTTTATAAGTACCCATGGTTGATGCGTGAAAAGGCACCCCCAGAGCTAATCGAAAAGCCTTACAGTCTAATCTTCTCATTTTCTGTAGTAAATACTTTGGAGCACTGAAAAAAGCTTCCTGGCCATAAAGAGTGGTCCAACATCTTTGAAGGATGTCCCTGTTCAGCCCTTTCATTTCTACCGGTAAATGATTCCAAGAGGAAATATATTTTGATTTTCAGTTGAGGGGCCCATCCCTACGTGTATACATGTTCACTGACAGCAAACTAATCCTGCTTCTGTGGGTTTTTCCCACCTTAATGTTCACAGAAACAGAGAATCATTCTGATCCAGCTGCAGAGGCTTTTTGCCTCGCTGATGATGGAAAATCAGAAAGCTGTCAGCAGTCAGGCAGTCACTAGCAGCTTTGGCTGGACTTACGAACAGGTAAGTGTATGTGTGTGTGTGTGTGTGTGTGTGTGTGTGTGTGTGTGTGTGTGTGTGTGTGTGTGTGGTGTGTGTGTGTGCCCATACCTCCGTGTGTGTGTATCATTGTGTGTGTGTGTACATATCTTTGGGTGTGTGTGCGTGTGTGTGTGTGTGTACGTATATGTGTATGTGTGTGTGTGTGTGTGTTTGCCCACACCTCTGTGTGTGTGTATCATTGTGTGTGTGTATACATATCTTTGGGTGTGTGTGTGTGTGTGTGTGTGTGTGTGTGTGTGTGTGTGTGTGTGTGTGTATGTGTGTGTGTGTGTGTGTGCCCACACCTCTGTGTGTGTGTATCATTGTGTGTGCGTATACATATCTTTGTGTGTATGTGCGTGTCTCTGTGTGTGTATGTGTATGTACGTGTGTATGTGTGATTAATTAAATCGTTACATAGACAGTAAAAGTAATGGATGAGAATCTGGAACAGTCAGTCTCCACTGTATAGTAATTTAGTCATTTTTATTTTCTGTGTAGTCTTTTTATATATTTTAATTTTATATCCCTCCCTCACTTTTTTTTGCTGGGGTGGGGGGGGGGGGGGTTCTCTTTTAAGATAAACAATTTGTTTCTTGTTTGTTTTCATTCCTAATAAGCACTTCTGTCATGTAGTCCAGAATCAAATCATATAATTTTGTGTATTGTTTTTCCCTTTAGGCTAAGTCACAATGCCTTGTTTGCTGTGCAGGTGGGGCAGCAGCATGATGCACAGGAGCTGTTCACTGTTCTCTTACCTGCCCTCACCAACTCCTTGCGCGGCACATCGGGCGAACACCTCATCAGCCAGCTCATGACCTTCAAAAATGTCCAGACCGTAAGTGTTTATTTCATCAGTTGCTAATTTCGTTCCTAAAAGTGTATTGATCAGTGAGTTTGTTTGTTTGGGGTTTTTTTGGTAGAGTTTTTTTTCACTGTTGGGGGCTTACACAAACTGGCACAGGTCCACTTGTAGAAGAGGGAAATTCCAAGGAAGATTATGGAGCCAACTGAGCAGTACGGCCTGCAAGAGGAGCTGGAAAGGACATGCCATTATTTTTCCCAGACACATCTGACAGTGTAAAACGAACAAGAGAAGAAAAGAAGTTGACACTGAAGTCACAATGATGCCAGGATTCAAAGAACTACAGAATCTTAGACTCTTTCAATTACTTATTTGCTGCCTTATAATTAAGGAGAACAATAATGATCAAGCCTTAAAGTTCCAGTTAGATTTCTGGCCTTTCCATTCATAACACATTCTGATGACAGCCAGATCTAAAAGGTTGTCTGTATCACAGTAATCTTTGTGAAATGTATATATATATACACCTAAAAAAAAAAAAATATATATATAAAGATGTGGGATGTGGTACATCATTTTCAACCCCCCCCCCCCCCCCCCCCCGAATCCTTTCCTTTTTGTATGTTTTGCTTTAAAAAAAATGTTAAGTGGCCCAAACAAATCCTGTGGCATGTCTCCACTTTCCATTCCCATCACTCAAACACTATGCTCTGCATTAACTGATGTAACACTTGGGCATGATGTTTTTCTGTCCACAGATCTTGTGTGAGGGCTGTGGAAACTCCACAGACAGAGAGGTAAGTTACTTCATTTTTTCTTTCTTCCTTCCTCGGCTAGAGTTCTCAGGTTCACCAATGAGGAGATTTTGCGTATATGACAGTTTTTGCCCACCATGAAAGTAGCCACATTTTGACTTAGGGTTTTGTGTTTTGTTTCTTGGCTCTAAGGTTCACCTATGATGAAATTTTGTGCAATTGACCATTTTTACCCACAATTAAGGCAGCCACATTCCATCTTTGGGGATTATGTCTGAACATGACACCAGTGTGCATGCATTTAAAAAACAACAACAACCTTTTGCCATCCATTCTTAGCATCACCCAATGCTACTCTTCCAAAAGTGGAACGGGTTTTTTATGTGTACAAGATGTTCTGTGTAGATTCACACATGGGAACTTGGTTTATAATCTCATTGGAAGGATTTTCAGGGAAGTAGAATCAGTACTGTTGTTAACTCCAGGAGAAAAAGTACTTGGTAGTGTCTGTCAGATCACAAGCGCAATACTCTAATCACTGGGTCAGAAATTTCATCTTTTCTATCCCTCTCTTTGTTTATGTTGTGGCCATTTTCTTCCTGTCACTTCCTTCATATTTATTTATTTTCTGCCTCCTTGGTCCATTTCCTGCCTTTTTTCCAGAAAGACCTAAAAGATAACATGATTTAATTGCCCTTCAGGGATGATTAAAGTGTTTTTGACTTGACTTGACTTGAGTTCTCTCCCATGTCGAAGTTGGATGCGCTGGGCCTGACTTGTCAGGTGCTTAACTGCAGCACAACACATTGTAACTGATATGACAGACAGCTGAGGTCAGGTCAGAGGCTTCCTCTGCTACCAGTAACCATGTAACCCAGTACTACCTGCCACATGTGGGGAGTAAACCCAACCCAAAAATCGGACTTGGAGAGGGATGGGCTACGCCAGGTTTGATTTGCCCAAGATACATTTGTGAAGACAAGAAACAGAGTATCTATACCGGATTGGTCGTTGCCCGGGTTACCAAGGACTGCGCCCTCTGTTGCATATCAAGACAGAGGTAGAAAGTATGCTACTGGTGTACAACGCAGCAAAATCTGTGCCAGAAATTTCATCACCATTGGCACTTGGAATGTACGAACACTAAGAGCCACAGGCAAAGTGGAAGAACTAACACATGAGATGGCCAGATACCAATGGCACATCTTTGGGCTCTGTGAAGTAAGGTGGAAAAACATGGGAGAAACAACAATCCAGGAAGGCCACGGAATATACTTCAGTGGAAAACAGGATAAGCATGAACAGGGCGTGGGGTTCCTCATTCACAAGGACATCGTGAACACCGTCATAAGCTGTCAGCCAGTGTCCAGCAGACTTATTACCATCCGCTTGAGAGCAACCCCCTTCAACATCACAGTAGTACAGGCATATGCCCCTACATCAGACAGCACGGATGAAGAAATAGAAGAATTCTATGACCAACTACAAGGGCTTTTAAATAAAATTCCCAAGAATGAAATCCTTATTGTACAAGGTGACTGGAATGCCAAGATATGAGTAGATGGCCAACACCATGGACACAGTCACTCATCATCATCCTCCCCAAGAAAGGAAATCTGCAGCAGTGCCAGAACTACTGCAAAATCAGCCTCAAATGCCACCCAAGCAAGGTCATGTTGAAGATAATACTGAACAGACTGAAGCCACAAGTAGAGACCATCATTGCTGAGGAACAAGCAGGTTTCAGAGCAGAGCATAGCACAACTGAACAGATATTCAACCTCAGAATACTCTGTGAGCAGTACCTTCAACACCAACAAGACCTCTACCACGTATTTATTGATTTTAAGATGGCATTTGACAGGGTGTGGTATGTAGCTTTGTGGGCAACCATGAATTTGTACAGCATCAATGCAAACCTGATCAGTCATCAAAGAGCTGTACAACAAGGCCACCAGTGCAGTGTACTACAACAGCAATATTGGAGAGTGGTTTCGAACAACAGCAGTAAGGCAGTGCTGGCTACTCTCACCCACTCTTTTCAACATCTTCCTTGAGAGAATCATGGCTGATGCACTGGAACACCGTAAAGGATCAGTCAGCATTGGTGGCAGAATGATCACAAACCTCTGCTTCGCAGATGACATTGACGGACTAGCAGGATCAGAACAGGATTTTGCCAGCCTAACAGAACACCTGAACAAGGCCTCTTAAACATACGGCATGAAAATGGTTCAAAGCTTCAAGTACTTGGGAGCCATTGTTTCAAACAAGGGGTCCAAGCCAGAGGTAGTACACAGGATTGCACGGACAATAACAGCGCTGTCAAAACTGAACACCATCTGGAAAAATAAAAATATTTCACTCAACTCCAAGATCAAACTACTGCGCTCCCTTGTCATATCCACATTCCTGTATGCCTGTGAATCATGGACCCTGACTGCAGATTTGGAGAGAAGAGTACAGGCAGTAGAGATGAGATGCTTCCGGAGACTCCTTGGCATCTCCTACAGAGACCACATAAGCAACAAAGACGTGCATAACAGAATCCAGCAAACCATTGGTCCCTACGAAAACCCTCTATCAATCGTAAAGAAGCGTAAACTTAAATGGTACGGGCATGTCACAAAATCAAAAGGACTTGCAAAAACAATACTGCAAGGCACTGTCCAGGGATGCAGAAAAAGAGGCAGACCAAGGAAGAGATGGGAGGACAACATCAGTGAATGGACAGGCCTAGAACTCAAACAAATTTTGAGAAAGGCAGAACAGAGAGAGGAATGAAGGGAACTGGTTGTCAAGTCTTCAGGGGTGCCCCCATGGTCACCAGACTAAGGGATAGATAGACAGACAGACAGACAGACAGACAGACAGACAGACAGACAGACAGACAGCCAGCCAGACAGACAGACAGACAGACAGACAGACAGACAGACAGACAGACAGCCAGCCAGCCAGCCAGCCAGCCAGCCAGCCAGCTAGCCAGCCAGCAATAGTTTCTGTCTGAACATTTTACAAAGAAGAAGTATTGAAAATGCAAAAGATGGCTGTGAGAAAGGGACATGCTTGGGCAGTGTACTGTGTCATGGTACAGGAATATTTGGCTTGGTTTGGTTTTATAATTTGATTGATTTTTCTCTCTGTCTTCTTTTGGTTCTTCTTTTATTTTACCTTGCTAATGAAAATGTCCTCGTTTGTTGTGGACAGGCAGCAGAAACAACTCTGTTTGTTCAAGTGCAGGGAACGACGAAGGGTTTGGAAGAGGCTCTTTACAACTGTTTTTGCCAGCCAGAGGTGATGAGTGGGGCTGATCAATACAGCTGCGATGTTTGCCAAGGAAAGAGAAATGCCTTGAAGGTACAGGTTTTTCATTGATTATTGCATGTAACTGGTGTTCTGGGTGTTTTTGTGTGTGTCTGTTTTAGTTATTGAATTGTATTGTATCATATCATACTGTATTGCATTGTATACCACTTTAAGTCATGGCAGATTTAATGAAATTGTGGTTGCTCTCCCTGAGGAGAGCGCATTACTTCAAGAGCAGTGCCACCCATCTTTTTTTTTTCTTTTCCTGTCTGCAACTGTAATTGTTTCCCTATTAAAGTGGCTTTTTCTGCAAAATGTCGCTAGGGACAACTCTCTTGTTGCCATAGGTTCTTTTACATGTGTTAAATAATTATGTGTAACACATGGGACTTCAGTTTATCATCTCATCTGAAAAACTAGCACCCAGATCAGCACTCATGGTCTAATGGATTGGGGGGGGGGGGGGGGGGGGGGAGTTAAAGACCCAAATGGGGATGGAACCACCACACGCTTTCAACACAGACTTTTCACTTTCTAGGCAGGCGCTTTACCTCTAGACCACCAATCCACCCTTGGATATAACTGGTATTCTGGGTGTTTGAGTGTCTGTTTTGGTTATTGGTTGTAACTGGTTTTGGGGTGTTTGTTTTGATTATTGGATGTAACTGGTTTTGGGGTGTTTGTATGTTTTGGTTTTTGGATGTAACTGGTTTTCCTGGTGTGTGTTTGTCTATTTGGTTATTGGATGTAACTGGTGTTCTGGATGTGTGTCTGTTATGGTTATTGGATGTAACTGGTGTTCTGGATGTGTGTCTGTTATGGTTATTGGATGTAACTGGTGTTCTGGATGTGTGTCTGTTATGGTTATATTGGATGTAACTGGTGTTCTGGATGTGTGTCTGTTATGGTTATTGGATGTAACTGTGTCTGGTTTGAGTTTGCTTGTTTGTCTGTTTTGGCATGACAAAAATCAATCAGTTAGTGCTAACTTATTGGTTGATTTTTTCTGTTTAAAGCTTTTAAAAAATATGTATCAACTGACTGTTGAAAACATTGCTTCTGTGGTGGGTTTTTTTTTTTTTTTTTGGGGGGGGGGGGGGGGGATTGCTTTGTTTTAAGTGTGATCACATGAGTAAACCCTTTCACCGCCAACAGATCTGTAACACAGCAGTCCCAGGTGTCAGCTGGTTTACATAGACTACATGAAAATCACACCTACCAACTTCAAATGCTATGCAAACAAAAATGGCCTGTAAAAATAACTAGGGGTCCCTTGTCACGGGAATGATAGATGGCCTTTCCTATCTCCCAAAACAGAGAGCAGTGGGTCAAAGGGTAACCAACCCTGACCTTGTCACATTAATGTGACATTGGTGTCGGAATTATGTGACATCGGTGGTTAAAGGGTAAAGGTTATACAGACAAACAGAAGTATTTTCTATTTTTATGACATGTTTATCATGTTGAATTTGTTTTTTAAAATGATGACCTGCTGTTGAGTATTGTAACTTACCATTTTAATAAGTTGCTGTGATCTTTGATAAAAAATTTTAAACAAATTATGGAGGTTAAATTTTGTAACTGATCATTTTGATGGGTTGTTGTGATGTTTGGCATTTATGTCTGCCTTTATGTTTTTATATATTATGGGTGGGAGTGGGTTGATAGATGTGGAGAAGGGGGAGGGGGTCAGCTATATTAAGATTTTTTGGTGTTGCAGACTCTCAAAATTCGAAGTCTCCACAAACTGCTGATGGTATCACTGAACCGATTTGCCTATTCTCCAGATTTCACACCATATAAGGTAAGCCTCATCATCAGAAATAGGTCATTGATGAGGAAACAGGTGTGAATGATAGCGTAGTCCTGAAAGTGGCAAATTTATTTGCATTAATGAATCTATAAAGGGGGCACAGTACTGTAAAAGATATAAAAAAATTACTCACATAAAGTGAGTAAAGTTCAATCCAACCTAATCCTATCTCAAGAATAAAACTGTGCAACTGTATACGGATTAAAACAGGGTATAAAACCAACTCTACTATCCTTCCTAGTATTGACATTTTGGTCAACCGTAAGGGTGGACCCAAGGCGGGCACTGTGTTGTTGGAAGAACCAGTGAGTAAAGTTTTTTTAAGTCATTCACAACTTGTTGAATCTTTCATGTGTTTGAATAAAATCCATCCGTGTGTACCTTTCATTGACTGTGACTGTTACTGAAATAAATCACTTGTAAGTTGGAAAGAGGAGGGGAGGGGGGGGGGGAGAAAGAAGCGCTTAAGCTCTGGCATACTTTACTGTCAGACCAAAAGCTCTTAGACATATGAAAATTAGCAATTTTAGTGTCATTACATCTTAAAGGTGAAGAGGGAGAGAGACAGCAGAAGCAGACAGACAGACAGACAGACAGACAGACAGACAGACAGACAGACAGACAGACAGACAGACAGACAGAGACAGAGAACTCAAAACTCAAACTCAAACTCGAAATGATTTATTCACAAAAAGGCCATTGGCCCATACATGAAGGGGGTTGCCTAACTGCTTAGCATTTTGGTGTGGGATAAAAGACAACAACAATGACAGCAACAAAAAATACTGCATAGCAACAAAATCAGTAACAAAAATATGACATACGGTAATAAAACATCTCTTATTCTGAAAGCTTTACACATATATAAAGTGAGGCTGCGCACAACCTCAGGCTGACTTGACGCCATGAGTAAACAGAGTCTAAATGAATTAGGCTGCCTGCTATACTTTACAGGGATGAGAGAGAGAGAGAGAGAGAGAGAGGAGAGAGAGAGAGAGAGAGAGAGAGAGAGGAGAGGAGAGAGAGAGAGAGAGAGAGAGAAACACATGCGCGCTTATAAATACTGTACAGTGTTTTGAACCTTTTTTTCTGCAGACTTGTGTTTTTTAAAGGCATATTATGATGATGGTATAATAAAAATGATAATGCTAAAAATAATGATAAGGATATAATGGTAGTGGTGTTTCATCTGTCGGCATCACCAAGTTCAGTGTTAGCCACCGCATCCAATGTAAGTGACATGATCCTCCTCCATTTTTCTCCAGTCTTTGCTGGCCCTGCTGACCTCATGGATTTTTCATGCCACAGGATTCAGTAATGTTGCCAATGAGAGAAGCTGGTGATCTGTCTTTTTTTAGTTGTATAATTGTGATATGATTACAGGTGTTGATGGATGGATGAGGATGGTATTGTCCTCAGTGCTGTTTCATGGGGTGGTGTTTCTCATTCACACAGGTGGTGGACAGGTTCCCTTTCCCAATGGAACTGGACATGAGCGGGTACACTGAGCACAGTCAGGCACACCCCGACCTGGAGTACCAACTGACAGGGGTCATAGTCCACAGTGGCAGCTGCATAGGGGGGCACTACACCACCTACATCAGAGACATTGACTGCCTCGGCCATTGGGAAATTATGGTGAGGTTATTTGGAAACAATGATAAGTTTATTTGGAAACAGCGGTAAGTTGTGGGTTTGGTTGTGTGGTGTTTTTTTTTGGGGGGGGGGGGGGGGGGGAGGGGATAAGGATAAGATTATTGGGAAATGATGATGGCAATTTTATTACGAAATGATGGTTAATTTGGAAACAACAGTAATTTTATTGGGAATTGGTGGTAAGTTTATTTGGAAACCATGGTGCATTTATTGGGAAACAATGGTAAGTTTATTGGGAAACTAAGGTTTTGTTTGGTTGGTTGGTCGGTTTTTTAAATGAGGGTAAGTTTATTGGGAAGGGAAGCTAAGTTTATTTGGCAAACAATGGTAAGGTTCTTTGGGGAAACGATGGCAAGTCATTTGGGAAATGCTGTCTGATAAGTTGCTTCATTATCTGTAGATGCAACCCAACATGATACAAATCTATGTTAAGCAATTGCAAACTGAAGAACCGTTTCTACCAATAAGTTTTGGGGGAAGGGCAGTTTCTTGGCTAGATTTCTAAGGTTTTGCAATTATGATATTTTGCATATGCAGCTGTTTTAGCCCACCATGAAGGTAGCTGTACCCCAACTTTGGGGATGGATTTTTGTTTGTTTTTCTTATATAAAAGATAGGAGGAAGGGGCACTCAAATTTTTTTCCTTAGTTGTATCTTTTTTATGATCTTACCCTTTCCATGTTTGCTTTTCTCTGTGTCATGCTTTCTATCTTTAAAAAAAAATTTTTTTTTCAAGACATCTCAGTTTACTGAAGTCAGATGGCTCAGCAGTGTTTTATTTTTTGCACCATGTTTATTTGGGTCAGTTTTAGTAATAAGAGCTCTACTTTCAGGATGACTCGGCAGAGAGACAGACTGCTGATCAGCAGCGGGTAAAGGCAGACGTCATGGACTGCGACTCGCCAAAAGAAATCGTAGCCACAGTTCTGTCCAACTTGCTGCAGACATCAGAGGCAGTTTTGATGGACAAACTGTGTATGGTAAGTTCCTCTTATCATTTGTAAAGTTAGAAAGCCTTTCTGTCCTGTGGGAATACTGGGGGCCTGTCAGTATAAATAAGATCACCACCTTCTGGAAATTATGTGCCAGAAATTCCCTCTCTTTGTTTCTGCCTTGTTCTTTTTCTTCATGTCACCTTTTGCTGTTTTCTGCCTTCTGATCTATCTCCTGCTTTTTCTGAAGACTTAAAAGACAATTTTGCTCCTCCTGATAAGTCAGATGCCTGAGCCTGTCTGGTGATAACAGGATTAACAGCAGCCAAGCATTTTGCTCATTAATTAAGTTAAAGTAAAGTTGTCCGAGCCATAAGGCTATAGGCCGTGTTATCCCGGTTCTGTGCGTTAAGCGACTGAGAGTCAAGACCCCCTGGATAGTTTTTTTTTTTTTTTTGCTCATATGACAGGCAACAATAGTTGCTGTCTGAGCATTTGATAAAGAAGAAGAAGAAAGGATTTCTGTGTTAACAGTCTGCAAACATTTGAGACTTGGCCCCCCAAAAAAGCCATTATCAGTTTGATGTGAAAAGTAAGCTGAAAAACTTGCTTACCTGTAAATATTTTTAAAGACTGTTTTAGTAGACTTTGTGGTCATTTTTTCTAGCGGTTAACTCCCTCTCCAAAGTCCTGTCAGTTCATTTTGAATTAAGAGTGATCCCTGTAGTCAGAATGCAGCTACCTTTGTGATGGGCAAAAATGGTTCATACACAAAATCTCACCATTGGTGCACCTTAGAGCTCTAGCCGAGGAATGCAAAAAAATAATTGAAATGGGAAATTGCAGGTTTTATGATATTTGTGAAAGAACTCTTATAACGATATTTTGACAGGTTAGTTAAAGTTAAAGTCTGTCCCGAGCCTAAGGCTCATCAGGCCGGTGCTTATCCCGGTTTCTGTGGCGTTAAGCGACTGAGAGTCATAGACTCCCCCCCTGGATAGGACGCCAGTCTATCGCAGGGTTAACCCCCAACACAAGGTTGGTACCCCTTTTACACCTGGGTGGGGTGAGAAAATAGCCGTAAAGTGCCTTTTCTCAAGGGCACAACGCCATAGCCGGAAGCTGGGATCGAACCCGCAACCTTTAGATTACGAGTCCAATGCCCTAACCACTAGACTACAACGGCGGCTATTTTTTTGACAGGTGTTCAGCGTCATTTTAGGCCCTCTGTGTAAGGAAAGTTGATAACAAGAAGAAAAGTCTGATCAGTTCACCCAGGCAAAACAGTATTGTCAATCACTCTGTGTGTGGTTTTTTGTTTGTTTTAAAAAAAAATCTTTTATATCGAGGATAATGGGATAAGCACTCATGTGCTTTATCCAGTCCCCGTGTGTATGCAGTTTTGTAAATGTCATCTGTTCCCACCAGCAACTGTGTGTGTGTGTGTGTGTGTGTGTGTGTGTGTGTGTGTGTGTGTGTGTGTGTGTGTGTGTGTGTAATTTGTTAATTTTATTTGTAAACGGTTGTATGCGTGTGACTAACTTGAATGCAAGCGCTTTGATTTGTGTACTCTTCAAGATTCAGCGCTATATAAATCCCATATATCAATATTATTATTACTGTAATTTCATCACTTTGTAGGTATGTGTGTTATCCAAAGACCATCTAACCATCCTGTTCTCTATGTGTACGAAGCTGCTGTTATAAACGGTGTTAAAGGTTTGGCTTGGATACATCTTTGACATACATGTATGCAGTAACACTGGTGGCTGTTGTTTGTGCAGGAAATTGCAAAGCAAACAGGGCAGCCCTGGTCAAAGACCTACAAGCAAACCCATGGATCATTTCTGAAGGTGAGTAAGGTCTTTCCTTGGGATTATGCAGTTTTAGAAAATCAGTTCAAAAAAGAAGTGGAGAAGAAGAAATTATGTAAGTTAGGATGTACAAAATAGTTTACCAAAATGGTTGAGTATGTAGTGTAGATCATTATGTAAAGATATTGGGTGTTAATGGTAATCTAAAAGTGTTGCTGAAGAAGGAATTTGATCTCAATATAATTGGGACCTCACGAGTTTAAGATGGTTTTTTTATGCATCCAGAAGAAAAAAATGTCTCTGGTCTGTGGATCTGATGATATAATGATTGTTACTCTTTTCGTAGCTAGTTTATTAACTTTAGTGTAGTTATTTCTGTCTGTTATTACGGTTTTTTTTCCATTATTTTTTTTAAAGGGGAGGGGGGGGGGAGAAGAGGGATGATAGTCTTGGAAAATGAAACAGCAACATTGTGAATAGCCATAAGGCATCATAGTAAACGAATATTAGAAGCTAATTGAGTGATTTTGACTTCCAGTTTTTAAAAGCCAACACAGACACGTTTATTGTGGATGGTAAAACTGGTGAAACTGGCGGTGGAGAGACCAGGAAGCGGCAGCAGCAGCAGCCTGCAGGAGACGTCAGATGCCACCATTGCCCCTGCTGTGTGCCCTGCACCATCCACTCCTGCCAGGTCAGTTCATACATCATCGTTTGGTGGATATCCCATATTAATGTGCAATATAACTGCACTCCCCCCAGGGATGCTGGGGCTTCCAGTATAAATAGCATCCCCACCTTCTGGAAATTCTGTGCTAGGAATTCCCTCTTCTCTATCCCTCTCTTTGTGTCTGCCTTGTTCCTTTTTTTCTGTCACCCTCTTCTGGTCTATTGTCTGCCTTCTTGGTCCATTATACAGCCTTTTTTGTAGAAAGACTAAAAAGGTAACAATTCTCTCCCCCGCCGAAGTTGGATGAGTTGGGCCTAACTTGTCAGGTGCTTAACAGCAGTTAAAGTTAAAGTTAAAGTCTGTCCCGAGCCTAAGGCTCATCAGGCCGGTGCTTATCCCGGTTTCTGTGGCGTTAAGCGACTGAGAGTCATAGACTCCCCCCTGGATAGGACGCCAGTCTATCGCAGGGTTAACCCCCAACACAAGGTTAGTACCCCTTTTACACCTGGGTGGGGTGAGAAAATAGCCGTTAAGTGCCTTTTCCAAGGGCACAACGCCATAGCCGAAAGCTGGGATCGAACCCGCAACCTTTAGATTACGAGTCCAACGCCCTAACCAACTAGACTACGGCGGCGGCTCTTAACAGCAGTACAACACATTTTTTCAGTGATACGACAGACAACGATAGTTGCTGTTTGAACATTAGATGAAGAAGAAGATATATATGCACATGTTTGCCAGTTGATTTAGGGTAAATGTATTCATTGTAAGTTAAGTCAGTACCTTTCCTGGCCCAGGCCAAAAGCTGTATTAGTTATTGATGTCAACTAATTGCCAAGGCCTACACTAAAATGTTGTTATGTTGTAAAATGTGTTGAGATTGCCTTCAGCCATGACAAGCTCTTAACATAACAACCTGCACTCTCCTTTAAAGGTGGAAAAAGAATCCCCTGAAGTCGGAGTATGGCTGCCTATGTGGTGAGGTAGTTAAAAACAGTTATACATCAAACTTCTCATTCAGTGTGCATTTTCAATCTCACAGTGACTCCCAGGTGGGATTGGTGAGTCGGAGTGCACATTCTGGGTGACCCCCAGAGTGTTAAGCTACAACAATAACAACAACAACAACAGTATCTTTCCTTTATGGATGTTTTAAATACATGTGTAAGTTTGCCTATTGGTCAGTTTATAGTCAGTCATATTAGTACCACTCCCAGAGTGATGCATAACTTACTGTGCATATTTCCTTCTCAGTCTTGGTTAAATTTATAAATCATAGTCTGATCAGTGTCACTTTTGTATTGTATGTGATATTGTGAATTGTCTGTGTCTTTCAGAATATTGTCAAGAAAATAAATCATGTGCAGGATAGTTATGTATGAGAGAGTAAGCCATTCTAAAATGGTTCTTCTGTTCTTTTATTTCAAGGAAACTGGATTAAGCACTTATGTGCTTTTTTCTTCCTACATCTGGGCCCTCTGTGCATGCAGTTCTGTATATTTTGTAACCTGTTCCAAACTGGCACAAATAGCCTACTCTTCTGAAAGATGGAACAGGTTTTAACATGTGTGCAAGATGTCCTGCATGCATTTACAATGAAGATCTGATTTATAGTCTCATTTGAAGAACTTTATGGGGATGCGAGTTGCCTGGGTGATGGTGGTATTTGTGTTTTTCATCTTGTATGAGGAATATCTGATCACAAAGCATGTGGTGTGATGGAAATGGCTGAAATCCTGATGTTCTATCGGTCTGCCTCCCGTTGCACATGGCACAAGTACTGCTTGATAGATACTTAAAATTCTCTTTCCGTTTAAAGTTTGAATTCTTTATTTGATCTGCAGTGTTTTTCTGACATTTTTCCTCCTTAAGGTTTTACTCTCAATGACCAGAAATTTTGTGTTTTTTCCTGAGTAGGTTTTACCTCCAGAGTTTGTGTGTTGTGCCTTGACGACTATTTGATAAGAATGCTGAAAGACTTATGTCAGTCTGGGGTCAAAAGGTCATGCAAACACCTCTGCAGTCTTGAGTAGGTTCAGCACAAGATATAAGCACAGTGTAGAGACAACCATCATGTCCATGGAAATGGTAAAATAGAAAAGCTGAAACACGTTTTGATCGTTGGAGGTAATAAGGATAGGAGAATAACTGAAGCATTGTAGAATGGCAAAAGTTCTATGTTTAACCAGATAGTGTGAATTTACAAACTACTAGCAGAGATTTGTGATGTCATTTGAAGTGACAGACCTATAAAACTTCTCAATATTCACATCTCACATCTCCAGGTAATGCTCCAGAGGCCCTCATGGAACAGCTGATGGTGGCCATTGCATAGAAGTATGAGAGTTTGATGTCAGAGTGTGATAGTGTCGTAAAAATGAGAATATGTTGAATGTTTAAAAAACAAAAAAAATAACAGAAAGGAAGTGAATGGAAAAGCAACAAAAAGAGGTATTGAAACTGATGGTGAGTATAACACAGTGTGATTTTAAACCTTTGTTTAGGAAACAATCCAACCCACCACGAAAACCACGGCATGTATCACAGCCAGGCCAGAACTGGTTCTTCTTCAACGATGCCAGTGTGTCTCCTGCTGTGCCAGAGGACTTGAAGAAACAGTTTGGGGGTCGCCGATGTGCCTACATGCTGCTGTACCGACGCAAAAACGCCCCCCGCCCTCCTGAAGGTGAGGCCAATGAAACAAACAGACAGAAGTGGGGTGTGGGACAAACTTGGTGTTTTGTCTCCTGACTGGCTGTTTGTTTTTAACTTTCTTTTTTTTCTTATGGTTTTCTGGATAGTATTTTCAAAAAGAACTACCCGGTTTAATTGTCTGTAAATATTGATTTGAATAAATGAAAAAGGTAAAGGTATTCCCATAACCTGTGCTGTCGTTAGGGTGGGATATGTCAGAGACCTCAGCTTCTCTAGGGGCCAGCATGTTTAGGTTGGTGCCCATCTCTCCCTCGCTTCTTTATCTTCCCTGACCCTAAAGAGGGTAGGTACCCATTTATAGCTGGATGAACTAGGGAACTGTACTGAAGTGCGAGGGATGCAAACACTTGGTAACCATGCTCAGTGCTGCTTAACGTTAGCTTGGGAAAAGTGAGTGCTCTGACCACTGAGTTATCCCGTCCCTGTGAAAAGATTAAGTGTCTGTAGTAATAGCAGTGTTTGGTTACAGGCAGCAAAAAAGTTACAGGCAGCAAAAAAGTTACAGGCAGAGAAAAAGTCTGTCCCTGTCCATGGTTGCCATGATCTATCTCAGTCTGTCTGTGTGTGTCTTTGTCTGTTCCTTTCAATCATCTTCATCATCTCTTGTTCTTTCTGTCTGTGTGTGTCTTTGTTCCTTTCAATCATCTTCATCATCTCTCGTTCTTTCTGTCTGTGTGTGTCTTTGTCTGTTCCTTTCAATCATCTTCATCATCTCTTGTTCTTTCTGTCTGTGTGTGTCTTTGTTTCTTTCAATCATCTTCATCATCTCTCGTTCTTTCTGTCTGTGTGTGTCTTTGTCTGTTCCTTTCAATCATCTTCATCATCTCTCATTCTTTCTGTCTGTGTGTGTCTTTGTTTCTTTCAATCATCTTCATCATCTTTCGTTCTTTCTGTCTGTGTGTGTCTTTGTCTGTTCCTTTCAATCATCTTCATCATCTCTCATTCTTTCTGTCTGTGTGTGTCTTTGTCTGTTCCTTTCAATCATCTTCATCATCTCTCGTTCTTTCTGTCTGTGTGTGTCTTTGTCTGTTCCTTTCAATCATCTTCATCATCTCTCGTTCTTTCTGTCTGTGTGTGTCTTTGTCTGTTCCTTTCAGTCATCTTCATCATCTCTCGTTCTTTCTGTCTGTGTGTGTCTTTGTTCCTTTCAATCATCTTCATCATCTCTCGTTCTTTCTGTCTGTGTGTGTCTTTGTCTGTTCCTTTCAATCATCTTCATCATCTCTCATTCTTTCTGTCTGTGTGTGTCTTTGTTCCTTTCAATCATCTTCATCATCTCTCATTCTTTCTGTCTGTGTGTGTCTTTGTCTGTTCCTTTCAATCATCTTCATCATCTCTCGTTCTTTCTGTCTGTATGTCTCTCCATTTGTTTGTCAGTGCAGACTGTTGTCAGGGTTAGGGTCTGTGTGTGTGTGTGTGTGTGTGTGTGTGTGTGTGTGTGTGTGTGTGTGTGTGTGTGTGTGTGTGCGTTGTGT
Organism: Stramonita haemastoma; assembly: GCA_030674155.1. Lineage (NCBI taxonomy): Eukaryota > Metazoa > Mollusca > Gastropoda > Neogastropoda > Muricidae > Stramonita > Stramonita haemastoma. The sequence continues at coordinate 40,189,334 of CM060317.1, read as the reverse complement.
ATGTGTATATGTGTTGTGTGTGTGTGTGTGTGTGTGTGTGTGTGTGCGTTGTGTATGTGTATATGTGTTGTGTGTGTGTGTGTGTGTGTGTGTGTGTGTGTGTGTGTGTGGTGTGTGTGTGTGTGTGTGTGTGTGTGTGTGATTATGTGTGTGTGATTATGTGTGTGTGATTGTGTGTGTGTACATGCGAGTGAGTGGATGTGTGTGTATCTTTGTGTGTATGTTTTCATGTACATGTGTATATGTGAGGATGCGTTCTTATGTGTGTGTGAGTATACATGCAAGCATGCAAGGGCATTTAAGTTTTGTGCATTTCTGTGAGGGTGAAACAAAGAAAGAAAGGACAGATCATGACTATCTCAGCTTCCATTTTGACCATGATACTGTTGTGTGCAGCATTTGGCAACCCAGCGTACAACATCCCAGAACATGTGATGGAGGAGATCAGGAAGATCAATGAAGATCTGGCCAAAGAGCGGTAAGTGTGAAGGCGTGCTCATCCAGCATAACTCAGTCAAGGGTCCAGGACCAGTGCCCATATTAACCAACCCCTTCCCAGTCCAAGTGGGGTCATTTCCTGCTATAATTAATACCAGCTGACCTCAGCTGGACTAGGCTAGGCTGGAATGGATGGGTTAGCAGCTGAGAGTAGCTACAAAAAAAACAACAACAAAAAATGCTGAGAGTAGCTGAAAATGGGGTAAACTAACAGCTGTGATATACATATACAGTGTTGATTCTAGGGTGCGCCCTTGCGGGATTCCCGCGTTTTTTTTCAACTTTGCCGCAAAATAATGTGACCAGTGCGCCCTAACGGACGCAAAAAAACTGTGGATAGCGCATATTTGAACAAACAGTGCGTCCCCGCAACTGCCGTTTGTATAGTTTCAAAGTAGCGCTACAGGCGTTGGTCATTACGTTGATACCCCAGGGACAGCAGGATGCACTGATTAGCGGCTACAGTCATCACAACCATCACAGAGCGGCTGGTCTGACGTCATTTCCCTACTCATTTACGTCATTACGTCATTTTTCAAAGGAGCCGTGTACTGCTGAAACAAGTGACGTCATTGTGACAGAGATCGTTAGTGGTGTTAGTGGAAGTAGCAGCGTCACAGCAGGGTTCAAAGCTGATAGACCTACGAGTTTTCAAGGCGGTTTTTCAGATCTGGCTAGACAAGTAGCCTGTGCTTGGCAACAATAATGATGGCATAGGGTAGACTATCGGCTGGATATCAAAAATTACTTTGACTCCCCCCCCCTTCCCCCCCCCCCCCTCTCTCTCTCTCTCTCTCTCTCTCTCTCTCTCTCTCTCTCTCTCTCTCTCTCTCTCTCTCTCTCTCTCTCTCTCCCCCCCCCCCCACCCCTTTCTGCATGGGAGGAAAAAGACTTTGATATTGGATTTCACCTCTTTTCTCATCTAGATCTAGATCTCTCTTTAACAGAAAATCTTGCTCCCTTCCTTCTCCCTCCCTCCCTCCCTCCCTCCCTCCCTCCCTCTCTCTCTCTCTCTCTCTCTCTCTCTCTCTCTCTCTCTCTCTCTCTCTCCTCTCTCTCTCTCTCCCTCCTTAATGGGGAGGGGGGAGGGGCAAGACTTTGATATTTGCTTTCACCTCTCCTCTCATCTAGATCTAGATCTCTCTCTAACTCTGAAAGTGGAAATACAAAATTGACTTTGACCTCTCTCTCTCTCTCTCTCTCTCTCTCTCTCTCTCTCTCTCTCTCTCTCTCTCTCTCTCTCTCTCTCTCTCTCTCTATCTCTCTCTCTCTGCCATATGGGAGGAAAAGATAAGACTTAGACATTGGCTTTAACCCCTTTTTTTTCCTCATCTAGATCTAAATCTAGTTCTCCCTCCAACTCTGAATGGACATACAAAAAGGACTTTTGACATCCCTTCCTCCCTTCCCCACCTCTATATCTCTCCCTGTCTCTCTCTCAT
>CM060317.1:40162394-40184894 GCA_030674155.1 Stramonita haemastoma | reverse complement strand
TGGGAAGAAAAGGAACAAGGCAGAAAAAGAGAGGGATAGAAAGGAGGGACTTCTTAGCAGAATGCTTTTTATACAAACAGTTCTCTGGCATCCCACAGGGGAACTTTTCTGGGGCAGGTGTTGAGTTTTTTTGGGAGATAAGTCTTTCTTTTATTTTAATATATATGTAGATGGACTTTCCTCATTTGTGTGCAACAGAGCACTGTTTCTTGTCTATATTTTTAGGCTGCTCATGATTAGACACAGCACTGTTCCTTAGTTGACTTTGAACTGTTTTTTTTTTTGGGCAGTGTTCTGTTTCCGGTTCAATGTTTGTGCCAGTTATTTTTAATGTCGTATTGTCAGCAGTTTAATGTGCTGTCCTTATATCACATACAGTACTATTGTAACAAAACTTCAAATTGTAGATAGGGATTTCTTTTTCTTTTTTCGTTATTAAATCAAGTGAAGATGTTTGGATTATTTGTGAGGACATATCACACAGACACACAATTATACACACATACACATGCACGACAACGACACCCACACACACACACCACACACACACACACACACACACACACACACACACACACACACAACACACACACACACAACACACACACACACACACACACACACACATGCACACTTAAAAGCCAACCCTTAACACACTCCATCAGCTACTTTAAACAATCTGTCACATATGTCATGACTTTTAGATCGCTGATGCAAGTCCAGTTGGTTTAGTATTGTGAGATTTGACTCTAAAGATGCTCATAAATCGTGTTTTTTTGTTGTGCTTCGTTTTATTTTTTGGGCCTGTATGCTTTGAAGGGTTTTTTGACGTTGTGTTGTGGTTGTCTGGGTTTGTATTCTTTTGAGGGTACTTATGATGGTTGGGGTGTGTAGCTAGGAGATGTTCTCAATTGTAAGAACCGACAGCAGAATGGAATTCGTCTTTCATGGGAAGTATTTTGTAGGAAAAAAGTAACTGATTGGAGATAATTTTTCATTGGAAATGAGAGAAAAAAAAAAAGTAATGGGTGGTACTGCTCTTGTGGCGACACATTCTCCCTGGGAAGGGCAGCTCGAATTTCACACAGAGAAATCTGTGGTGACTTACAGTGATATACAATTATCTATTACACTACAAGATCACACACATATCAGTTCACAGGCCGTTTTTTGTCAACAGTTTGCCTCAGGCAGTCTGACTGAAGATACCTTCCGCATTCACGTTATGAAGTGTTGGGGTGAAAAGACACATCTGTATGAGGAGCTGAGAGGTAAGGTCCATTTCTGCTGCTTTTCTTTTTTTGTTTTCGTTTAAGACTTTTTTCCTTGTAAAAACTTGAGTGAGAACATTTGCTTGCATGTTGAAACCTGATCTGCATAATTATTTGGAAGAGTAAGCCTTTTGTGGTGGTAAGAATGGATGATAAAAGATTCGTCTAAAAAAGCATATGGTGTCATGTTTAGACATTATCCCTGAAGTCAGAATACAACTACATAATGGTGGGCAAAAATGGTTTGCATAAGCAAAAATGTTAACATTGATGAACCTTGGAACTCTAGCTGAGGAATGGGAGGAAAGAAATGACACAGAGTGCAGATATTCTGGGTGATCTCAAAAGATTTGAAGCTGGGGAACAAGTCTGTAGTGTCAAAACCTACTGGGTGTTCACTCGGCAGCCAGTACCAAATCAGAAACTTTTTTTTTAGCACCAAAAGTATAGGGCACAGTACCCTGTAATGCAGGAATGGCAAACCACTGTCGCTTATTGCACTAGTGAGCCACAGCACAGTATGTAATCTAAAGAGAATTTTTCTTCTAAAATTACATTCAGTCTAACATGTTTACCATGGCTCACTAATGTGTTCTGAAAAGGAAAATCGAAATTGGAGTTAAATATGGAAAACATGCATAGATATTACAGGATCAGTTTTGGCACATCTGTACTGATTATATTGCATTCTGTTCAGTTACTTCAGTCGTCAGTGACCTTTAGCTGAGCTGATAACAATTCCATTAATATCTGATTTTTCCCATCTCATATTAAAAAGTTATCATTTCATCATCATGAACTCAAAAAGAATTACATTATCTACATGAAATTTTTAGATCTTTCTGAAAATTGTATTGTCAGTATCTCATCCCATTTTGTTCACTCCTGTTCTCTATACAATATACAAAAAACAGTGAGTTGGTGTGCACTTTTCAGTCACAAGATAAATACAACATATTACCTGTGAAATAAAATACAGGTGCATTGTTATTGAAAGCAGTAAAATGACATATTTAGAAATACCTTGATTGACATAAAACTATGATTTATATACCCATAGATGTGATGTATTCAGAGGAATAAATGATAAAATAAGTTTATTTTTATTTTCCAGACAATGACAAAACATTGGAAGAGTTGTGCCTGGAAAATGGCACCATGCTCTTCGCTTGGGATGGCTGTCAGGTAAGTTTCACTGTTCATATTTTGTTTCCCCATGGGGATGCTGGAGCCCCATCAGTATTGATAGCAACCCCTTCTTCTGGAAATTCTGTGCTAAGAATTCCCTCTTTTCTATCCCACTCTTTGTTTCAGCCACGTTCCTTTTCTTCCTGTCACCTTCTTGTCTATTTTATGCCTTCTTGGTTCATTCTGCCTTTCTTCAAGAAAGAATCAAAAGATAGCAATTCAACCAGCTGCCATGGCACAGTGGTTAGCTACTTGGATTTCAGACTGGAAGGTCACGGGTTCAATTCCCATACGAGTCATAGGGATTTTTCGGACTCCTGTCAGCTCCAGCCCAGAGCGAGTGTATCATGGGCTCAGTGGTGAGACTGAGACCACACAGTCAAGCTTTATCCACTCTAGGGATGCGAATTTGAGAGTGTTGCTCTAATTACCTGACCAACACTGCAGGTGTCTGTATCTCTTGGGCCTGGTTTATGCCGGGATATATTATGACAGTAAGCGTAGAGTACAACCCTGTCAAGTAGTCTCAAAGCAGATGCACTTCTACAGCAACATCATTACATCATCCTCATCATCATTGATCATCATGCAATAATAAAAATTGCCTCTGATTCAGTGGCCCTCGTTGCTCTGGTCTCATGGTGACCTCAGATTTGGTTTGCCCATACACATCTGTTCCTGTGGTGAGTTTGTGTGAAGGCCTTTGGGGTTGGGCGTTCGTGGGGGGGGTGGTCGTTGGAGGGACATTGTGGTGGTTGCCACGTCAGGTGGGTGACTCACTCAGTCTTGCTCTGCTCCTTAGCTAATACTGTCATTAGTAGGGGGCTTAGTAGGTGGTGTCATGCATATGTTCGCTCAGAACAGGCACCACTGAACACCACCAAAGTGACCCAGCAGAAGTGCAGGGCCCCTCTGGCTGGTGGCCCCATGGCGGCCTTCTATTGATGGGCTCCCTGTGGACTCCTGACCCTGGGTATGAGACACAACGAATCTGGGTGTGGCTGTGGCGGGGGGATTGAAATGAGCAGTGTGGGAACAACAGGGGGCATCACAGAAGACGAGGCAGCAAAAAACAAAAAAAACCCCAACATTTCACTCACACAACCCACATGTGCTGGGCCTGACTTGTCAGGTGCTTACTGGCAGTGTGACTTATTTTTACTCATGTGACAGACAAAGTTGGTCACTGTCTGAGCATTCAACAAGAAAGACTGTCACAATTAGTCTGCTAGGGGGTGGGGTTCTTTTTGTTTTTTTAAATAGAATATTAAACCTTTTTTTTCCGTGTGGTTTTGACAGGTGGATGGTCAGCCAGTGGCCACGGGGGCGGAAAGCGAGCCCCTGACACTGCAGCTGAAAGAGGACAACCTCTCCCCTGTGCTGCTGCTGCTGCTGCTGTCACCCCCCACACCTTCCCCAAGAACATGACCCTGACGGAGCTTCAGGACCAGGTCAGCAGGCTGACTGGCATCCACAGCCACCACCTCAAGTTTGGGCTGATGCTGGATCAAGCCGAGAACTTGGAGGGTGCAGTCACGCTAGAAGACTTGGGTCTGAAGGATGGGTCTTCGCTGGTGTATTTTGCCGCCGCACCGGACTATCCCACGTTTGGCAGCTATCAGGATAGGTATGTGAAGTGTTGGATTGTGTTTTACACAGCGCGCATATCCAGCATAACTCAGTTCACAGGGTCCTGGACCAGTGCTAAGATTAGTGTTCCTCTTCCTTTACTGTTCCTGCTATCTTTAGCCTCAGCTGGGCTGAGGTGGGATAGGAGAGATAGCAGCTGAGAGTAGCTGAAAGTGGGGGAAACTGAGATGTGTGTATTGTATTGTGTTTTATTGTATTGTATTGTGAACTACTTTAAGTCATGGCAGAGTTCTCTGCGTGAAAATTGGGCTGCTCTTTCCAGGAAGTGACAGGATCACTGAAGTCATGAGACTATAAACTGAGGTCCAGTGGGCAAATACACACAGAACATCTTATGCAAATGTTAAAATCTGTTCCGCTTGTCAGAAGAGTAAATCATTATGTGCCAGAGGGAACAGATGACAAAAAGTACAAAACTACATACACACAGGGACAGAGAGTGCTTATTTCATTATCCTTGAAATAAAAGATTTTTTTTTTAAAGTCACATAGGGGTGTTGTCATGTGGGTCATTTCTTATTTGTCATTAGGATCATGAAAACAGATACTCACGTGCAACCAGATGCTTGTATGTACTGAGTCATGAAAGTGGTGCTGAGGCATATACTCTACATGCAGCAAGACTATCAGCAGGCAAGCAGGTGCACACACAACCTCGGAGCTCTAGCCAAGAAATGGGGAAAAAAAAGAGTGAAACAAATCCAAATTTTGATGATCCAGTGTGTCTTGTTTTCAGCCAAAGCAGGCCTCCTGCATTCAGCCCCAATGTGTCTCTCAATGCTCAACCTGAAGCCACAGGCCAACAGCTCTCTGTTCACATCGAGAACCGCTGTGATAAAGTAAGTCTTACCTGTCAGTTATTGTGGAGAAGATTTCTCTGTTGTGGTACTGTGTGGATTGTTCTTGTTGTTGTTGTTGTTACATATGTATGTCCTGTTGTGGTGGTGGTGGTATGTCGTTTTGTTTGTTGTTGTTTGTTTGGGGTTTTTTTTACCCCTGGAATGTAACTGTGTGGTTTTGTTGTGGTGTGTTTTTCTTTTTTTGTTGTTGTTGTAATTATGTATTTGTGGTACTTACTGTCTCTGTTCCTCAGTCTGTCAGTCTATCTGTCTGTCTGTCTGTCTGTCTGTCTGTCTGTCTGTCTGTCTGTCTGTCTGTGTGTGTGTGTGTGTCTCTCTCTCTCTCTCTCTCTCTCTTTTCTCTCTCTCTCTCTCTCTCTCTCTCTCCCCTCTGGAATAATATTCCAGAGCTCCTAAAATGTGAATCTAATTTTTCTAGATTTAAAACCAACATGTTTAATTACTTAATGAGTCTCTCTGATTTAACATTCCTTTCTCCAAACATGTATTGAACACAAACATGTATTGAACTGATCTATTATAAACACTATTATTGTCACTCAGCATGTATCTTACCGTTTGTCGTAGTCGTTGTTCATATCATCACCATCATTATCATCATCATCACCATCATCGTCATCCTCATCCTCAACACCATCATCCTCATTAGCGTCTTTTTGTCACCCTCATCATAGTTTGTGTTATAATTATCATCATCATCATTGTTCTTGTTGCTATTAATATGATTATTTACATGACTAGATGGTTGGATGCTTCTTTTTTTTTCTTTTTTTTATTTATTTATTTTTTTTATTTTTATTTATTTTTTGATATGGAAATGTTAATATTTGCAAAATTATGCTCTCTCTCTCTCTCTCTCTCTCTCTCTCTCTCTCTCTCTCTCTCTCTCTCTCTCTCTTCTCTCTCTCTCTCTCTCTCTCTCTCTCTCTCTCTCTCTCTCTCCTTCCCAAACTCTCCTGTCTGGTATTTAAATTTGTATTCCTATAATATTCTTTGTTTTGATTTTCCCCCGTATTCTTCAAAAAAGAAATTGTTCATTGTTTGGTTGAGAGGTTGGTTTTCTTGATTGTTGGTTATTTGTGTTCTTTTCTGCCCAGAGGGCTGGTTGTAAAAAAGCATGTTTGCTTATGCCATTACCCTCTTTAAATAAAATTTATTCAATTCAAATTTATTCAATTCAATTCAATTCAATTCAATTCATCTCTCTCTCTCTCTCTCTCCTCTCTCTCTCTCTCTCTCCTCTCTCTCTCTCTCTCTCTCTCTCTCTCTCTCTCTCTCTCTCTCTCTGTCTCTTCTGTCTCTCGTGTATGTGTCTGTGCATCTGTCTCATGTCTTTGTCTTTCTTTCTGTCTCTGTGTCACTGCATGTCATTTTTGACTGGTATCAGTAATTTATTTTCAACCAGCTATATATATGTATATGTATATAGTTCAGGGACCTTCATGACACCAGATTCAGACCCAGGATTGTTGTTCTTTTTCTCTGCAGAATTCCAGGGACTCTCCTGTCTTGGGACTGAATATCACCAACTCTATGGTAAGTATAAAAAGTGTATGTGAGGGAGTGACTGTGTGTGTGTGTGTGTGTGTGTGTGTGTGTGTGTGTGTGTGTGTGTGTGTGTGGTGGTCTTCAATTTTACATCTCTTGACAAAAAGTGATATTAGACACTGTGTGTGTGTGTGTGTGTGTGTGTGTGTGTGTGTGTGTGTGTGTGTGTGTGTGTGTTGTGTGTGTGTGTGTGTGTGTGTGTGTGTGTGTGTGTGTGTGTGATGTGTGTGTGTGTGTGTGTGTGTGCTTGCATTCTTTTTCCAAAGCATTGTGGAAAAAAGGAGCTGTTTTGTATAAGTTTTTGAAAATGCAAGATTTTATTCAAAATGAGAATTTTGCTTTTCAATAATATGAAAACTATGATCTGTTATAATCAGAGCATAGAGTTGGTTTAAGGTAAAGGCCTTGTGGACAGAAACTATTTCTTGGTTTTTCTGTTTGTTTGTGTGATGGCATTATGATACTGTAATAATTATGTGGGCCGTTGTGTTCCTCTGTCAGACGGTGGGTGAGGTGAAGCAGATGTTGATGGCAGTGTACTCCCTCCACTATGACTCAGCAGCCCTGCATGAAAACCACCCCGAAGATGGCTTGCAGCAACCTTGTAAGTGTCTCTCTCCTCTCTGGTGATTGTTGCTGTTTTTGTAGGTTCAACTGTTTGTTTGGTACTAAGGGATGTGTTTTGTTGGTGCACAAATGCATTTGACTGTTGTTTTCTTCTTCTTCTTTTTTTTTTGGGGGGGGGGGGGGACTACTTGTATTTAATAATTAATGCCATTTTTTGTATCATTTTTATCTATGGTGATTTTCATTTCATAAGCACATAGCCCCCTTTTTGATTTGTGGACTTAGTGGGATTAGCTACTTTATAGATTATTTTCTAAAGCAGATTTTGAAATAAAACCTTTAAGGAAAGAAATGGCATTAAGAATGTTTTTTAAGATTTTTTAAAAGGTTTTTATTTTCGTTGTTGTTAGACTTTTCATATTCTAGCTGATTTATTTATTATTTTTTTATTGATTTTATTCCTGGTAAACAGCTGTCGTTGATTCAGAAATACACGGCTAAGTTATAAAATTAACACATTGATATATATATATATTTATATATTTGCTTTCAGAAATTCAGTGACTAAGTTCAAGAAACGTAAAGTCATAACATGTTGAATATATTTTGCTTTGTTAAAGATGAACAAACTGTAAAATCATACCAACCTTCATAGGCAATAAATATGTAAGCATGTTATCTAAATTTTTCCCTGTGCTGTGAGGGTTATAGTTGGCAGACATACTTTGTGACTGGGTGAATACAGGAGACTGTAGGGAAGGCTGGAAAGAAGCATGATTAACTCTTTTCCCGAAGTTGGAATGTGGCTACCTCCATGGTGGCACAAATGGTTGCATATGCAAAATCTCACTTAGTGAACCTGGGAGGTCTAGCTGAGGAACAGGACAAAAAAATAACAACTGTCAACTCATACAAATGCTTGTTTTCCCTTGTGTCGTACAGATGATGAAGAACTGACTGTGGGGGAAGCAGGAATCACATTCGGCCACACAGCTGGTTCTGGACTTGATGACAGTGAGGACTTGTTTGTTGTGCATGTACTGAATCATCTGTCATGAAATGAACTGTACTGTTTCTTATCATTTTTACCTTTTCTTTTTAAAAGGTCACAATAAAAACCATTTTGTCACAGTATAGATTTTTACTTTAAAAAAAAAAAGGGGGGGGGTTACTTTTTGGTGTTCTGTATTGATGTGATAATTGCTTGATTATTTGTATTTGACTTTGTGTACATGAACAGGAAAAAAGTATTTCTTATTTTTCTTTTTTTTTTGTTCATTTTATTCTGAAACCTCCAAGATGAAATATTGTTTAGGTTTAATTTTGTGTTGTGTCCATGGTCACTAGGTTCAAGATTTATAGTGAGGGAAGCAGAAAACTGTACTCGCACAAATTCCTTACTGAGTTCAATCCTTTTATTTCCTTTGTGTTCCAGTCTTTTAAACTTGCACTGTCCAGACTTTATAAATGTCTTTTGAGATTGAGACTGAGGTCCCATGAGCAAAGGCAGGCAGAACTTTTGCACATTCGTGAAAACCTTTTCTGCTTTTGGAAGAGGAGTAGGCCATTGTGCCAGACTGTTGGAACGGATGACAACATTTACTTAAGCACAGGGGGCTTGGTTATAAAAAAAAAAAAAAAGCACAGGAGTGCTTATTCCATCATCCAGGAAAAAGAGAAGAACGAGAGTGTCATGATAAGAGTTGGTGTGTTTGCAGAGGGTGGTGGAGTTCAAGCTGTTACCCAGACCAGCACCCAGACCAGGACTCCATGCAGGTGTGTGTGCAGAAGAAGTGCACAGTGGAGGATGTTCCTGGCCATGGCAGAGGTGGCAGGACTGCAAGGTAAGCAGCTCCACTTTGACTTTCCTGCTTCCTCACCTGTCTCGGTTGTTTTGTTGTTGGGGGGGGGGGGGGGGTCCTATTGAAAAATATGGGTTTTGTGGTTTGGGGGGGGGATGTTAAGGGTGTGGGTGGTGTGTATGTGTTACTAAATGCTTTATTTGACAAAACTGTTGTGTTTTGTGTTGATGACTGTACTGTGAAGATTATAGATGTAGGGAACTGTACTGTGAAGATTATAGATGTAGGGGAAATGTACTGTGAAGATTATAGATGTAGGGAACTGTACTGTGAAGATATAGATGTAGGCAACTGTACTGTGAAGATTATAGATGTAGGGAATGTACTGTGAAGATTATAGATGTAGGGAACTGTATTGTGAAGATTATAGATGTAGGGAACTGTACTGTGAAGATTATAGATGTAGGGAACTGTTCTGTGAAGATTATAGATGTAGGGAACTGTTTCTGTGAAGATTATAGATGTAGGGAACTGTATTGTGAAGATTATAGATGTAGGGAACTGTATGTGAAGATTATAGATGTAGGGAACTGTACTGTGAAGATTATAATGTAGGGAACTGTACTGTGAAGATTATAGATGTAGGGAACTGTAATGTGAAGATTATAGATGTAGGGAACTGTTATGTGAAGATTATAGATGTAGGGAACTGTACTGTGAAGATTATAGATGTAGGGAACTGTATGTGAGATATAGATGTAGGCAACTGTACTGTGAAGATTATAGATAGGGATTATGTGAAGTATAGGTACACTGTATTGTGAAAGAAGGGGGGGGGGGGAGAAAATAAAGAAAGGTAAAGCTTTTATTGATGTTTCTTCTGACTGCCTTTCTTCCTAATTGAGCAGTTTTTTGTGAGAGCTCATCTGACATTGTTGATAATTCTGTATTTCTTTTGATCATCTGAAATACCTTAGAAATCTTAAGAACTTTTTTCCTTTTTTTTTCTGTTTCCATTTTTCAAAGTTAATTTTTCTGACCCCAAAATCCTATTTGCCTGATCTCTCTTCCCATTTACTTGATGCCTGTAAGGGAAGGAAGGATGAAGTACAATTTTCTCATCTTTCAGATAATTTTTTTTCTTAAATCCTCCCTTCTTCCTTCTCTCCTTCTTTTGCTTTTACATTACATTGCTTTGTCTGTCATTATCCTTAAACAACATCCTCATATTCATACTTGTTCGTGAGCATTGAATGTTTGATTTTGTCTCAATTTGATTTTAGTCATACTGTCTATCATTGTTTCTTCTTTTGTTGTCCTGTCATATGAGCAAAAATGCATTGCACTGCCATGATAGCCAGGCTCAGCACATTTGACTTGAGGGTGTGTGGTTGTTTGAAGTGAGGTGTTGTGTGTGCAGACCCCGCAGAATGGCACCTGTGCACGTCAAACTTCATGTTTGAACGCGTCCGGTGCTGGATGACCGAGACATGGTGGTGGACAACAGCAGCCATTTCTTTGTCCTGGAGAGGGGCCGACTTCCTCCAAAGGTAATCAATCATCAATGAGGGATGGTACAACACATGTGGTTTGCTTGAATTCAGTTTGCTAAATACAAGTTTCTGTCTCTTTTTTTTTTATAATTGATTTGAATTATAATCACAGCTTTTTTCTTATTAAAATGCAGCAGATGTGCATGTTTGATTTAAATTATAATCACACTTTTTTCTTTAGAATGAGAAGATGTGTGTCTGAGTATTTCACCCACATGCAGTAATGTTTGCTTATAAATTTTTAGTTCTGTGCTACAAGCTATCTTGGTCATCCACTATTTGTAAAGTCTAACACTGCTGTCGTTTATTGTGCAGAGTCAGTCATTAGTTTACATCCTGTCGTTGAATATATTTTACCCTTCAGAATTTCTCAACTTTGATGTTATCAAGTACTGGTATATTCATACATATACATTTTGTTCAGAAGGAGTAAGTCTGCCATGCATATGTGTTGGTAAGTATTTGTGCACTGAAACATGGTTAGTTTCAGCCCAGGGTTGTGCCTTTCAATTGGTTTCATGCGTTTGTTACAGTTCTGAGTAAGTCTTGCTTTAAAAAAAAAAAAAATATATATATATATATATCAGCTGAAGCATCTAAGCTCAACAGTTTCAGTTTTCAAGAGTATGACTGTAGACTGTGACCAGATTGGAACAAAGCTGAGAGAAATGGGTGAGGAAAGTCCTGGTATGGTGAATATATGTCTATTGTTATTATTATTATTATTTTGTGTGCGTGTGTGTGTGTGTGTGTGTGTGTGTGTGTGTGTGTGTGTGTGTGTGTGTGTGTGTGTATGTATGTGTGTGTGTGTATGTGTGTGTGTGTGTGTGTGTGTGTGTGTGTGTGTGTGTATGTGTGTGTGTGTGTGTGTGTGTGTGCAGGGTTGCATTTCCATTCCTGTATGGCTTTACGCATCACCTCCACCGTTGGGTAAACAAGGCAATAACATGACTGGTAAGTACAGTGATAAATGTGTGTGTGTGTGTGTGTGTGTGTGTGTGTATGCTGGTTTAGTAAAAAAGCACAAGATTGTGACACGTGTCTGTGTTATAATATAATATATCATATGATAGTTAAGGAGCACTGGATTGTGACACGTGTCTGTGTTATAATATATCATATGATAGTAAAAAAGCACTAGATTGTGACACGTGTCTGTGTTATAATATAATATATCAAATGATAGTTAAGGAGCACTAGATTGTGACATTTGGTTTATTGTATGTTACTGCTGAACAGCATATCTTTACAACATATGTCTGTACTACAATATATATGATAGTCAAAAAGCACTCTTATTGTGACATATGTCTGTACTACATTGTATGTGATAATTAAAAAGCACTCTTATTTGGACATTTGTCTCTACTACAATATATATGATAGTCAAAAAAGCACTCTTAACGAGACATTTGCCTGTACTGTGATTTATGTGATCGTTAAAAAGTGCTAGAATTTGACATTTGATTTCTTCATCATGTATTTTTCAAGAGCATGGAATGTGACTTGTGTCTGTACTGACACAGCATGTTAAAACAGTACCGATGATTAGAGCAGTATCTGAACGGCCTTTTCTCTTCCTGTTTGTCCCCTTCAGCTTCTGCTGTTCTCTGATCCCTTTTTCTTTCTTTCTTCTCGGTATAGACAAAATATTGTCAATGAAAAGTACTGAGACATTTTTTGTAAAGAAAAAAAAGAAAAACCCAAAAGAAAACCAGATTTGTTCAAATGAATTTTTTGTGTTTTTTAGAACCACGCGTAGACATTGAGGAGAACAAGTGGCAGCAGTGTGGGCGGCAGTGTGTGGGGGACATAGAGATGGGGAGAGAGGCGAGGCTGGAGGAGCTGCTGGCACAGGTGGCGCAGCGGCTGTGTGCCAGAGACATCCAGGTCACTCCCCGTCAGCTGCGTCTGCGCCTGATCGAGGGGGTGTCTCACCGCCCACGCAGAGTCCTGAGGGACCACCACAGCACCTTGAGGTATGTAGGTCAGTGTGTAACGGCGGTTTTTGCTGCTGTATGGTTTGGGGGGTGGTTTTTGTGGTTGCTTTACTTTGATCAACATTTGCGACACTTTGAGCCAAACCAGTGATAATAGCTCTGACCAACATTTGCAGCTGTTCCTGGCAAAAGTCTGTAGAAAATATCTACTCTGTTAGGGAAAAAAATACAGTTGCTGACAGGAAAAGAAACAAAAATGATGGGTGATGTTGCTCTTGTGGCGATGAGCTCTCCCTGGGGAGAGCAGCCCAAATTTCATGCAGAGAAATCTACCATTACCAAAAGTGGTATGCTAAACACAGCACCTTGAGGTATGTAGGTCAGTGTGTAACGGCGGTTTTTGCTGCTGTATGGTTTGGGGGGTGGTTTTTGTGGTTGCTTTACTTTGATCAACATTTGCAACACTTTGAGCCTAACCAGTGATAATAGCTCCGACCAACATTTGCAGCTGTTCCTGGCAAAAGTCTGTAGAAAATATCCACTCTGTTAGGGAAAAAAATACAGTTGCTGACAGGAAAAGAAACAAAAATGATGGGTGGTGTTGCTCTTGTGGTGATGAGCTCTCCCTGGGGAGAGCAGCCCAAATTTCATGCAGAGAAATCTGCCATTACCAAAAGTGGTATGCTAAACAATACAACACTTTGAGCCAAACCACCATTTGATAATAGCTTTGACCAACATTTGCAATACTTTTAGCCAAACCTGTGATGATAATCATTGTTTGTTGTGGTGTTTTCTGCAGGCAACTAAGGCTGGACCACAAAACTCCAGTGGGTGTCCAGATTGTCCCTCCCAATGGAGAGCCAATGTAAGTATTTGCTCTGTTTCTCCTTTTTCTGGATGTGTGGCTTGTTTGCTGTTGCAATGCGAGCTTTCACTTCATTGTTTGATGTGCCATCTTTTGTTAGGATGGAGCCTAAGTATTTGAATTGGCTCACCTCTTCTAGTGTTTCTCCATTCATCTTTATTTCCGTGATGTCATTACTTGCGCTGTTGACCATGATCTTTGATTTCTCTGTACTGACCTCCATGCCGTATGCGCTCGCTCGATTTGTTAAATTGTCTGTGAGGATTTGCAGTTCTTGTTTGCTGCTGCCCATGAGGTCAATGTCATCTGCAAATCTGAGGTTGCAAAGGGGTCTTCCACCAATGGAGATGGAAGTGTGGTGGTTTTGCAGTGTCTCTGTCATGATGTTTTCGAGGAAGAGGTTGAAGAGTACAGGTGAGAGAAGGCAGCCCTGGCGAACCCCAACCGTGGTCTTGAAGAACTCGCCCACGTGGTTAAGATGGCACATCAAACAATGAAGTGAAAGCTCGCATTGCAACAGCAACATCTGCTCTAGTCAGACTCGAGAAGATCATCAGAAGCAACAACATCAGCTTCGGCACCAAATACCACCTTTACAAATCCCTCGTGATATCTATCCTCCTATATGGCTGTGAATCATGGACTCTGACAGCAGAGTTAGAGAGGAGAATCCAAGCATTCGAGAACAAGTGCCACAGAAGACTTCTCAAAATATCATACAAAGAACACAAGACCAATAACTATGTGAAAGAAGAAATCAAAAAGCGTGTGGGCCCCCAAGAGCCTTTGCTCTCCACCATAAAGAGGAGAAAGCTGATGTGGTTTGGTCACACCACAAGACACAACACCCTAGCAAAAACCATCCTGCAAGGAACAGTCGAGGGCAAGAGAAGAAGAGGCCGCCAAAAGAAATCATGGGTTGACAACATCAAAGACTGGACCGCCCAACCCCTACAACACCTCCTACTAGCCACACAGGATCGTGAAGCATGGAAAAAGATCTCCGTTGCGTCTTCTCTCATGTCCCCCCTACGTCCTTTGGGACATGGGACTGAGTGAGTGAGTGAGTGGCTTGTTTTGGTTGGGTTTGACAATTCTGTAGAACTGAATTGCATGTATACCTCCTATGTTTTCATCAGTTTTCTTCCACTGTTCGTATGCTTTCTTTTCTTCCTCTCTCTCTGTCTGTGTTTCTTTCTCTTGGTGTGTGTAGATTTGGTTTTTTGTTTTGTTTTTGGGATAAACCTCATCTATACCATTTTTTCCTCTTTTTTTTTTTTTTATAGATCATACACTTCTTTTCTTCTTTTTCTTTTTTTTCTTTTTTTGGGGGGAGGGGGAGCATTCAATTGCTTGTAGGGTATTTTATGTTTAGTCAACTGGCTAGGGTTTTATGGTTAGTGTTTGCTGAGGGTTTTTTTTTGCTTGATATCCTTTGTTGATATTGTTTGTTGTGTTATGCAGGAAAGAGGGCATTCTGCTGATGGTGCATGTGAAGGACAGGAGAGGCGGGCAGTACGGCCCTGTCCATGAGCTGCTGTGGGACACCAAGACAGGGGACACTGCCAGCGACCTCAAATGCGCCATCACCAGCAAACTGAACATCGACGAAGAGAAGACAACTCTGATGATTGCCAAACACATCCCCAGAGAATTCAGCTGGAGAAAGCTGGAAAACTCCAATAAGGTGAGTTTTTCCTGATTTTCTTTTAAATGGCAACAACAACAATGATGATGATAATGTTTTTGTGCCAAAGTTTTTTCTCCCAAGCCACTAGACTTTAAGTGGTGGTCTGGGCACCCTAGCATTTCAGATGAGATGATAAGCCAAGGTCCAGTATGCAACATGCATTCAGTGCATGTAAAAGAACCCACAGCAGGAAGAGAGGTGTTTTTTTTTACTTGTTTTTTTAAGCAGGAAGAGAGAGTTGCTCCTGGCTAAATTCTGTAAAAAAAAAGCCACACTTGTAGGAAAACAAATACACATGCAGACTGGAATTTTTTTGTTTTTGTTGATAATGGGTGGCATGGGTGGCATTGCTCTCGTGGCTACCCACTTTCCCCGCCCCCAACCCCCACCCACCCAGCCAGAATTTCATGCAGGGAAATCTGCTATGACTGAAAGTAGTTGACAGTACAATAGTAGAGAAGAAAATACAATAGAAAAAAAACTTTGCTTTGTTGTTAAGGGGTTTTGGGGGGCTTTGAATTGGCTCCTCGGGTAGAGCACTGAGGTTCACCAATGGCGAGATTTTGCATGTTTGACCCATTTTTGCCCGCCATGAAGGTAGCTGCATTCCAACTTCAGGGATGCATGCTGGGTATGTTCTAGTTTCTGTAACCTATAGAACACTGACATGCATATTAATTTTGATCTTCTGCATGTGTATATATATGAGGGAAATTAAGGCACTGGCAGGTCTGCACTTGAAATTGATCTGGGAGATGGTAAAAATCCTCACCCTCAATTCACCAGACACCACTGAGATTCAATCACACAACTTCATGGACCCATAGGATTGAAGTCGAACAGTCTTAACCACTCGACTGTAGCATCGGTCATTGTTATGCTTAAAATCATGTTTTAGCCACATGTGTGCATCTTGTTGGTTGGTTGTTGCAGCCATCTCTTCAGGGGGGAGGAAAGAAACAGAAGAAAAAATCCCAGGCGGTCAGACAGGGCTGTCAGCCAGGCGTGGAGGACGGAGATGTCATTGGTGTGATTGTAAGTAGCCTGCATTTCACTCTTGGCCTTGTCTTTTCCAGATGGGGGCAAGTTGTAAGGAAGTTTGTAGGCTTACATGTTGCTGTTCGCCTCTGCATATGCTTTTTAAAGATGGGTTGGTTTATTTGAGAATTCATACGATTGTACATCTCATATCTTTCAGATGCCTTTTTTATTTCATTTTTTAGGATGGGTTAGTATGTGTGTGTGAGAGTATTGATAATTGTGAGCAATCTGTGATTATATCTTTTCTTTTGTTTAGGATGGATCAGTATTTGTAAGAATTCACATGATTGTACAGACCCTTTTTTCACATACTTTTTGTTCAGAGTTGTGGGGGGGTGGGGGTTAACGTGGCAAGAAAGGAGGTGTTGTCAGTATAGGAGAGAATTGATGATGCTTATCATATTGGGGCCTTTGAGCAATTCAAAAACTTGATCACCTCATACAAGATTTTGTCTTGCTTTGTGCTGTGTCATATTGCTTTGTGTTTGTATTATGGTGTATTTCATAGTGCAGTATTGTATTATATTTTGTATGATATTGGATTCATTTTGCCAGGGAGAAATGCATTAGATCGGTGGTTTTTCTTATATGGGTGAAGGGCATGTTACAGTGGAGCCATTGCTATACTTTTGCACCTGAAGACTTTTCAGTGGTTTATTGGAAGGATACGTGCCCTGTTCTTCACTGTGGGCTAGTGAATGGATGGAAAGGCAGGGAGAAGAAGGATGGGGGAGGGGGTGTAGTAGCTTAGAATGGATTTTGAATATTGGGATTGTCTTTTCTGTTCAGATTGCTAGGCTGTCAATGTGGAGGCCAGTACATATGCATTCTTGTACAAATGCTTGGTCACTTGCCGTGGTAAATCTGCTACTTTAAGGGTAACTCTGCTTAGTCTGAAAAAAAGAGATTGTTTTGTTTCAAGACTAAAAATTTTGTTTTGTCAGTTACAGATTGTTTTGTTTGAGGACTAAAGATTTTGTTTTGTCAGTTACAGATTGTTTTGTTTGAGGACTAAAAATGTTTTGTCAGTTACAAATTGCTTGAGGACTAAAGATTTCGTTTTGTCAGTTCATCTTTCTGTTTCTTTTTTTCAAAGACTTGATAGGTTAGCTAACAATTTTTTGAAGTATATATCTTATATAATATATATATATTTTATATTATATTTATCCTTTTTACCTTTATATCTTAAATTTTTTAATAGGTTTACTGACAATTTTTTTGTTTTTAAATTATCTCAACAATTTTGGAGCAAGCACATGTAACAGTATTTCTCCTTGTATAACAATATTGTATTGCTTTCAGTGCCTGGGGCCAGATGTGTCGTCAGACAGTATCAAGCCGGATGATTTTTGCAGTGCTGAAGACATTGAGGGCAGGCAGCAGCTTCAAGAGGCGAGGAGAAAAAAGAGAGAGTAAGTTGTGTGTGGGTGTGTGTGTATGTGTGTGTGTGTGTGTGTGGCGTGTGTGTGTTGCGTGTTGTGCGTGTGTGGTGTGTGTGTGTGTGTGTGCGTGTGTGTGCGTGTGTGCGTGTGTGCGTGTGTGTGTGTGTGTGTGTGTGTGTGTGTGTGTGTGTGTGTGTATGTGTGTGTGTTGTGTGTGTGTGTGTGTGCATGTGTGCGTGTGTGTGTGTGTGTGTGTGTGTGTGTGTGTGTGTTGTGGTGTGTGGTGTGTGCGTGTGTGTGTGTGTGTGTGTGTGTGTGTGTGTGTGTGTGTGTGTGCGTGCGTGCGTGTGTGCGTGTGTGTGTGTGTGTGTTGTGTGTGTGTGTGTGTGTGTGTATGTGTGTGTGTGTGTGTGTGTTGTGTGTGTGTGTGTGTGTGTGTGTGTGTGTGTGTTGTCTTGGCAGCCCTAGAATGTTTTGTTTGAATGTGCCTTTGAGGAGCACATACTACTGTGTTTATCTAGAAGTGTTCTAGGCATTGTAAATGGTCAGTTTGAGTTACAGTGTTAGTGTCTGGCTGATTCTGCTGGGGTTTGGGTGTGGCTTGTATATGAGGGTGTGTGGGGGGGAGTTGTTTTTTTCTTTGGGGCTTTTTGTTGGTGTTGGGGTGTGGGATTTGAGGGGGGGGGGTAAACTTGAGGCATTTACGAAAATGGATTTGTGCGGCATTCCAAAGTAGGTAGGAAAATATTGAAAGGAATGATAAGATTTAAAGGCTTGACGCATTTGCTGGTAGGAGTGTGTGTATTAATTAAGCAGTTTACGCCATGGTGGAGCAAAGGGAATTGTTTCACCCCAAGTGCACATGACATTATCATTTTAATGATACAGGTGGAATCATACATTACTGTTGCCTTCTGGTTTGGTATGAAAAGGTCATAGTTTCTTTTGAGTGTATATGTATGTGTGTGGGGGGGGGGGGGGGGGGGATATGTGTGAAGAGGGTGTGTGCCATGTCAAAAGTTGTGTATGGGAGGCCTAATGGGTAGATGATCTGTAGCAGCTGACTCCAGTCTAGGGATGGTGTTTGATCAGAACAATAATCAGTGTTTCACGCGTTCTGTTTCAGAAATCAGCAGAGAGTTCCCAATGGAGTTCATTGGTCGCTAGCCAGGCGTCCTCAGCCAGCTTTGACAATCAAGGTGTCTGATTATTCCTAACACAACGCTGACCACAAAGGAACCTCAGCAGTGGGAGATCGTCTTTCAGACAGTTTGCTTCTGTGATCTTTTTAGTGAAGTGTGGCCAGTGCGACAGTGTTCTGATGAAAAGACTTTTTGGACATAGACTTTGTACAGGAAAGGAGTGAGACTGTGTCCATTAAAGTGCAGACTTTGAGTGTAGTTTGCAAAGAGAGGTATGGGTTGAAGTAAGTGTTGAAATACTGAGCGTTGCATCAGTATGGGGTGGTGTGTGTGTGAGCTTGTATATGCATATATATTGGACAGTGTGTGTGTGTGTGTGTGTGTGTGTGTGTGTGTGTGTGCTGTGTGTGTGTGTGTGTGTGTGTGTGTGTGAGTGTGTTTTAAATGAATTATGATGTAAATCAGAATATTGTTGTTGACAGTTGAAAGATTGACACAAGGCATTGGAATTTGTCGGGTTTTTTGTTGAACGCACAGGATGAATAACGGACAAAAACTGGTAGGATTAGTGATTTTGACTAGTTTTTTATTGACTTAAAACAGAAAAATATCATGTTTGAGTGTTTTTCGTCAAAAGAAAATCTTTCATTGGAAGAAAACAGTGTCATCAGGTTCATTCAGCTACTGTCGGCAGTTCTTGTAGCGGTGAAGAAGTGTGTTGGGTGATTGACATCAGTGCTCTTAAAATGCTCAACTGGGCATGATTTATGCATAATTATCAGGGGTTGAGGCACTGATTCTTACAATGACGCACAGTTTTTTTGCTTTTTTTGCACAGTCATTTATTAGGCAGTACCTTGAAATTTGGTCATAATCATTTAGAACAAAAGTGAGGAATTGTTGTTGAATTATGAGTGTTGTGGTAGCTCATATTCTAGGTTTTGACTGAGGTAGAACACTAAGGTTCATGACTGAGGTAGAACACTAAGGTTCATGACTGAGGTAGAACACTAAGGTTCATGACTGAGGTAGAACACTAAGGTTCATGACTGAGGTAGAACACTAAGGTTCATGACTGAGGTAGAACACTAAGGTTCATGACTGAGGTAGAACACTAAAGGTTCATGACTGAGGTAGAACACTAAGGTTCATGACTGAGGTAGAACACTAAGGTTCATGACTGAGGTAGAACACTAAGGTTCATGACTGAGGTAGAACACTAAGGTTCATGACTGAGGTAGAACACTAAGGTTCATGACTGAGGTAGAACACTAAGGTTCATGACTGAGGTAGAACACTAAGGTTCATGACTGAGGTAGAACACTAAGGTTCATGACTGAGGTAGAACACTAAGGTTCATGACTGAGGTAGAACACTAAAGGTTCATGACTGAGGTAGAACACTAAGGTTCATGACTGAGGTAGAACACTAAGGTTCATGACTGAGGTAGAACACTAAGGTTCATGACTGAGGTAGAACACTAAGGTTCATGACTGAGGTAGAACACTAAAGGTTCATGACTGAGGTAGACAAAAGGGCAGACATATAGCCAAGTGCAAGTAAACTGACTAAGAAAAAAGAAAAATCCCTTTTCTTTTAATCCCAAAGCATTGTTTAAGTGTTCTTGTTTTTTTTATTTGATTTGTGTTTTTAGAATGTACCTTATATCGGAAAAGCTTATGTTAATGATGTTGTTGTGCGTTCCCCAGCTTAACACTCAGAGGGTCTCCCAGAATGTCCACTCTGACTCACTCATCCCAGAATCACTGTGAGATCGAAATTGCATACTGAATGAGAAGTTTGCATGTGTGACGGTTTTCAAGTACCTCGCCATATAGGCAACCATACTCCAACTTCAGAGGATTTTTATCTCATTGAAAGGAGAGTGCAGGTTGTTAAGAGTTTGTCATGGTTGAAGGCAATCTGAACATAACATTTTACAACATAACAACATTTTAATGTAGGTCTTGGCAAATAGCTGACATCAATAACTGACACAGCTTTTGGTCTGGACCAGCGTGTGTTAATGATTTGGAATGATTTTCTTTAGCATTCTTCCATTTACAGCATTAGATGCTGTCATCTTTTCTTATTATTTCAATGCTTATTATGTGAAGGTTTGCTTTAAAAGAAAAAGGATACATTGATGTGCTTTTTACTGTGTAAGAGAGGTGAGAGACACAGGTAGATGTGTGTCAAGAGAGAATGAGTATGTATTTGTTTACATGTATATATTATGAGAATCAACTTTGCTTCTTTTTTCTTTTCAGTGATAATGATACAGACAATCTTGTGATGCAATGTGTTGTGATTTTATAGCATCTGGTTAGAATTTAAAATGAATCAGTTGACAGTTTTTTTTATTTTAAAAAAACAAGTTCTGGCTTTTAAGACTTGATCAGTTTTGGCGAGAAGTGATTGCAGACAGGGTAGTTTACAAAATCCCCCCCCCCCTCCTCAAACACACCACACACACACACACACACACACACACACTCTCTCTCTCTCTCTCTCTCTCTCTCTCTCTCTCTCTCTCTCTCTCTCTCTCTCCGTCTGTCTGTCTGTCTGTCTGTCTGTCTGTCTGTCTGTCTCTCTCTCTCTCTCTCTCTCTCTCTCTCTCTCTCTCTCTCTCTCTCTCTCTCTCTTACAACACACACACACACACACACACAACACACACACACACACACACACACACACACACACACACACACACACACACACACACACTCTCTCTCTCTCTCTCTCTCTCTCTCTCTCTCTCTCTCTCTCTCTCTCCTCTCTCTCTCACTCACACACACACACACACACACACACACACACACACACACACACACACCACACACACACACACACACACACACACACACACACACACAATTTTTAAAAAAGGGGACAGGGGCATAAAAGGTAGATGATAGGGGTTAAAAAGAATACGAAGGAACGAAGGAAGGAGGGTTGAAGTGGAGAAGACTAGGCATCATCTTCACTGTGTCTACCATACTGTATTGTATATTTTGATAGAGCTTCTGAATTATTCATATCTTCTCTTGTGAAAGACAGAAAGAAAAGATAAAGTTTTTACTTCCTTAATATTTTTCACTCCTTTTTTTTTTCTCTCCAAGTTTTGAATGTTTTCATGTTTCACTGTTTGTTCTGTCTTTTCTGTGGTTTGCAAACTGTCCAGACTGCAAAAAAACACCCCAAAAAACTTTGTTTACTCCAGATTTACAAAGAAACAGTACAGCTAATGTCTAAGCTGATTGTTTAACTGAGAAAATCCTGTTCCACTTTTCGTAAGAGTAGGCCCTTGTGTGCCATGGGAACAGATGACAATATTTACAAAACTGCATACACAAGGGGACAGGATGAAAAAAAAAGCACATGAGTGCTTATTCCATTATCCTCGATACAAAAGAACAGTGTTGATTCTAAGGTGCGTCCTTGCAGGATTCCCGCATTTTTTTCAACTTTGCTGCAAAATATTGTGACCAGTGTGCCCTAAGGGACGCAAAAAAATATGGATTGCGCATATTTGAACAAACTGCGCCATTGCAACTGCTGTTTGTATAATTTCTAAATAACATTACATGCTTTGGTCACTACATTGATACCCAGGGGACGACAAGATGCACTGATAAGCGCCTACAGTCATCACAATCGTCACAAAGCAGCTGGTTTGATGTCATTTTCCTATGCGTTATGTCATCGCATTATTTTTCCAAGGAGCCTTGTACTCCTGAAACAAGTGACATCATTGTGACAGAGATGGATAGCGGAAGATGCCGCGTCCCAGCAGGGTTCAAAGCTGGTAGACCAAAGAGTGTCTTCAAGACGGTTTTTCAGATCTGGCTAGACAAGTAGCCCTGGCTTGAGAACAGTGATAATGGCATGTGATACTGGCTGTGTATAAAAAAAAAATGACTTTGACTTCTCTCTCTATATGGTGAGCTCGGAAGATACCCACTATACATTAACTCACATACAAATGCTTT
>CM060317.1:40067394-40159894 GCA_030674155.1 Stramonita haemastoma | reverse complement strand
TCTCTCTCTCTCTCTCTCTCTCTCTCTCTCTCTCTCTCTCTCACTCTCTCTCTCTCTGTCTCTGTCTCTCTCTCTCTCTCTCTCTTGCTTCCTTTCCCTTTCCTTTCCCCTCCAACTTCCACCTTCAGATATTCTATCCTAGACTTATTATGGAGAGGAGTGTTTTGGTTGTTTTGTTGGATTTAAACTGTATTCTTACCATTTGAATATTGAAATGTGTTTTTATATAGCCTTTTGTGTTTAAAGGATTTTATGTTGTTGTTGTTTTTAATCTGGTTTTTTTCCCCTTTATGCCTACTTTGCTTGTTTTCCCGCTTCACACAACACACACACACACACACACACACACACACACACACACACACACACACACACACACAACACACACACACACACACACACACACACGCATTATAGATTTGTAATGCCTTCTGTTTCATGGTCCTGAATATTTGCTATTTGTTTAAATATTTTTTTGCTATATTATTTTTTGTTTAAATAATTATCAGTGTATCCAGTTAGGATGACACGTTTTGTTGAATGTATTCTGTTTTCTTCTTTTAAAATATTGGTTGAACTGCTGCTAGTGGTGATGCTGGTATGTAGGGGTAGGGAGGGGGTTTCTTAGCTTTATTCCCTGATCAGGGCAAGGGCCGGATGAAAAAAAGTATGTAATACTTACTCTGTTACCCTTGAAAAATAAAGATTATTCATTCATTCATTCATTCTCTCTCTCTCTCTGTGTCCTGTGTCAGAAATCATTCTACAGACTAACCGCAATACGTAAGGTGTATATTTAATCCTGTCTGCCTACATACCATTCTGTTTATTTTGTTTCTTGTCCTTGAAAAATAACAGAAATTAGGATACTGATGATATTATGAACAAATACTACTTACTACTTGTCCCCTTTTTTATGAAGAGACAGGAAGGGGGGGGGCAAATTTTGAAATCCTAGAATCAACTCTTAAAGAATTAAATAATAATAATGATAACATTTTTAAAAAAGGTAGAAAAGTATTGTAAATGGAAGTACAGGATGCAGGGAAATACTCATGGACTTAATTTAAAATAAAAGTTGGTGCCCTTAGAGCACAAGATACTTTACCGTTCTATTTTCTGTGTCATTGTCAGCAGTGACCAAACCAAAGCTGTTTCGTGGCTGCCTTCTGGGAGAAACTGCTGTTCAGAAATTATTCAGCCTGAAATATTGATGTGTATGGCCAAGTTTTATATGTGACAGACAGGGATTTTGGGGAGGGGGGGAGGGGGTTATCCTCAACTAGAGCTGCAAGGTTCACCAATGGTGAGATTTTGTGTATGCAACCATTTTTGCCCACCATGAAGGTAGCCACATTCCAACTTAGGGAAAGTATGCTTAGTATGCTAGTGTTTCCGTAACCCACTGAACACTGGCATAGATTATGGAATCTTTTATGTGCACATTTGATCTTCTGCCTGTGTGTTTGTGTGTGTATATATGTGTGTGTGTATATATATATATATATATATATATATATATATATATATATATATATATATATACATACATACATACATACACGAAGGAAATTAAGGCACAGGCATGTCTGCACTTGAGTTGACCTGGGAGAAGGTAAAAATCCCCATCATTAATTCACCAGACGCCGCTGAGATTCGAACCCAAGGCTTCATGGAACCATGGAATTAAAGTTGAATGGTCTTAACCACTTGGCTATAGTGTCCGTCACAGTTTAACATTAAATTGAAAGCTGTGATGCCAAAAATATCATATCATCATGAACTATTTTTGCATGTTTGCTAATAAATATTTATTTAAAAAGCATTTTTGTGTTACCTGAGTTAGTTATAATGTGTGGATGTATTTGTTCTGTGAAGTACTGATTTTACTGTGGGGGAAGAGAGATAAACTTATGAATTGTGTATATGTGTATGTACACAAGCACACAGGTACATACACACCTGTTTGCCATCCATGTACATGTGTATGCACACAAACACACAGGTACACACACCTGTTTACCATCCATGTACATGTGTATGTACACAAACACACAGGTACACACACACCTGTTTACCATCCTTGTACATGTGTATGTACACAAACACACAGGTTCATGTACATACCTGTTTGTGCCATCCATGTACATGTTGATTCGCAAACACACAGAGGAACATACACACCTGTTTGTACATGTTGATCTATACACACACACACAGGCACACATGTTTGTACATGTTGATATG
The DNA here is from genome assembly GCA_030674155.1 of Stramonita haemastoma. Classification (NCBI taxonomy): domain Eukaryota; kingdom Metazoa; phylum Mollusca; class Gastropoda; order Neogastropoda; family Muricidae; genus Stramonita; species Stramonita haemastoma. Next base: position 40,157,647 of record CM060317.1, on the reverse strand, counting down.
CAAACACACACAGGCACACATACACGCCTGTTTGTACATGTTGATATACAAATACACACAGACACATGCACACCCGTTTGTACATGTTGATATATCACTCACTCACTCACTCAGTCCCATGTCCCAAAGGACGTAGGGGGGACATGAGAGAAGACGCAACGGAGATCTTTTTCCATGCTTCACGATCCTGTGTGGCTAGTAGGAGGCGTTTCAGGGGTTGGGCAGTCCAGTCTTTGATGTTGTCAACCCATGATTTCTTTTGGCGGCCTCTTCTTCTCTTGCCCTCGACTGTTCCTTGCAAGATGGTTTTTGCTAGGGTGTTTGTGTCTTGTGGTGTGACCAAACCACATCAGCTTTCTCCTCTTTATGGTGGAGAGCAAAGGCTCTTGGGGGCCCACACGCTTTTTGATTTCTTCTTTCACATAGTTATTGGTCTTGTGTTCTTTGTATGATATTTTGAGGAGTCTTCTGTGGCACTTGTTCTCGAATGCTTGGATTCTTCTCTCTAACTCTGCTGTCAGAGTCCATGATTCACAGCCATATAGGAGGATAGATATCACGAGGGATTTGTAGAGGTGGTATTTGGTGCAGAAGCTGATGTTGTTGCTTCTGATGATCCTCTGGAGTCTGACTAGAGCAGATGTTGCTGTTGCAATGCGAGCTTTCACCTTGATATATATAAACTCACAAAGGCACATACACACCTGTACATTTGTATATGTTGATATATAAACACACACAGACACATACAGACCTGTTTGTACATACTGATATATATAAACACACACAGGCACATACACACCTGTTTGTACATGTTGATATATTTAAACTCACAAAGGCACATACACACCTGTTTGTACATGTTGATATACAAACACACACAGGCACATACACACCTGTTTGTACATGCTGATATACAAACACACAAAGGCACATACACACCTGTTTGTAAATGCTGATATATATAAACACACACAGGCACATACACACCTGTTTGTACATGCTGATATACAAACACACAAAGGCACATACACACCTGTTTGTACATGTTGATATACAAACACACAAAGGCACATACACACCTGTTTGTACATACTGATATATATATAAACACACACAGGTACATACACACCTGTTTGTACATGCTGATATACAAACACACAAAGGCACATACACACCTGTTTGTACATGTTGATATACAAACACACAGAGCCACATATGCACCCATGTGTACATTTTGACACACAAACACAGGCACCTACCCACCTGCTCTTGCCTTGTGCCCTCCTTTGCCAGGAGTCAGCAGTCTCATTGCCGAGCACAGCAAAGTGGGAGGGGATCTGTCCCTGCAGGACTGACCACTGCAGGACTGACCACTGTAGCACTGACCACTGCAGCACTGACCACTGTAGCACTGACCACTGTAGCACTGACCACTGCGGGACTGAGCACTGACCACTGCAGCACTGACCACTGCAGCACTGACCACTGTGGGACTGACCACTGCAGCACTGACCACTGCAGCACTGACCACTGCAGCACTGACCACTGCAGGACTCCTGCAGAGGGAGGCAAGAATAGAGGACAGGTTGCTGAGGTCAGTATTTCTGTTGGACTAAGAGGCATGTAAAACAGACAGGACATCAGTCAAGAAGACTTCACTGTAGGAAGTACATGGGCTGGCTGTGTGGGTGGCTGCTCTTTCTATGGCTTCTGCAACTACATTGTAGTTAGTGGAGCAGAGGCCAGTTGTGAGGTCTACTAATCCAATCCTCTCTGGGATACAGACCCCTGCCCCTCTCATTTTGAACTGCACCCTCAGCTGAGCCGTCAGTGGTCCACAAGTCTGTTGGGTAGTGGCTCTGAAGGTGTTTAAGGGTGTGGGACTTTTTCTCTGGGTTACACGGAGAGTCTTGGTCCTACACCAGGGCTGTTGCGCCACATGAGAGCAGAAGTGGCCCCTCATTCCAGGCTGACACCACCAGACACTAACAGCTGTCTCTGGGGTCAATGTCGAAAATGTCCTCATGTCTTTGTTCAAGCATCCTGCTCTGGTGAATAAACCTGCCTCCCTTTAGTCATCCCTTTGCTGGCTTGGACAGTCTTTATGTCGAGGGGCGAGCCTCTTGAATTGGGCAAACGAGAGACTGGAGTTCTATGATGGTCTCAGGGTCTGACATTAGCGTTGATGACATGGCCTTTGAGATGATGCAGGTTGCTGGATTCTGCACCTTGCTAGCACGTTCCAAGTTGGATTTGGAATTGGCAGACATGGTCCCTGTTGTGATGCCACATTTATGTACTGGTCTGATTCTCCCAATGTAAAGCCTTTCTGCATTTTACAGCAAGGAACATCTTTTCTTTTTTTTCTTTTTTTACAAACTGAAACATGTGGCTCCAGCCTATCCAAAAAACACCTGTCATGTTGGAACACTTTTTGACGACGTGGGTGGTCCAATTCTTGCTGTCAAAACTGTTACAAACAAGCAACCTCCAGCTCCAAGAGGAATCTAGCCAATTTCACTGGATTATAAAAATAATGTTTTACCTTTCAACGGATACCAATAAAGTCTGTTGTATGAATTGGCAAGACCTAAAGCGATTGAAATGGCTGTAGTTCGTTCTGCATGGTTCAATACTGCTAACATTCCCCAGATGCTGTGAATGAAGGTCAACATTAACCCATTGATTTGCTGTGCAAGAATGAGAGAACATTGCAGAAGTAAGCGTTTTATAGTCTTAAGAAAAACAAACCGTAGCCTATAAAGATTCCATATAATGACATTTATTTGATATGTGACATAGTGAAGATAAACCAAACCCCTTCTCTGCATGACCTTCAAAACTTAGGAGTACAATGAGGTATGTGAGCATACTGGCTTTGAAGACAGACTGCATAACTTATACACTGTACCATAGAGTACCATAATGCATTACTGTGGACTTCACAACTACCATTCTATGAAACAGCTTCGTGCAGTTTGCAAGTGAGTCTTGTTTTGGTAACACACGGCGATGCGTTTGTACTCCTTCTGCAAGGGAAGCAATTATGTTTATCATTATTATGATAGGATAATGGTCGTTTTTATGGCTACAGTCACAACGGGTGACAATGGTATTAATGTTTGTGAATTGCCTTCAATATTATCTGCTTAGTATATACAGGCTACAGTCCAACGGGTGACAATGGTATTAATGTTTGTGAATTGCTTCAATTTATCTGCTTATATATACCACCTCTCTTCTCTCTCTCTCCCCCCCCCCCCTCTCTCTCTCTCTCTCTCTCTGTCTCTCTGGTAGTAAGTGACGGCCGGCTGCAAGTCCTAGACCTACCTCCACTTGATACCACTTGGGTAAAGCTAACTGGAGAGAGGTTAAAAAACAACAACCAAAAAACAAAAACAAAAAAAAAAACCGGAGAAAGGTCTTAACAGATGGCAATGGCAAAACACTGATATAAACTTCTTTGCCAATAACTCCACGAAATGTTTAAAAAGTTTACTAAATAAACTATTATCTGTCTCTCTCCCTCTGTGCGAATTTATGCTTTGAATGAGACAGTCCCCCCCCCCCCCTCTCTCTCTCTCTCTCCCTCTTTCTCTCCAGTCCAGCAGACTATCCACTTTTCTTCTATATGCCATCATATTTACTCAGAGAGAGAGAGAGAGAGAGAGAGAGAGAGAGAGAGTGTGTGTGTGTGTGTGTGTGTGTGTGTGTGTGTGTGTGTGTGTGTGTGTGTGTGGTGTGTAATTTGTTAGGCCATTATGTTCTTTGAAATATGTATATTTACTTTTTCATCTTTATTTTCATTTGGGGGTGGGGGATAGGGGTGGGGGTTAGTTTAGATCTATATTTCGGTTGTTCTGTTTTGCCGCTGTTGTTGCTTTCTGTGTATTGGTTAAGTTTTTTATTGTTTGTTTTGTTTTGTTGTTATTGTTGTTGTTTTTTGGAGGGGGGCGTGGTTTTTTTGTTCATGATGCTGAATAATAATAATTAAAGTTTGTCCTTCCCTTTTTGTCATTACCTTGTGATTTTATTCAGTTTGTTTGTTCTTTTCTGTTCCTTTTTTTTTGCTTTAGTTTGTTTGCTTGCTCTTAGTCTTGTTGGTTAGTTTGTCCGTTTTTTAAATGCTATGCCTTATTTGTTGTTGTTGTTTTATCATTTTATCCTAGATAAGCGTGGGGACTGGACGTAAAAAAAAAAAAAACCCACCTCCACAAGAGTGCTCATTTATTATCTTCGAAATCCCCCCCCCCCCCCCCCCCCAAAAAAAAAAAAAAGGTGGGGGGGGGGGGGGAAGAGTTTATCTGATTGATTCACACACACACACACACACACACACACACACAAACACACAGTTTCTTGTCCTCTGGGTCGAGTTTTTTCTGCAAGTTTCAGTGTAGACGATTTTTGGGTTTGCTCTTTTGTAGCGTGTGTACTGTGTAGCTTTAGCCTTCCGCGAAGAGCGCGTGACGGACTGCCCCGCTGTTAACCGACCTGGAACATGAACACACAGGCTACGTACTCCCCCAAGTAGGCTAGCCTAGTTGAGATTGACGCTTTTAGCAGCTTGCGCTGGCTTTTGAAACAAGGCGGTTGTTTTTGTTTTTGTTTGTTGTTGTTTTGTTTGTTTGTTTGTTTTCTCTTTACGTTATTTACTCAGACTTGTCTCTTTTTCAGCCACAAATGGTTTTGTTTTTAGTTATTTGGTTTCGTTGGGCGGGGAGGGGGAGGAGGGGCTGCTACATAAATAGGTAAGGAACAACCTCCCTTATTGCTGTGGGTCCTTACATGTGCATCAAAAGCGCGTTGTACGCTAGAATGGTTTTTCTCGACTCATTCAAAAGACTTGTACCCATAGATACATACCACTCTCACGGTCCATGGATGGGCTTGGGGTTATCAGACGGATTCGAACTTGTGACATATCGCTTTCGAGACGTGTGTTTACCACTTCTCCACCTACCTCTCCAAGTGTGATTTAAAAATAAAAAAAGCGATCAAGAGAAAAAAAAAAAAAAACATCGACAAGTTATACTGTATATAGTTTGCTAACCACGTCGTCAGGGGCTTAAAATAGTATCCAATCGTTTCAAGTCTATTTTTAGCTCGAAGGGCCATGGAGCTATTATTACAGCAACATGTGTTGGGAAGTTTAGTTGATCCGCACGAAGCGAACCAACTGACCTGTGCTACAGACTAGGAGGCTTGCTTGTAGCCCATAGTATATGACTTTGTTCAGTTAGGATATGTTTTATTTGTGATAAAATCCAAACAAGGTAAAACGGATGAAAAGGTAAGAGTTGTTTATAGATAAAATAAATATGAAGTGTGTGTGTGTGTGTGGTGTGTGTTGTGTGTGTGTGTGGTTTTAAGTACTAAGACACAGGTGTCGGAAGAAAAATTGCGTATGGTGTGTTCTTTTAGTGTAATGCTGTGGTTCATCACTAAAATACAAGTGTTTGATGAAAACTTGCATTTCGTATGTTGTTTCGGTGCAATCCCGAAGTTATTATTTATTCATTTATTTGTTTTTGCTGTTGTTTTTACTAAGATTTCATTTCATTTCATGTATATATATAGCCCCACCGACCGTGGAAGCCATACCAGGGATGTCGCCTTATTCGATTTCAGCAACTCTAACATCACCTCAAGTTCAAAACCAACATAATTTAATCCCAGCAAAGATGGAACACTGTCAATCCTAATAGGGGGAAATCAAACCATCATGCCTGCATGACAAGCTGCCCTAATTGATTTAACTCTCTCACTACCAGGGGGGACGGATAGCCTAGTGGTCAGAACATTACGCTCGCAATTTGACGACCTGGGTTGAGTCTGGTCGAGGAGATTTTTCTCCAGGAGTTAACATCAGTGCTGACTCCACTCTCCCCAAAAATCCTTCGGATGAGACTTGAAACCGAGGCCCCGTGTGCGAACGCACGCAGAACATCTTGCGCACACGTTAAATCCTGTTCCGCTTTTCGTAAGAGTAGGCCATCGTGTGCCGGTGGGAACAGATGACAATATTTACAAAACTGCATACACACGGGGACCGGATGAAAAAAGCACATGATTGCTTATTCTGTTATCCTCGATATAAAAGAATAAAATAAATAAATAAAAATAAAGGGCCATTAAAACCAGGCCATCCTCTCAGGACGCTAGCCATTCTGTTTAATCTGTCAATCCCAGATTACGCAAAGGCGTAAAAAGAAGATGACAACCGCTTCAATGCATACAAGAAAAAAAAAGCCAACAAAAACCACCAGAAAGATGCCACGTGGGGAAATAACACTGCAGAAAACTGCCCATCCCGCTGTTTACAGTATCACTACTTGGGCACCGGAGCAAAACAGTACAGGCAAAATATCATTATTTGAATGTATAAACAGAAAACTTTTTTCAGTTTCACTTTAAAAAAAGACAGCAAAAGAATAGACAGGGAAGGTAGAAAATAAGCAAGGGAGAGGATAGAAAGGAAGGGAAAACTACAGAAACAAAGAGTGATATAAAAAGCGGGGGAGGGGGAGGGGGGGTAGCACAGTTTCCAGAAGGTGGGGATGCTATTTTATATACTGAGAACCCATGGCGTCACCACTGGAAGCTAGCTAGCTATTTTATATTATATAGTATTTATTCTTTTATATCGAGGATGACACAATAAGCAATCATATGCTTTTTTTCATCCGGTCCCCGTGTGTATGCAGTTTTTGTAAATATTGTCATCTGTTCCCACCGGCACACGATGGCCTACTCTTACGACAAGCGGAACAGGATTTAACGTGTGCGCAAGATGTTCTGCGTGCGTTCGCACACGGGGCCTCGGTTTTTAAAGTCTCATCCGAAGGACTTTTGTGGAGAGTGGAGTCGGCACTGATGTTAACTCCAGGAGAAAAATTCCTCGACCGGACTCGAACCCGGGTCGTCAAATTGCCAGCGCAATGTTCTGACCACTAGGCTATCCGTCCCCCTAAGAGAGAGAGAGAGAGAGAGAGAGAGAGAGAGAGAGAGAGAGAGAGAGAGAGAGAGAGAGAGAGAGAGAGAGAGAGAGAGAGAGAGAGATGCATGTTTATGTCCATCCCAATAGCAATAGGAAAACAAAGATGCCCACGTCAGTGCTCCTTAGCCTGCGGATGTGATTTTATCACATCGTAGTTGCACAATGGCAAAAACTGGATGGAGAGAAGAAAAAAAACCGGCGGCGGCAGCAGCAGCAACAACATCAACAGCAGCAACAGCAACAACAACACCAACAACAGCAGCACACCCACATAAGCACGGATGTACGTGCACGCACGCACGCACGCACGCACGCACGCACACACACACACACACACACACACACACACACACACACACACACCACAACACACACTCACACGCGCGCGCGCGCGCGCGCGCACGCACGCACGCACGTACCCACGCATACACCAAAAACCAGTCAGTGCCGGTTTTGCTTTTTGCGTTGGGCTATTAAACAGTCGAGTACTACACATTCACTGACACCATCACCATCACCACCACCATCACCAAAACTGAAGCTTTATTCAGTTAGGGTATGCCTTTTCTCCAGTTTAGCATGTTAATGCTATTGTAAAAATGATATCTAAAGAAAAAAGTAATCAGGATAACAATGATATAGGCTAATAACAATCATAATTAAACCTACTACGATGATGATGACGACGACGACGACGATGAAGATAGTATGATGATGATGACGAGGATGATGATAGTTTTATGATGATGATGATGATGACTATAATGATGAGATGATGATGATGATGATGATGATGATGATGATAATAATAATAATAATAATAATAATAATAATAATAATAATAATAATAATAATAATAATAATAGGCACCCGTCAGTCTCGGAAGACTGGGTAAGTAAGTATGGAGGGCAACAACAAAAAAAGCCTGGGTAAGCAAGTATGAAGGGCAAGCTATTACCCATGCACCCAGGTGGTCTAGGTGGTAACGTGCCTTGCCTAGAAAGCGAAAAGTCCGGGTCGGAGTGTGCGGTGGTTCGTACCCCGTTTGGGCCCCAAGCTTTCCCCCCACCCATTAGACCCTGAGTGGTGGTCTAGGCGCTAGTCTTTCGGTTGAGACGATAAACCGAGGTCCCGTGTGTTAAACATCACTATTTAGCGCACGTGAAAGAACCCACAGCAACAAGGGGGTTGAACCTGGCAAAATTCTGTAGAAAAAAGCCATTCTGATAGGGAAACAAATACAGTTGCATGCAGGAAAAAGAAAAAAAAATGGGTAGGCGCTGCACTTGTGGCGTTGTGCTCTCCCTGTGGAGAGCAGCCCGAATTTCACGCAGAGAAATCTGCTGTGACATAAAGTGGTACAAAATACACACAAACACACAAAAATATGCAGCAGCCACCCCCACCCCCCTCCACGTCGCTAGAATGGACCATTGGAAAGGCAATCGCCGATACGAATGGTTCCAGTGCCGTCGTAGGAGCCGCCAGAACGTCGTCATATAGGCCTACTGCCATGAACCGCCCTGGAGACTCCAACTCCCCGATTTTTCCTCAGGGATGGTGTCTGAACACGACACCTGTGTAGGCTACATGCTGGCTTTTTAAAATTTTGTTGTCATCTGCTCCCACCGGCACAAAACAGACTGTTCCAAATGGTGGAAGGGGGTTTTAAAGTGTGTGCAAGATATTCTGCGTGCATTCGCACACGGGGCCTCGGTTTGTAGTCTCATCCGAATTATGATAATAATGATAACAACAACAATCATCATCACCATCATCATCATAGCCAACCCAACTGCCGCAGCTTTGCGACTAAGTACCTTAGGGTTACACCAGGGCCTGACCTATCACTCATTCGAAAATACCCTGCAAAGAATTTGCACAAAAAATCCTATCTCCCAGACCTCAACACGCTGTCAAACACCGAACACGAAAAACCTAGTTACATTCTGAAAAGAATTTTGAAGATCTGGCAAGAACGACAACAGGCACAAGAAAGGTGCATTCGTGTGAGCAGATAATTCATACCTGTAGCTTCAGTGCAGACTTGGCAGTCAGGGCCGTTACTTCCCTTTTAAACGCGTACACACTTACGCACGCGCGCACGTACGCTTACTCGCTCGCACGCACGCATGCACCCACACTCTCACACACACACATGTCTGGTATCACTTTATGTGAAAAGACGTTAAATTAAAAATCACACACACGCACGCACACACGCGCACGCGCGGCATTAGTCTTTTAAAATGAAGAAAACAAAAATTAAGGAGGTTCCGTGTGCAGTAGATTTTAGCGCACGTAAAAGAACCCCCGGCAGCAAAATGGTTGTCTGCTGCTCTGTGTGTATGCGTGCGTGCGTGTGTGCGTGCGTGTTGGCCTCTGTGTGTGTGTGTGTTGTGTGTGTTGTGTGTGTGTGTGTGTGTGTGTGTGTGTGTGATGTGGTGAGAGAGAGAGAGAGAGAGAGAGAGAGAGAGAGAGAGAGAGAGAGAGAGAGAGAGAGAGAGAGAGAGATCAAATCAAATCAAATCAAATCAAATCAAATCAAATCAAATCAAATCAAACAATCAAATTTCCTTTCCAGATGGTACATTGAGTAAGCGATAACTTTGCTTTTTTATCAAGCCATCTATCTAGCCAAAAAAAAGAAGAGAAAAAAACTAAACTAAGACAAAACAAGAAACAAAAAAACAAAAAATAAACCCAACATAAAACAAAAAAACAGACAAACTAACAGAAATAAAGCAGCAAGCAAACAAGCAAAGTAACCAAGAAAACCCCACCCAAAAAAATTTAGCTACAACATTGTTACAATTCATAACAATAAAATAAACTAAAAGGAACTAAAGAAAATACGATGATAATATCTATCTATCTATCTATCTATCTATCTATCTATCTATCTATCTATTATCTATCTATCTATCTATCTATCTATCTATCTATCTATCTATCTATCTATCTATCTATCCCTTAGTTTTGCGACCGTGGGGGCACCCCTGAAGACTTTGACATCCAGTTTCCTCCATTCCTCTCTCCGTTCTGCCTTTCTCGGGGGGTTGTTGACTTCTAGGCCTGTCCATTGGCTGATGTTGTCCTCCCATCTCTTCCTTGGTCTGCCTCTTTTTCTTCCTCCTTGGACAGTGCCTCGCAGTATTGTTTTTGCTAGTCCTTTTGATCTTGTGACATGCCCATTTAAGTTTACGCTTCTTTACGATTGATAGAAGATTTTCGTAGGGACCAATGGTTTGCTGGATTCTATTATGCACGTCTTCGTTGCTTATGTGGTCTCTGTAGGGGATGCCAAGGAGTCTCCGGAAGCATGTTATCTCTACTGCCTGTACTCTTCTCTCTAAATCTGCAGCTAGGATCCATGATTCACAGGCATACAGGAATGTGAATATGACGAGGGAACGCATTAGTCTGATCTTGAACTTAAGTGAGATATTTTTTATCTTTCCAGATGGTGTACAGTTTTTACAGTGCTGCTGTTGTCTGTGCAATCCTGCATACTACATCTGGTTTGGACCCCTTGTCTGATATGATAGCTCCCAAGTGCATGAAGCTTTGAACTGTTTCCAGCTTCTTGTCATTGACCCTGATATCAGTGCTGATGCCCTTGGTGTTATTGGTCATCAGTTTGGTCTTCTCTGCACTGATTTCCATGCCATATGTTTTAGAGGCCTTGTTTATGTGTTCTGTTATACTGGCAAGCTCCTGCTCTGATCCTGCTAGTCCGTCTATGTCATCTGCAAAGCGGAGGTTTGTGATTGTTCTGCCACCAATGCTGACTGATCTGTTATGGTGTTCCAGTGCATCAGCCATGATTCTCTCAAGGAAGATGTTGAAAAGAGTGGGTGAGAGTAGACAGCTCTGCCTTACTCCAACTGTTCGAAACTACCATCCAATTTTGCGGTTGTAGTACACTGCACTGGTGGCCTTGTTGTACAGCTCTTTGATGACTCTGATCGGGTTTACATTGACGCTGTACAAATTTATGGTTGCCCACAAAGCTGCATGCTACACCTGTGGAATGCCTTCTTAAAATCAATAAATACATGGTAGAGGTCTTGTTGGTGTTGGAGGTACCGCTCACAAAGTATTCTGAGGTTGAATATCTGTTCAGTTGTGCTACGCCTTGCTCTGAAACCTGTTTGTTTCTCAGCAATGATAGTCTCTGCTTGTGGCTTCAGTCTGTCCAATATTATCTTCAACATGACCTTGCTTGGGTGGCATATGAGGCTGATTGTGCGGTAATTCTGGCACTGCTGAAGATTTCCTTTCTTGGGGAGGGTGATGATAAGTGACTGTGCATGGTGTTGGCCATTTTCCTGTCTGCCAGATCTGGTTGCAGATTTTTAGAAGAGCGTTGATCATGGCGTCCCCTCCAGCTTCAACCAACTCAGCTGGAATGTTGTCAGCCCCTGCTGACTCCCTCTTTTTCAGCGATCTGACTGCTATTCCCACTTCTTCTCGGAGGATAGGGTGGCTGTCTGTATCTGTGCTTATGGGGACATTGAGGACTTGTGGATCTCCTGTGGCGTCGTAGTTATACAGGTCGGAGCAGTATTCTGCCCATCTGTTCAGAATATCCTGGTCATCAGTGAGGCACTTCCCATTCTTGTCTTGGATTGTTGAGCATCTTCCCTGTTTTGTGCCAGTCAGGTCTTTCACCAGTTGATATGCTTTCTTGCTGTTGTTTTTCTTGATGTTTTTTCAATGTCCTGGCACTGTTCACCGATCCATTTCTCCTTTGCTTCTGTCATGGACTTCCTGATTCTTTTGTTGATTGCCCTGTATTCTTCTGCTTTTTCTTCTGTTTCATTTTTCTTTTTCTTCAACTTGATTGGTCTTGATAAGTCATGGCATGGATTCCAAAATATTGTTACAGGATAGATTCAGATCCTTTTTCAGAGAGAGAGAGAGAGAGAGAGAGAGAGAGAGAGAGCATATTGGTCAATACACGCGTACATGTGCGTATAGAAAATGCTGTGTAAGCCTATATGTGTACACGATATATATGAGCACGAGCGAGCGTGTGTATGCTCGGTGTGTGTTTGATACAAGTTCCTGCATGCGAGCCTGTTTCGACTGCATACTGACTGAATAAAAAGTGAAATTTGCTCTTTTCAAATCGACTGAAAAGACAGATTGAAAGAACTGCAATACCGACTGTGCTTGGTGGCCACTCTAGCCAGAGCGCTGATCAACTTATTCCGCATAAACGGCATTCCATGTGTACATTTTGTCAGACTGCAAAGCCGACTGGTATGTCAGCTTATGCAATTATTGTTCTTTTGGCTTGTTGCCCAGGGAAGGGTCATATTAATACTATAAAAGCATTCCAGCCACATTTTGGAAGAACTGACAGAAAGACTGTTTACTGCGTTATATTCCAAACGCCCTGTCCAAAAAAAAAAAAAATCTGGGAATAAAAAGCCGCGCGGGTCGACCAGAACGGAGCAGATAACATGCAAGTAGCCAAGTGAGAAAGTGAGTGAGTGAGTGAGAGAGCGAATGCGTGGTTTAGTAAGTAGACAAGTTAAGTAGACCTGGACTTGAGAGAGCAAGGAAGCACAGTAAGTATAAAAGCAAGTCACCTAAGTAAGCACCAATTCAGAAAGACAATAATGATTAAAAAAAAAAAAAAAAAAAGGGTAAAGGTAAAGGTGTCCCATAATCTATGTGGTCGTAGGGGAGTGAAGCAACTTCTCTAGGGGCCAGCATATTGAAGGCAGCGCCCATCTCCTCTCCCTCACTGCTTTACCTTCCCTGACCCTAGAGAGGGCAGGTACCCATTTACAGCTGGGTGAACTAGGGGATTGTACTGAAGCCAAGGCTCGCAGACGACGGTCACCCATCCAATTGGTAACCACGCTCGATGCTGCTTAATCTTGGCTGGGGGAAAGGGAGTGCTCTCGCCATTGAGCTATCCCACCCCGACAGTAATAATAATAATAATAATAATAATAATGATAATGTAAGTGGTAGCAGTGGCAGTAGTAGTAGTAGTAGTAGGCTTATCTGTGGTAGAAGGGGTAGTGAATGGGAATGACGGTGTGTTTCTCGGATGAAGTGACTTGTGTCGTCTTAAAGTTCCCACCTAAAGAGTTGCGTAAAGATTCTTGAACATCACGACATTGTTGCATTATACTGTTGTAATATCTTATTGGGCAAACTCTACTAGTTCCGAAAAAAACAACAACCCGATAACATGAAAATCCATTGGATGAGATTATTAACCGAGAGACCCAGTATGTGAACGCACTTAGAACATCTTGCACATGCGTGACGGAAGAGTAGGTCATTTGTGCCGGTGGGAACGGATGACAAATATTACAAAATTACATGCACATGGGGACTAGATGTAAAGAAAAGCACAGATGTGTGTTTGTTCCATTATTATTGAAATAAAAGAACAATAAAAAGATAAATGAATAGACGTCTCTGACAAGCTAGTTTGCCTTCCATGTCTCTGGATTTTTTCTTGTTGATTTACTTTTCTTATTCTCCTTCTCCTTTTTTCTACTCTACAATTACATGAAATAACAATAATAATGCAATAGTGTATTGTTTCTATACATGTCGCAAGTATAAAGGCGACAAGACAAAAAAGACGACTTTGATTTATCTCTCTCTCTTATCCACTCCTGTTTTTTAGGATGTCTGGCAACTCTTAACCCTTTCGCTGCTGACCTATTTTGCTCAGTCCTATGCTGAAGAAATTTTCAGAAACAGACAAAAATCACGCATATGATTTTCAATTGCTTTTAATTCAGGAAATTCCTAAGATAGCTACATAAAAGTATATACTGAATGAAAGGAAATTGAATGAAGATTGTATTTGTGACAATTTTAAAAATATATAATTAGACAGACAGACACACGTGCGCGCGCGCGCGCGCGCGCACACACCACACACACACACACACACACACACACACACACACACACACACACACACCTGCTCTTCACACAAGCACAAAGCCAGGGAGCCAGGGCAGATGTCAGGAAGAACAATAGCTCATCAACAAAACAAATAGACACACACACTGATAACTGACAGCTAACGAGTAGCCTAGGTGACAAGTGACACACGAGGTCGCAACCACTTCAAAGTAGATCAAACACATCGGCCACTCAGTGACTGGCTCGCTCGCTCACTGACCGGGCTTGGTGCAACCATACGATACACACATTTATTTAGTTGTTCTGTTTATGAATAAACAGAGAAAAAAAGCAATATAATTATGTTATAAAAACGAATAAAGCCCTCAACTATACCCAACTGCATCTCAACGATGCGATCTTCATGTTCCGATTCAGACAACGAGTACGCAGAAGTTTCTTCCGATCAAAACCCGAGTCGTTTGCATCGCAAAGTTCGATGTCAACTGAATAAAAAAACCAACAACAACCCTAATCTCCACTATCTTGATCTCTATAAATTTCATCAATAACTTCGACAACTGTATAGGTCAGTTGAGGGGCAGCCATTGCTTCGAAAACCCAAAAATTGAACTTCGCAGTACCTCGTTTACCTTGCCATTGAACGTCATAAAATATGCAAATAACTTGAACAAATGGGACTCATGGGTTGAAGATACATCAAGGGAGCTAAACAAATCATAATAAGAAGGATTTTCAGCAATGCTGAGCGGAACAGAGAGAGCGTTGGTTCATGACGAGCGGCGCTCGTCAACACAGCATTGCAGGTGGCGGTTTCTATGACGAGCGGCGCTCGTCAACAGCGCAGTGTAGGGTTTGTTAAAGTGGAAAGACGTTAAAATTGAAGATTACTTATTTGAAAAGGATTGAATATAGCAAGAAGTATAGGGATAAATGTCATTGTAAATGTCAGTTACACACTTAATTTCCAGTAGTTTCAGTGACGGTCATTCACACTACTGTCAAACTATTAAAGCCCAAATCTGTACTATCAGCTAGCTTGAATCACGGAGTAAAAAAATTGCTGAGGTATTTGCAGTGTTTCTGAACCAGACATCTTACACATAGATCTAAGGGTTGTTTTGCCCTCAGTGCTCTGAAAGATTTCCTTATCGATGACTGCTGACCAGAACTGGGTTTTGACTGAGGGCTCTCTAAGAAAGGACAGGCCTCTGACAGAAGATTGCAAGAGGTGGTGGTATTCCACCCTGAAGGAGAGAGCCCTGTCATGTGCACATCAGTTAAACTGTGATCAATTGTGCAGCTGGCGAACACACACACACACACACACACACACACACACACACACACACACACACAAGCAAACGACAAGAATGTGTTTATTTTATTGAGTCGTTAGGGGCTACTTTTTATCCAAAAAGTTTGGTCATAAGATATCTATTTTATGTCTTTATTTTATTCTTTTACTTCGAGGATGATGGAATAAGCACTCATGTGCTTTTTTTGCATCCAGTCACCGTGTGTATGCAGTTTTGTAAATCTTGTCATCCGTTCCCACCAGCTCACAATGACCTACTCTTCCGAAAAGTGGAACGGGATTTAACGTGTGTGCAAGACGTTCTACGGGCGTTCGCACACGGGACCTCATCCGAACGACTTTTGTGGGGAGTGGAGTCGGCACTGATGTTATCTCCAGAGGAAAAATCCCCTCTTGAGCGACATTCGAACCCGGGTCAGCAGATCACGAAAAACTCCGTTAGCATTGCATTGCTTTTGAACTGCTGTTGTTTTCTTCAATGTCCTGGCACTGTTCACCCATCCATTTCTCTTTTGCTTCTGTCATGGACTTTCTGATTCTTTTGTTGAACACCCTATATTGTTCTGCTCTTTTTTCTGTTTCATGATTCCTTTTCTTCAACTCTCTACCTTTATCGCATAGTTGCAGGATGTTAAGTGTGACTCAAGGTTTTTTGACTGGTTGATGTCAGCCAAGAAGTTAGCTCGCTGTTTCAGTCACTGCTGTGTTGAAACCATCTGTCAAGGTATCTATATCCATACCATCTGAGTTTAGCAGAGCGAGTGCTGCAAACGTCCCATCTATCCTTGCCTGAAAAATGTCTGCTACCTCTGGATCTTTCAGCTTCTCGAGGTCAGACTTGATCCTGATGTTGTTCTGCTTATGAATTTTTTTTAGACGGAGTTGGAATGTCATAATTACATGATCATGGTTAATCCCTATGTCAGCTCCTGGAAAGCTTCGTGTCTGTGCAGTGTCCTTAGGACTAGCGTCATTATTTCACATGGGACAACCCTCCCTCTCCAATCAAAGACATTTTTTCACAAGGGACAAATTTGGACTGTTCCGGAAGCGGAACAAAAACAGGTGAAGGCCACAGCGTGCTCCCAAATCAACACACGATCGGTGCTTGGAAAGCAACGACGAAGTACAAGGGCCTTTAAAAAAAGAGAAGTAATATTGTGTGCATGATTCATACACAGACTGAACTTGTCATCGAGCGGTGCATTGACCTTTCTGATAACGGAATCTCGGTATGGTTTCAGGTCCAGCGACACGATCAACGATGGTGAAGTTTTGAGACCTCCTGACAACCAAGTGTTTCTATTCGATACGACAAACACTTTATAAAGTGCTTCAGAACAAAACAGGCCTGCTTTGCTGGGTGGATTGAAATCCCAGTAGGACAAAGCAGACGCGTTGTGTGTGTATGTGTATGTGTGACTGACTCAGTGAGTGTACCAGTCGTGAAGTCAAAACACCAGGACATCATGGCCACAAGACCTCCGCATGATAATGCCACGACCTACAAACTGGTAGTGGTGGGGGATGGTGGTGTGGGTAAGTCAGCCCTCACCATTCAGTTCTTCCAGAAGATGTTTGTGGTGGACTATGATCCTACCATTGAAGACTCCTATATCCAGTATGTCGAAATTGATGGCCAGTGGTGCATTTTGGATGGTGAGTATGGATACTTGTTTATAATAAAGATTTTTTTCTTCCATTAATGTTCAGTGGTCAGCAGTTTCACCATTTTAAACATTTTTTGGCGAATTGCAAGTATGTGTAATCATGTCATCTGTTCCCACCGGCACACAATGGCCTACTCTTGCGAAAAGTGGAACAGGATTTGATGTGTAGGCAAGATGTTCTGTGTGTGTTCACACACAGGGCCTCGGTTTATAGTCTCCTCCAAAAGACTTTTTGGTAGAGTGGAGTCAGCATTGATGTTAACTCCTGGGGAAAAATCGCCTCGAACCGGAATCCAACTCGGGTCGTCAAATTACGAGTACAATGTTCTGAAGATGACAAAGTCATAGAGTATACATAAGTTTGTATAATGTATATTTTTATTGGCATGTTGCTGAGTGAGTATGACCATTTGACTTCAATCCCAAGAATCCATAAAGTTGTAGCCTGTTCAAATCTTAGCAGTCTCCAGTGAATTAACCCGTTGACTGCCTTAGCACGTCATATGACGTGCTACTGATAGCGCACTCCCAGTGCCTTACCACGTCATATGACGTGCACCAATTTTCCCGATTTTTCCTAACTTCGTTTTAAGGTCCATTCCAAAACAATTGAAATTTTAAGCTTGTGTGGGATTCCCTCTACCCATATATGGTTGGGAAATCCCGTTGCGTGGACGGAAAGTCTGTTTTTTCTTCAGTTTCGTTGGCTGACTGGAGCAGTTTTTTATTTTTTATATGTTTATTTTTGGATGATTCAGGCATGTTTATAAATTCGAACTTGGCCTTCAAATTAGTTTGGTTTAATGCAGAATTCAATTATGTGCAAAAGTTGTACACATGTCAATATCAAATTGTTGGTAGTTTAGATGCTAGATTTTTTGGTGAATTATTACCCCATTTGGGCAAAAGTCCTTTGGCAGAGCAGATTCAGGTTCTGGTTCTTTATATGGGCAGTCAAAGGGTTAAGGGTGGAGATTTATACAATCTCTTTGGTAAGCTTCAAGTGCGAACCAACCAGTGCCTTAATTCCCTTTGAGTATTTAAATTATGCACATGCAGAAGATCAGTTATATATGTACATTAAATATCCTGCTATCCATGTCATGTTTTGTGGTTTATGAAAACAAACATGCCTAGGAAACATCCCTGAAGTCGGAACTTCCCTTCACTGTTGTTTAGTTTGCTCTCCCTGCTAGTAAAAAGATTCGATCTCTTCCTTCTCTTCAACTTAATTTTTGTGAATGTGATGCATGTTATGGTTAACATGAACATGAACAGTATTGATTACTTTGTGTATCAACAGTGCTGGACACCGCTGGGCAAGAGGAGTTTAGTGCCATGCGAGAGCAGTACATGAGAAAAGGGGATGGTTTTCTTCTCGTCTTCTCAGTCATTGATTACCAGAGCTTTGAAAACATGGCCAACTTTCACACCCAGATACTCCGAGTAAAAGACAGGTCAGTATATGTTAGGTGTGAGATCCAACTTATTGGATATAAAACTAAAAGAGTTTATAAATTTGACTGTTATTGTGTTAAGCTGGGAATTTAATTAAAAAGAAATTTAGTTCCAATAGCAGTAAATTTATTCATCAGATGCCATCAAAGCTTGCACAGTTGTTGAAACTATAGCACCCACCCATACATTTATACACTGATACAATAGGATTAGAATTAAAGTTTTGAAGTGGAAAGCTACCAAGTTATTATAAATTTATATTTGACGGTTGTGCTTAGCCTTTCTTTTGTATGAGATGATTACCGATCTGTGCAGCACTATTTTTACAGAGAATGAGAGATTTTTAACATCTGAGCAATGGTTATGTAGTATTCTACAGTATCAATGTGTGTGGTGTGGTGTGGTGTGGTGTGGTGTGGTGTGGTGTGGTGTGGTGTGTGTGTGTGTGAGTGTGAGTGTGAGTGTGACTCTGTGTGTGTATCAGTGTGTGTGTGTTTTGGGGGGGGGGGGGGGGGGGGGGAGGAGACTGTTACTCTGTGTTTTTGTCAGTTTGTAAGAAGAAAGGTGATAGGATGGTTAAGACATTCACCTGCCTAACAAGTAAAACATAAGGTCCTGGGTTTGATTTCGGGCCTTACCCATTCTTCCCAGTTTGATGAAAAAAACAAGCTTTCAGTCCCTATCTAACAAGTAAACCATGAGGTGTTAGGTTCAGTTCCTTGTCTTGCCCTCTCTTCCAGTTTGATGAAAGTATCTAACTGAATGGCATACTCTTTCAAAAAGGCGGAGTGAGTTTATAACATGTGCACAAGATTTGTACATGTTTTCGCACAAGGGGCCACAGTTTATTGTCTCAACCAAAGGACTTCTGGGGGATTGGAGTCAGTACTGATGTTCACTTCAGGGTAAATGCCCCTAAAACTGGCACCTGCGTGGTGGGTCAATCTCAGACCATCACACCTTGAGTGCAACTCTCTAACCACTGGGCTATTTTGCACCTCTGTGACCTAAATTTCCATCCCTGAAATATTAAAACAAATGTTTCATCAAGTGGTCAGGTGTAACTAAGGTGGTGTCTGATGGACTGCTGTGCAGGGATACCTACCCTATGATCCTGTGTGCCAACAAAGTGGATCTGGTTCATCAGAGAAAAGTCTCAGAGGAGCAGGTTCGAGATCTGGCAACAAGACTGAGGGTAAGAGACATCCCCATCCCTACCCCCAATGCCTTCTGTTGACTGAAGAAAAGTGCATGTTAGGGTCTGTTTGTTTTTTTAGAATGAAAGTCTGACAGAAGGTTTTGGTACATTCTTTCTGCTGTCTGTGCTCCTTGTGATCTCCCAGTCTGTCAGCATGCTCTTACTAGTTTTCGACAGATCTAGTCTGCTAAGCCTCTTTTTGTGATGGATTGTGTCTTTTTTTTGTGTGTGTGCTGCCTCATGTTTGTGATATATATATATAATATACATACAGATACAATACAAGCAGCAGCACTGGTACATTCTGTGCTGGTTTTATGAATTTACATGGATGTGGGATAGTCTTGTAGTTAGAGTATTGCTCTCATGATCTGCTGGCCTGGGTTTGGTTTGAGCTACCACCTGAAGTACCTGTTCAAAGGGATTTTCCCCCTGGAGTTAACACTACTTAATATCAGAACACATAACAATTAATATCCACTTTCCCAAAAGTCGTTTTGGATGAAACTATTTATAAACTTGTGCGAATGCATGCAGAACATCTTGCACACATGTTAAAACCTGTTCTGCCCTTTGGAAGGGTAGGCCATTGTGATTGTGTTCCAGCAGGAATGAATAACAAAATTTACAATAAGTGTGCACAGTGGTGTCATGTTTAGACAATGGTGTTGTGTTTAGACATTCATTCCCAAATTCAGAATGTGACTGCCTTAACGTGTGGCAAAAAACAGTGACATATGCAAAATCTCACCATATAGTACTCTTACTCCTCTCTCACTCTCTCTCTTCTCTTTCTCCTCTTCCTCTGATCTCATTCATCTCTCTTCTCTCATTCTCCTTTCTTCTCCTCCTCTCTTTGTCTGAATAGATCTATATATCTATATTGTGTAAGTTAATGCTGATGATAATGACTAATGAGTTATATCATTTGCTATGCACAAAAGGAAAATAACTTTTTAAAAATAAGAAATAGCATCATCTTTCTCCTTGTGTGTGTTGTGTGTTGTGTTTGTGTTTTGTGTTGTTTTGTGTTTGTGTGTTGTGTGTGTGTGTTGTGTGTGTTTTTGTGTGTGTGTTGTGTGTGTGTGTGTGTGTGTGTGTGTGTGTGTGTGTGTGTGTGTGTGTGTGTGTGTGTGTGTGTATGTGTGTGTGTGTGTGTGAGATCTAGTTTGTAATGCACCATAATCATAGGTTTTGTGTTGCTTGTGTGCTGTTATATGCCATGATGCACTGATTTGTTCCATTTTTTTTTCATGAATGTTGTTGTTGTATTCATTGCCTTTGTCTTTGACAGTATTCATTTTGTTTTGTGAAATCATGATTGTTATTGCAGAAAATGCCCATTTAATGGCCATCATTCATTCAACTTCTCTTTTTCTTCTATTTTTGTCCAGTGTACACTGTTAAATGGCCTGTGATCTTTTCAACAAAATTAGGCAACACACAACAGCTTTTTTGCCGGCAAGGAATTTTCTTTAACTGTGCTTTTCATTCTGCCTGTTGTCCTACTTGTTCCATGATATGTCATCTTGTATCATCCCTATTTTCTGTATTCAACTTTCTTAAACTGTCTATTCTCTTCCTTACTGTGTCTATTATAATTTCCACCCATATAATGAAAGCTACAGTGTTCAAGCATCTTGAATGCTAAATAATAATTTCATAAATTGACAAATTATGCAACTTTGGTCACATTTTACATGGCAGGTACCCTACATAGAGACCAGTGCCAAGGACCCCCCTCTTAATGTGGATTTGGCTTTCCATCAAGTTGTTCGGGTTATTCGGTAAGCATTGTTTTTAAAAGTTTTCTTAATTGCTTCAGCTCATCACTGTCTGGGTGATCCTGTTGGTTTTCATCTTAATTGGTAGTGTAGGGATTTTTATAATCTCCAAGGTTAAATTCAAGAGCAGGCCCGCCAGTGCCTTAATTCCCTTCATGTTCATATGCACTGTTTGCAGCAGAAGATCAAATATGCACTTTAAAGATCCCATAATTCATGTAAGTGATCAGTGGGTTATGGAAACATGTACATACCCAGCAAAGAACCCCAAAGTCAGACTGTGGCTACCTTCATGGTGGGCAAAAAATGGTCGCATATAGTTATATTTAAAATCTCAATATTGGTGTACCCCAGAATTCTAGCCAAGGAATGAAAAAAAAAAAGAATGAATTTGTAGTTTCTTTTATGCCTTGGAGCTAGAGCATAAAGTGACTTAGTTCAGTGTGTAAGACTATTTCTCCACTGTTGCCAACTAAAACAGGAAAATGGCTCTTTTTCTAAATATTGTGATAAAGGCTTTATTCTGTTAATTTTGAAAAGCCAAATGATTTACTTTCAGAGGACGGCCTTCCACTAGAGTGGATCAGCATAAAGAAACGGTTTTGGACAGCCGTCCGCTATAATGGATTTCCTGTTTGCAGATTTTTCATGTGGCATCCACTTGATTCTATGACTAGTGCAGCTTAACGTCGTATGCAGGGTGTTGTCAGGTGATTCCGTGTGTTCCGAACTCTTTGATTTGATCATGGTTGTAGAGAGTAGCTGACATAGAGTAGTGACACGGAGTACAAAATTCGGAGTATTTTCTTCATGCTAGTCAAAGCTCAAATATTGAAGTGAGAGCTTTAATCTTTCGATATGTACTAACCCAGTATGCTATTCATATGTTCAGAAAATTTCATTGTTTTATTATGTGTTTTGATATTTTTTATGATTTTTTTTTTACAAACCATTACAAATAAGCCATCTTTGGGGAAAAGCAAGGGAGAGAACTGGCCATCCCGAGTGAGTTAAAGATTTTGTAGACATTATCAAAACAGCAGCAAGTGGTTTGTATCTTTAGATATACGCAAATGAAATTATGTGTTCCAAAAATGTGAGAGCATTTCACTGTGACAATGTAGTGTCTATAATCTTAAAAGAAAACCTGTATTTACAATAAACAGTATTTAAAAGTGAAGTTACTATTTAGTACCAGACACTAGACACAAAGAAACCAAAAACAAATAAAAAATTATGGGAGTAGGTACCTGCAATAAATGTGACACTGCAATGCTTGTTAAAAGGGGGTCATGACAAATATTCTTTTATGCCTTAGTTCAGATATAAAAAGATGATTAACTGACTGGAATTTTTTTTTTTAAATCAACAAAGACAATTTAATTTGTTTATGCTTATTAAGGCAGTGAGTTTGGCCCAGGCCAAAAGCTGTGTCAGTTATTGATGTCAGCTAATGGCCAAGAAAAATCCTACTTCTACAGTTCTAGTAATCATAAAGTGCTATGTCTGAAGATAAAAAGGAATGAATCTAAAAATCATCTAAAAAATTTATTAAAAGCTTTAAAACAAATAATTTTGAAATCAGTCAGTTCATTACATGTGCCACCACCACTGCTTCTAAAATGCCCAGACTTGGGGTCACATGTAATCAACACCACCACTTGGCTACAAAACAACCCCCCCCCCCCCCCCAAAACCCAGCTTGTCCACAGCTCAGATTTGACCTGCATATTCAATATGAATTGTGAAATTTTGTCAATGCCATAATCAGATCTACAAAACTAGTAAAAACAAAAGAAACTGTTAGTACATTGCATTATGACACCACAAAATGAACAAACTTCGATGTCACAGACTGAATGGAGACAAGGTTACCAAACTATCTTCAAACTGATTTTGTTTCTCTCTTATGTTTATTGGCCAATTACAACCACTGAATATGACAAAATATGCAAAATAATGTACAGAAAAGGCCAACAGATGATGCCAGTAAAGAAATATTGAAATGAGAGCAAACCTTCATTCATGTGACTCTTTTTAAATTTCCACACATCTCATTTTTGTCAACCAGACAACACATCAGACTCACAAACAAAGAATACTGACACAAGAGCATGCATAAACATACTATTTGCCTAATCAGTTACAAATTCAGAGAAAAACACTTACCAAAAATTAATATTTTGCTGATTTCTCCGTCACTTTCAAATGACGCACGCTACCAGCAGAAAGAACTTGTGACCCTTCACTTTTTTTTCCATAATAGTCATTCTCACCTTCCAAAAACGCACAAAAACATCACAGATGTGCGTACTCTTCCATAATTAATCATGGGAGACAGGAAATGGCGGATTGCTGTGTGTGATAAAATTTTGCTGTGCATTTTGATTTTGCCTGTCACGAGAATCTCATCCTTGACTCCAAAAGGATTTTTTCAAACTACATGTACTCATTTGATTTGAAATATGAAACTGCGCTTGATATTGATTTTTGTTCAATAAATAATTGATTTCTATCTGATTTTCATGTAAATTATCACCTGCTGATTTGGAGCTGAAAGCAAATAATTGGTCGTGATCTGTGACCCGGCCCACAATGTACGAAATGCAAATTCACGATTGTTGTTTGTTGAGAAAACTATTGAAAAAACATCAGTTTTTCATGTGAGTACTTCAGTGCATCCTTAACCCTTACAGCACTGAATATTTGCTAATAATTACTTCTCCTATCCTGAATTTCTGCCCCCATGCTCTCCCCTTCAGTCCTATCAGCCGATTTCCCGGCAATAACATGACCAGAGGAGGGTTTGGTTTATAGTGATCCATCATGCGGCTAACTGTTATCAACGGACTCTGGAAAGTAGTTTTGGAAACACGGCTTTCCTCCAGAGAATGTTTATAGAGCTTCGTGTATGTAAAATTGAAACCCAGGTACCATTTTGCACTCTTCTGCACCTCAGAAACCCAGGAATTGAAAGAAAATTTGGTTGCGCCGGTTTTCTCCTTACAGGACTGAAGGGTAGCAGAAAAGCTGAGCCAGAAAACAGGCTTGCCATATTGAAAGGGTTAATCTTTAATTCTATAAAAGAATTTTTGACTAGGGGTTATGATATTTGCAGGAGTGAACTTAAGAAGTGAGTAGGGGTAAGCATTCTGGTTTTTGGTCACAATTATTTAGGCCATTTTTCGCGAGAAATTTCATGTAAACATAATTTTCTGTTGTGGGTCTTGTGGCTGCTCACACTGTTTGCTTGATATATGTAGAATGTATTCAGTGAGGATACATGATTCAAACATATTTTGTTTATGTGTAATGAAAAGTTTTAGAAGGTAACCTCCTGGTGACCTGAACAGTGGAGAAATACTCATTAAATATTTATATTATGAATAAACATTGCCTTGACTTTGTTGTGAATGTGAAAGGTTGAACATTATCTACTATGATATGAATAATCTTGACTTTTTTTTTTTGCTCTTAGTCAAAAACAAATAATTGTTTGAACATTTGTAGATCATGTCTAGTGACAGTTGTGAACAGTTTGCTTCATTGCTTGTGTGTGTGTGTGTGTGTGTGTGTGTGTGTGTGTGTGTGTGTGTGTGTGTGTCTGCGCATGCGTGTGCGTGTGCTGTTTGTGTATATATTTACAGGGCACAGCCTCCACATTTGAAAAACCAGAGGCGGAAACGAGTGGGCAAGAAGAAGAAGTGTACCATTTTGTAGCACATCTTTTTTCTTTTCTTTTTTTTCTCCTCCCAAGAACCCACGTGATGTTGCATCCATCCATGCCATACTACTGCAATGGGGTAGCTTTCATTGGAAGCTGTCTGCATAGTCTGCTTGCGGACATCAGACTACATGTGAAAAAATAGATTGGTCATAGAGGTAGACACATGCTGATGCACACCTCTGCATCCATGCATAAGAATGGCAGTAGGTATAATAACATGGGCATTGTGTATTAGCTGATGCATTGCTCAGTAGGTTGATGGCAATAAGTTGAGTCTGTTGTAGCAAATGATTAATTATGGGGGACCGAATGTAATGAGGTTGTGTAAGTGTCATATGTATTTCTTACATTGTTGTCCATATTTACTGTCTCACCTGTGTTTAAAATTTTTTTTTGCCTGATGTGTTGCTCTTTGTTGGCAGATGAGAATAGCTTGTTTTTGCATGTATGTACACACATGTTGTTTGTACACACATAATCGTGCACCATGTGGCATGCACACACATCCATGCGTGGAACGCACACATCCACACACCCGCCACACCACACACACACACACACAATTTTGTAAAAGATTGCAAGAGAAGTCTCTCTGTTTTGCAAATTTGCTCACATCCAAAAATTACCAAAATCTGATGTAAAACAAATTCAGCGAATAGAAAGATCTGAAAATGGCCAAAGCTGTGAAAATGAAAAGTAAAAATTGCTGATCAATGTGAGTCACTGCCCTCAGTCATTCCTGTACAGATGTATATCATTGGAGGGCTGGGCATGAACAGGGAGTATGAACAAGAAGGCTGTGAAGTGTAACAAGGTTTCCTGACTTAAAATTACCACATTTGAAGGCAGGTTTCAGGATTGCTGCTGTGGAGGCAGGGATCAGAGTTACTGCAAGGGAGTTGAAGATGGTCGGATGGAAAGAAAAATCCACTTTTCCACAACTTCCCTGAATTCAGCGAATTTTGCTTTTTTTTGTGTGGGAAATCTGTTTTATCATAGTTTGGTCTGATGAATCTTAATATTTCATGGGCTTGTTTGATATATATATATATACTTTACTTCTCTTTTCTTTTTTTTGTGAGGGGGGGGGTCATCTTTATTCAGAAAGCAGATGAAAAGACGGCAAATATTATGAGTTGGTGATGGCAGCCTGTGTTTTTGTTTTTAAAGGCAGCTGTGCTGTTGATTATGTTTTTACCATCATAATAACAAATCGGACAACTGGATTTAAAAGGGATGAAATCAAACTGCAAACAGAAAGAATGTTTAATGAGAAGAGAAGCTTTCATGTCATAAGGGTGGGTTGTTTTTGTTTGTTTCATTTTTTTAGTATTTTTTTGTTTTTTTTTTTTACCCTATTGAAAATCATGAATGTAGTTCAAAACAAAAGAATACCAACAACATGGCTGACATATGTGTTACTCTCCGGCTCTAATAAATGGGTTGTTCTGCATTGTTAGCGATTTCTTCTGCTTTTGTTCCACATCATGGAACAGCTATGCTTCTCTTCATCATATCGTTCAGATGTTCCTCTTTTCTTCCCCCAAGTATTTGTTCTGGAAAACAAACAAACCTTATCAGAGAGATAAGGTAAAGGTGTCCCATACATAACCTTTGTGGTCGTAGGGGGGCAAGGCATCAGAGACCTCAGGTTCTCTAGGGGCCAGCATATTGAGGGCGGCGCCCATCTCCTCTCCCTCACTGCTTTACCTTCCCTGACCCTCAAGAGGGCAGGTACCCATTTACAGCTGGGTGAACTGGGGGGGACTGTACTAAAGCCAAGGAGCACAAATGGCCACCCAAGAGGTTGTAGAAATGAAGATTTTTTCTAAAAGAACAACATTTTTAAAAGGAAATTTTTAAAATTTCGTTTTCTGCAAAAAGAGTTAATTGAATATTTGTAGAGGGGTTAATGCTTTTGCTTTTTTGCTTCGCTTTATATATGTACATTTTCAATGTTTCCTGCTTTCATGTGTTAACTTAATATCCAAGAAGAAATTTGATCTTTTTTTGTTTGTATTCATTCCGTGGCTGGAGCTCCAAGGTCTACCAATGGTGAGGTTTTTGCATATGCAGCTGGTTTTGCCCACCATGAAGGTGGCTGTGCTTTGACTTCGAGGAGGGTGTCTAGACATGACACCGTGTGTATGGTTTTTGTTGTTGTTTTTCGTGTGTGATTTTTTTTTGTTGGCTTTTTAAAATCTTGTCATATGCTCTCTTTGGCATGCAATGGCCTACTTTTCTGAAAATCAGAATGGGTTTCAACTTGTGCACAAGATGTTCTTCTCAAGGACTTTCAGGGGAATGGAGTTGGCACTGATGTCACCTCCAGGGGAAAAATCTCCTCAAACAGGTGTCTTGGTAGTGGCTCGAACCCAGACTGTCAGATCGCAAGCTCAAAGCTCTAAGCACTAGGCTATCCTGCGCTCCAGTGCTAGTATAAAATACATGCAAATTTCAGAAATCATGAGAGGAAAAAAAATCTATCTTTTCACCATCAATCAGATTGTGGGATTCAGTGTTATGACTGTTCAACTATCACATCTTTCATTTGCCTAGTTATTTCAAACTGCAATTCTTTTATTTTGTTTATTTTGTACAGTAAAGAAAGACATGGCATTGCAAGCTGAATTTTGGAATCTCTTTCACTCATGTTTGTGTCAGTGAAATGCTTAAAGAGTCATACCTCGTGCATGGCACTATATGATCATTCATGGGTGAATGTTGTAAAATTGAGTGGTGCTTGTTTTTAGTCCTCTTTGGTATGGCATCTGTTGAAAATGTTGTTTTGTAAATGCAGTCAAAAGTAAGGTGTTTTTGTTTTTTTCAAGTAACGTGCCAAACACTTCTGAACATGTTTTATTGTGAACTACAGTCAGATGTATGTATTCACGCCAGAAAATGAGAATTGTTGTGTATTTGAGAAGTTCGAAGCTGTACAGTATTGACAAGAGAGAGAGAGAGAGAGAGAGAGAGAGAGAGAGAGAGAGAGAGAAGAGAGAGAGAGAGAGATATTGTGTGTGTGTGTGCGTGAGTGTCACTGTATGTGTGTGTGTGTGTGTGTGTGTGTGTGTGTGTGTGTGTGTGTGTGTGTGTGTTTTATTATTATTATTATTATTTTTTTTTTTATTTATTCTTTTATATCGAGGATAATGGAATAAGCACTTATGTGCTTTTTTACATCCAGTCCCCATGTATACAGTTTTGTTAATCTTGTCATCTGTTCCCACCAGCACACAATGGCCTGCTCTTACGAAAAGTGGAACAGGATTTAACATGTGTGTAAGATGGTCTGCGTTCGTTCACACATGAGGCCTCAGTTTAAAGTCTCATCCGAAGGATTTTGTGTGTGTGTGTGTGTGTGTGTGAGTGTGAGTGGAGTGGTGAGTGAGTGAGTGGTGAGTGAGTGAGTGATGTGAGTGAGTGAGTGAGTGAGTGAGTGAGTGAGTGAGTGAGTGAGTGAGAGAGAGAGGACTGATGAGACTGACTGACTGACTGACTGACTGACTGACTGACTGACTGGCCGGCTAATTGCCTCAGTATGAATGTATGTATACATGTGTGTACCTTTATTGATGTTGTTGCTGCTGCTGCTTTTGTATCTACTGGTGTTACAGACAATGTCTTTTTTTATATTATCATAATATGCACATTTTCACTATTATATATGAATTCATGAACTTATACATCAGCAGATATTTGCCAACATTCTGTCGTGCCTTTGCCTGTCTAGTGAAAGGACAATTGTTTACATTCAAGAAATCATGGAGAACTAACTGTTTGCATAAGCCACACATTTTTACACCCATTATTTTTGTGATGTTCAACAAATTGATGACTTAAGGTAGAATGTGAGACTCGTATCCATAATCTCTGCCTTGTGGACCAGGAGATGTGTTGAAATGTAGAAAACATGGTACCAGGTTTGTTTGATCATATTTTAGTTTAATCTTCTTCACACAGATGCCTTAAAACTATACAAGATAAAGCATTGTGTGTTTTTAGCTTATAGTCTTGTATGCATGGAAGGAAGCTGCCTTGATCCCTGAAGATGTGTGATTCTTTTTACAAAGAATATTTTTGTTTAAAAAAACTTAGTCCTCTGTGGTTATTCTCAGTAGTTGTCACATGTGTTTCCTTCCAGCTGAAACTAAATTGTTAACAGTTAAATTCAATTTTTGTGTAATTTCTTTTTTTAATTCAGGGTCTTCCCTCTCCTCTCTCTCTCTCTCTCTCTCTCTCTCTCTCTCTCTCTTCTCTCTTCTCTCTGTCTCTGTCTTCTCTCTTGTCTCTCTTCTGTTCTCTGTCTGTCTGTCTCTCTCTCTCCCTCCTTCCCTCCCCATGGAGTTGCTGGGGGTTCCTGCAGTATGAGTAGTATTTAGAAAATCTGTGTTAAAATTCCCCCCCTTTCTATTACTGCCTTTGTTTCTGTCTTTTTCCTGATCTTTCTGTGTTTCCTGTCTTGATTTTTTTCTGCATTCACTGTCCATTCTCTCTCTTAAGTTGAAGCAAGTGTGACATTTAAAAAAACAGAAAGCCAGCATATGGTGTTGTTGCCTGTACTGTTTTGTTCAGGCGATTAAGTAGCAATATTGTATCCATTGAGATGTATACAGGATGTTCATTCTGTAGTGTTATTTGCCTATAATTTATGGTACTTTATATGAATTTTTTTTTTTAGCACTTTGAAAATACTTGATATCTTTTTCATGCTTTTGTTTATAATCTGGGGATGATTGAAGTAAGTAGAATGGCTGGCATCCTCAGCACGCCTGGTTTTATTGGCCTTAGGGAGTTAGTACAAGTTAAGATACTGTGTCATTTAATGCCAGGGAGGGTTTGTTGTTGCTGTTTTTGTTTTCCCATCAGGCTGAATGTGTTTGGAATTGGAGGGGATGAACTTCTGTTTAGTTTAGTCTGGAAGTGACTATTCCTGTGGGTTTTGATGTTAAAGGAGGTGACAGTCCCCATATAGCCCTCTTTGTTGGCAGAGCTATAAAAACTTGAAATAAAATTAACTTCCAAGTTATTGAAATGAGCTGAGAAGACTCAGGGATGAAGTTGACCACATTGTTTAGAATGACCACAGTAAAATATACACAAGCTTTTTAATAAACAACAACAACAACAAAAACATTTAAAAAGTTGAATGACTTTTCACAAATTTTCCAATTTTGCTTTTTGTCTTGACTTTTTGTTTTCTATACGTTGAAATAGCTTGTGCCTTTTGAGAATCTTTTTCACTCCTAGCAGATTGTGCCTTTTGTCAGTTGGAATTGGTTAGCATGATTGTCCATGCCTACTTTTGAAATGCATAAAAACAGAATGAACGCATAATTTAAACATGAGTTGTTAGACCAAGAAGATTTGAATGTCATAATATTACATTTGTATATTCTGAATGATGTATGCAACATCATTTTTTGTTCTTTTTTTTCCAAAATGAATCTAAAATGTCAAAGCTTCTTGTGTGCTGGGACTGAAAAAATGCCTTATGTTTGGAATGAAAAGTATGTCAAATTTACATACTGGATGATGTACAATTCTCATCATGGTTGATTACACAAGGTGTTGTTTATTTTTTATTGATGTTGTGGTTGACTGGCTTGTGTTATTGCCAAAGTTCATCACATGTTAGTCATTGAAGGCTGCATTTCGTATCCTG
This sequence comes from Stramonita haemastoma, assembly GCA_030674155.1. Classification (NCBI taxonomy): domain Eukaryota; kingdom Metazoa; phylum Mollusca; class Gastropoda; order Neogastropoda; family Muricidae; genus Stramonita; species Stramonita haemastoma. Next base: position 40,126,915 of record CM060317.1, on the reverse strand, counting down.
GTACAAACCAAAATATTCCATTTTGATGTCAGATTGCTGGCAACCATTTCTTTTATAGCCAGCTTGTAATTCTGTCTCTTCATGTTTGTTTTATTTTTGGGTGGAATAATATTTTGATAAATTCTTATTATGAATGCAATGTCACTTTACAATAATTATGGACTGTCTTTGTGACCATGTATTCTTTAAAAAAAAAATTGTCAGTTTGAAGTTGGGATTTTTTTTTTTTTTTAATAAGATAAAGAGCTGGATTGTATAATTTGGCAATGGGAACAAATGTTGATAGTAGTTTTTAACCACCCAAATTGTTTGCAAGATGCTTTTATCTGTTGCAAATCAAATTATTAGTTTGTATTCTGTAGTTTTGGAATCATCTGCCAGCATAATGATCAACATCCCTATTCATGTTCCCCATGGGAGGGGTACTTGTGTCTTTTTTCAGTATGGGTTTCCACCGTCAATAAAAGTTGTACAAGAAATGTCTTCCTTTCTGTAACTGTTTTTGTCTGTCACCTTTTTCTCATTGTTTTGTCTTATCTGTTCACTTATCTCTTGCGTCATTAGAAGTTGTCATGGAACTAGGTGAAAGGGGTATTTAACTATTGCTTTCTGTGCCTAGGATTGAGAATTGCCAAATGTAATGTGTGTGTGTGTCGGGGGGATAGTCTTTTTAAACCTGTGCTTTTTATGTAGAATTCAGAGGTAGGGTTTTGCTTTTTGTTGCTGTCCTGCTCTGAAATCTGCCTGTTCTCAGCTTGTGGCTTTAGTCTGTTCAGGAGGATTTTTAGCATGACTTTACTTGGATGGCCGATGGTCCGATAGTTTTGGCATAGTTGTAAGTTGACTTTCTTCAGGAGAGTGGTAATCAGGGACTGTGTCCAAGGTGTTGGCCACTCGCCTGTCTGCCAGATCTTACTGCAGATAAGTAGCGCATATGTCATTGCCTGTCCTCCTGCCTGGACCAACTCTGAGGGATTGTTGCCCACTCCGACATACTTCCCTTCTTTAGTGAACATCTGGATTGGCCAAGATTGTCCTACAGTGAACAGTGCAAGGAGGGAGATGAAGAGGCAGAGAAAACAACAGGATGACATCACTGGCCTCAAGTAGAATGATTGATATACTGTAGAAAACCGAGAACTGTTAGTGGAGGAAGCTGGTTGCAAAATCTTCAGTCGTACCCTTATGGTTGACCAAACAGGATAGGTGAAGATTTTTTTTTCTTTTTGAAATAAGTTGTTTCTTGTTAGTCTGCATTAGGGGTATATCGTTGGCATATTGGCTTGAGTGCAGGAGTTGTACTTGATTTTTTGCCTTCATTCTTTGGGTGTTTTCTGGACATTAGCCAAGGAGTGAACTGGACTACAAGTCAAACTTATAGATAATACAACCAGCTTGAAAGTTTGATGTTTGACTCGCTTCATGGTATTCTGTGCTTGGCTGTTGTCCAATCATGGTTTAAAATGTGAAATATCCACTTTTTGTGCTGCTACGGTCAGTGGACATTGAGTATGTGATAATTATGTATGGGAAATGGATAGGATTTACTTTTTAGCTGTGTCATGTGTAATGACTACAGTACCATATCCACCTGTTGAAGAGGACTATTATGAAATCTGCATGTAACCCACATATTTGGGGAATGCTTGATTCATTATGTAGACATCCTTGCCAGAAATCATGTTGTTGTGACACAAAGGTAGCAGTAACTGGTATCGTTTCCAGATGGTTGTGGTCTCACTCTTCAGTTGTATTCTGACCAGTGTGACTTGTATTCAAGTAACTGGATGTGAAGGTACAGACATAAATTTTAAGTTTTAATGTAAACATTTATTTCTCCAAGTTTGATGTATGAAGTTTTATTATTCAATATTTTGAACTTTTTAGTATCCAGCACTGCTGGTATGTAAGGGTTGTACTTAATTAAATTTTTTTTTTTATACTTCTGGTGGTTGCAGTCTTAACATTTCTTAAACAATCTCTCAGAAAGTCAGTGCCAAAAGCCTAAGATATGTCAAAATTTGTCAGATATACTCAGTTATCAATGCAGGTTTTGGGGGAAAGGGGAAGAGTGCTCACTTTTGGGGGGGAAGAGTAATTTTTCTGTCTATGTGGAACACTTGGACAGTATATATATCTGAAGATTTCACTGCGGTTGTGCCTTCAACATTCGTCCCAGTACTGCCATGTACATACACATAATAATAAACTTTCAAACATCAGAACTAGGTGTGAAATCATTTGTGGCAATGTGCTTTGTGTGTTTAAGTGGAGTATTGTCCAAGGACTACTGTGTTCATTGTGATTTTGTTCAGTGCACAGCTGCCCTCTGTCATGCTAGGTTCAAATTACTTTTAAAGCATATTGTGTTTTGTATTCATACTCATTTTCCTGTTGAATTCATTTTTCATTGAATTTTTGCCATATTCATGTCATGTATATTTTTGTCAAAAGATTTTGCAGATGGTGTATTAATATATTACCTTTTATTGAACTGGAGTGCACCAGATCTGAAGTAAAGTGCTGTTGATTAAAAATTTTTTTTTTTTTAAATGGCAACTAAACAAACCAAAAGGCTTTGACAATTAATTTTTTCTATGAAAGAGTTGGGTTTGCTTTAGTTTTCTGACAGCAATCCAAAATATATCGATCTAATTTATCTCCTGAAATATGCAGTGATCAACAAACAATTTCCTTAGGTTGGATTATGGACAGCAAAAAGTATAGTTTTATTATTGACTTCCGACAATGAATCAATGGCAATTGGGTTTTTAATTGACTAAAATTTTAAGTGATTTGAAATGTTTGATACATGTTTACATTGAACCACAAGCATCCTTTCATCATTTTATTTTCAAGCATTTTGAACTTTTCCATTGAATGAGACAGGAATTCAGGTAAATTCCTTTAATCATCCATTTCAAGATTTGTGTTTATTTTCATTGCTTTTTGTTTTCTCCTGCTGCTGTATATCCATCCATTTTGGTTTTATGTTCTTGTGTGTCTTTTTTCATAATGGCTCAAATATTTTTGAATGTCTCTCCAAATGTTTATGTACAATGTGATAATGTTTCTTTGATTAGATTTTTACACCCTTGCACTACAAAAGTAAACAGTTTTTTTATTTATTACAAGTGTGTATGTGTTTACACTGATGAGATTGTGAGACTGAGTTTTATCACTGTAATTAGCGAAAAATGGGAATCGAAATGTTCACTCGTAGTATTTTATAACTTGCCCAGGAAATTGATTTGCACCATATCAAATTGCAGATCAACTATTCTGCTTTTCTTTGTGCATGTTTCAGATAAGAAAATCAAACTGAATGTCTACGTCCTTCAGATGAAACTATGTAAACCTCCTGTGTGCCAATGCACACAGAACATCTTGCGCACAGGTTACACACCTGTTCCACCTTTCGGAAGAGTAGGTAATTTCGTGACGGTAGGAACATGTGACAATTAAAAAAAAAAAAAAATGTATGCACACAGGTGTGTTTCAACACCTTTCCTGAAGTTGGAATGTGGTTACTTAACCCTCTTCCATTCGCTTTTCTGACCAAGAAACTCCTCCTAGTATTCGGAAAATTTCAATCTTTTTCTAGTAAAACACAGTTCCTTAGTAATATACACCACCATATAAAAACTACTGATAGTAGAGTCTTGAAATTTGACAGGAATGTTCATAAGTTGTCATAGTTTACTTTGCATCAAAATTTGACAGTCCTGCTTATATATGTCGTGTTGCTGTCCCCCTTTTTGTCACCAAATCAAGGTGACAACATGTTCACTTCATGCTGTTAGTAAAATAATATGCTCTAACATGCACATCATGCACTAGTATGAGTCAAAATTTAAAAAAAAATAGTGTCCTACCTACAGGCCCTCTGTAGGATTCCACGTCAGGGTAATCGATTGAATAATACACATCACATGAAGATTGTCACCAAGTCCATTGTCTGGGATTGTACAGTTTTTCTACATACTAAAGAGAAATAAAAAATACGCAAACACGGTACATTATTTATTCACGGGATGGATTGCGTCGTGCCTTGAACTGGGCTTTGATGTCATTGAGAAAGGGCCTGATCTTGTAGAGAGGGTCGTACTGGGGGCTGTCACGTCCAGGTGTGTCACTTGTGTCTCTCAAATGAAAATATTGATTCAGCTTCAAAAATCTTGTTTTGGGCATGACAGTACTGATCCATGAGTGAGAAAACTTGGGGTCAGTGGACCAGTACATATGTATTCTGGGCAGACGATTGATTCCCATCATTATCAGTATAGACAGGTAAGCCCTGATCTCCTCAGGTGTTGTGTCTGTCCACAAAGGATCAGAAGCCACACCTCTAGCAGCGATCTTTTGTTTAGCATACTTATTTGTCTCATCTGCCGCACTACGAAAAAAAGTTGGGGAAACAAACAGAAAAAAATAATCCAGGGGCTTGGCACTGAGCGGTAGTGTGTGTACAGGGCCTGCAGGCAACTGAAAATCTTTCACTGCCAGCGCTGTGTGCGCCGCGCGCCACGTCGTCTGCAAATTTAGTAGTGGAATGTTGTCTTCAGGGTCACTTTCTACTGCATAATCCTCATCTATTTCATCCCTTCCTTCTTCAGTTTCAATTTCAACATCAGATTCTCTATTCTGTTGTCTTTCAATCTCCTCAACTTGACGCATAATTTCGTCAATTTCATCTTCTGGAAAATCTTCCCACATTTCATCTTCGTGCTTTGCCGCCATTCTTAACTATGAGAAAATGTGTGAATGAAAATGAGAGACGCTGACTAATTTCTTGAGAATGGAAGGATGTGTGGTGCCAAAAATAGTACTGAAAAGCCATTGGGCTATCCTTACTATAGCGGGAAAAGTCACTCATGGTGTGTGTGAACTTGTTCATGCTCACAGCGTGATGGAAAATACCCACTGGCCGCGAGCGATTCTCGGCATGCTGCGGCACGATAAAATAAATGGGGCCTTTTCCGAAAAGCCCGCTGCGGCATTAGAAAATGGGAGAGGGTTAAATAGTTGGGGGCGAGGTCACACATGCAAAAATCTCACTATTGGTGAAACTCAAAGCTCTAGCCAAAAAATGGGGGGCAGGGGGGAATCAAACATATGCACTTAGTTGAAACAACCAAATACACAATAAAAATCCCACCTTTAAACATCTACTGCTTCAATTTCAAGCATACACACAAACAAAGCAGCCATTTCGTTTTGTAACTAGAATAATTTATTTTTTTGAATTGGTAGTAAGTAGATATTGTATTGCAGTTTCACTGCCTGCCACTGATGAACAGTACAGAATCTACTGTTGAGTTCACAGGTCATATCTGGACTTTGCTACCAACATTTCTAACTTTTGAAGTTACTGTCTTTCACGAGTGGCATAAGTGATTTCATAAACACTGAAAATGTGGCAAACTTTCTTAGAACAACAGAAAAGATCAAACTTGTTCAAAGGTAAGCAGTGGAATTCATCCAAAGCAAAAGTAACCAAACACCAAAAAAGTTGCAAGTTGAAAAGTCACAGCTTACAGGTAATCAACTTTATGCAGCTCCAGTTTATTCATACAAGTATTGATTAGGAAACATGAATGAAAAAGGCAGGAAAGGGGAGCGGGATCAAACAAAACAACAGAGCAAGAAAACGTGGCCTGTCCTCCCTTTTTCAAGTAAAGCGTTGTACAGACTGACTCGGCACTACCTTGCAAGCTGGCCCTTATGGCCACTGAGTACAGTCCTCATTGCTGAGGGGAAAAGGATGGGGAAAAGCCTAATCGATCTCAACATGGCTCTGAACGAGCTACATCAATCAGAAGTCTGTTTAAATGACTTAAGCAAAGTGAACAACACTAAAAAGTAATGATTATTGAGGGCAACGTGCCAACTCATTTTTTCTTCATGAATTTAGTAATGAGAAAATTGGAAAATTCATAAACTTGTAAGTAAAGGGGAAAAAAAAAAGCCCAAGCAGTCAAAAACCATTTAAAATCAAATCCAACGTTCTTGTTCGAATATAGTTCCTGTATCTTGGTAATTTTTTTTTCACAACCTCTTCCAGAAGCCACAAATGAACTCATCATAGAGACTTCCTACTTTTTCAAATCAATCAGATCCAAGACTTGGTTTCGAACAGAAGCACACCAAATGGGAGAAACAAAAAAATCAGGTATCACTGAAAATGTCAACACTTTCTAACTGTACAAATTCTTTACAAGACCAAAGCATTATAAGAGTTCAGCTTACTTGAAAGCCTCCAATTGTGAAGAAGAAGGGAAAAAAATCAACTGTCAACAACAAAAAGAAACTACATCTAAACGCAAATCAAGTCAACGGTGAATCAGAATCCAAGCCTGTACAGAACTCTGCACTAAGCCCTTCTGACTATAGTGCACCAGAAAGTGAAGTTTCCAAAAGCATCCAAGAACTACTAAGTTTTCATTTTCTCCCAAAGCTTAAACACTGCTCTACTGGGCACAAGACACCTTCTGTAATGCCTTTTAAAGGCCAGGTATCAAACTGGTCGAAGTCAGAATGGAGAAATGATATTCTAGAATTTTTTTTTTTAGTAAACATTGTTTAAAGTATCTTAAGTACAAGATAATGTTTACTTTTTGGAATCAGCACTGCTAACGAAGAAAATTATGGAAAACAAGCAAGGTTCCCCCCCCCCCCCCCCCCCCCCCCCCCGAATTATTGTGTTCAATCAATAAAGGTACTGAAGAAAACAGTAACTGCACAGCAACTTTTAAATTGTGTGAGGGTTTTTTTTCAATAACTGCAAAAATAAGAATAATAAAATGGGAACAAAAACGTATCCCATTTTGTAAACTTTATTAATGAAAAGAAAAAAAAATTCAACAAGTATCAAAAAATACTCTCCATTTCTTAACAAGAAGACAAAACTGATCAAGCAATGGTCTTACTTGCTCAAAATCTTGTTTTACATCAATCAAAATTCATGCTCAACCTGATCATTTGCTGTTCTTGTTGTCATTATTCATCATGCTAAATACCCCCCAAATAACTCAAGAGACAACAAAACAGCTGAGCAAGACTTGAAAGGCCACTGCTGACCCAAGCCTGTCTGATGTCAGGCAGGCAGGCCCTTTACGTTTTTATTTCTCTGTTATAAACTCCATGCTGCTCCCTGCAGTATGTCTAGCCAGTCTCCATCACCTCATCTCCAGCATGATGTGAGAGCAAAGAGAGAAAATGAGAGCCACACTGTGGGGTAGCTCAAACCTCATCCTACCATACCCAAAAAGCCACTAGTTTTTCCACAAGGATTCTTACAGGGGGTGGGGGTCAAGACAGAAGATCTATGCAAGACGAGCGGAACTCTACAAAGACGATGTGCTAACGGTCTACAAAGTCTCCAGACAAAATATCTACAGAACCCCCAGCTCATTCCTGGCTGGGATCTTTTCACTTTGAAAGATCTACTTGAGACAAAAAGTGATTGATTGAAATAAAAGACAAGTAACACATTCCTTTCTTAACATGTCCGTTTATGATGACATCTTGAACAGTCTTCATTCTATTACTGTACTTCTGTAAGCACTCACAAAAGACATGTTTTTAAAGTCACTGAAAGTATACTTAGCATGTATGCTTTATCACCTTCAACTCAAAAGGGGCCAAAAAATAAAGACAACCGAAAACTTAAAAAAAAAAATCTTACTGATGAATGCTTACTGCAGTCTTATGCCAGTCTAGCTATGAAATAGCTAGTGTTCAAGGAGAAGCAGAAACTCAACAGAACAGGCAGGAAAAAAAACAAAAAAACTGGCGGCTGGCAGTTGGCAGGCTCTTTGGTATATGTCTGGGTAACGGTCAGATGATCCCATCTCTTACCCCCACTGACCTCAAAATCATCATTTCTGTTCCGTTTGGTGGAGTCTGAAGCATGTATCACAATAAACACACTCAACAACACTTGTCAACACCTCAAGCACAAGCTTCATCTTTTAGAATACAAGCATTCATGGAATACCTCAGGCACCACACAAACTGGCGAGAAATAACACTGAGGAAAGGGAGGAATAGCCAAAAGTCTTGCTTTAGGGTTCTTATCACAAGACGCTTGAGTAATACTTGGTAGTCTTTTGGGGGGTAACAGATGGGATGATCGTTATCAGTGGAGTGTCAGAACTTCAGTGTTAATTGCCATTCATTTGTGGGCCTTGGCCCGGCTGTTGGGGGCGACCAGGACGGCGAGGCTGGGGGAGACTCTGCATGTTGTTCATCAGGGCACGGGTACGCCTCTGAGCAGACTGGCAGGCATAAAAATGTCCTATTATTGTCACAGGCACTTCATCCTGCTCTCCCTGATCTTCAGGCACCTGAACAATGGCCCCACTCACGCGCTGCATTTCTTTTACCTGAAAGAAATCAGATCAATCAATGTTCAGGTTAGTTCTCTATGTATTGGATCTGCATTTCATTTTCCGTGTTCCTTATGGCACCACTAATCATAGGCCATATCGATGTCACCACTCCGTTATTCCAAAACTTGCACCAAAAACCATTTTAAATTTAAACTCAACAGGTAATAAACCCCCATCAATATCAAATGCCATCTATCTGCACAAGAAATCACTCCTTAAAGGTAAAGGTGTCCCATAACCTAGGTAGTCGTAGGGGAGTGAGGTGTCAGAGACCTCAGCTTCTCTAGGGGCCAGCATATTGAGGGCGGCGCCCATCTCCTCTCCTTCACTGCTTTACCTTCCCTGGCCCTAAAGAGGGCAGGTACCCATTTACAGCTGGATGAAGTGAGGGGACTGTACTGTAGCCAAGGCACGCAAACGGTCACCCATCCAATTGGTAACCAGCTCGACGCTGCTTAACTTGACTGGGGGAAAGCGAGCACTTGACCACTGAGCTAGGTTAGTTAAAGTCTGTCCCGAGCCTTAAGGCTCATCAGGCCGGTGCTTATCCCGGTTTCTGTGGCGTTAAGCGACTGAGAGTCATAGACTCCCCCCTGGATAGGACGCCAGCCTATCGCAGGGTTAACCCCCAACACAAGGTTGGTACCCCCTTTTACACCTGGGTGGGGTGAGAAAATAGCCGTAAAGTGCCTTTTCCAAGGCACAACGCCATAGCCGAAAGATGGGATCGAACCCGCAACCTTTAGATTATGAGTCCAACGCCCTAACCACTAGGCTACAGCAGCGGCGACCACTGAGCTATCCTGCCCATAAATTTACTCTTTAGGGCAACCCAAAACAAAGCTTATGCTGGGGATGCCAACCAGCCCCCTGAACTGTTCTTTGCTTATCCTCCCTCCACATGATACACAGTTTCACACAGTTTTTATGGCTTCCACAAGTCCACCACACATGGAATGTGTCCCATTATGTTTAAAGGTAAAGGTATCCCATAACCTAGGTGGTGGTAGGGAAGCAAGGCACCAGAGACATCAGCTTCTCTCGGGGTCTACATATGGGGGCAGCGCCTATCTCCTCTACATCGCTGCTTTATCTTCCCTGACCCTAAAGAGAGCAGGTACCCATTTACAGCTGGGTGAACTGGGGGACTTTACTGAAGCCAATGCGTGTAAACGGTCACCCATCCACTTGGTAATCATACTTGATGCTGATGCTTGATGCTGCTTAACATTGGCTTGGGGAAACCGAGTGCTGTGAAGGATGAAGCCCTCTTCCTACTGTCCATAGCCACTCTGAACTTCCCGCTATATTTTCTTCTTTCTTCTCTGACAAAGTCCCAACATTCGTTCCAAACTGGATCAAACTTCTTTCCAACCTGTGCCTCCTGATCCCCAATTTACAGGCACTCCTCTCCTTTTCTTTCGTCCAACAACCGAGAAAGAAATTCAGACAATTCTCAGAGAAATGACCATAAAATCATGGATCTCGATCCTGTACCTGCTTCCCTTTTCACTCAGTGCATTCCACAGCTAATACCTACAATCACGAAAGTAGTAAATTCATCACTTCTTTCAGGAAATTTTCCACCAGCTCTCAAAACCGCTATAGTCACACCTCTACTAAAAAAGCACGATCTCGACCCTAACATTCTGAAGAACTATAGACCGTTTCTAACCTACCTTTTATCTCAAAAGTCCTTGAAAAAGTCGTTCTCAGACAACTCAACAGCCATCTTCATTCCAATAGCCTCCTTCCGCCTTTCCAGTCTGCCTATCGCGCCAACCACAGCACTGAAACCACCCTAGTGCACACCTTAAATACGCTTCTACACGCTTCTGATACAGGAAAAATATCCCTTCTCACTCTTCTCGATCTATCTGCAGCTTTTGACACTATAGACCATTCAATTCTTCTCTCTCGTCTTCAAAAAACGTTTGGCATCACAGGCACAGCTCTCACATGGTTTAATTCATACCTTACCGATCGATTCCAAACAGTTGCAGTAAACAAGATTCAATCCAAACCTGTCAAACTGGAATGTGGAGTCCCGCAGGGATCAGTTCTGGGCCCTTTTCTTTTCACTCTATACACTGCTCCACTGTCACATATAATAAACCGTCATCAAATCAACTATCATTTCTATGCCGATGACTCTCAGATTCTAAGCTGTGATACTCCTGAAAATCTACCTTCTCTCTTGATAAATATGTCCTACTGCCTTGAAGATATCCAAAACTGGATGATACAGAATAAATTACAGCTAAATGCAGATAAAACTGAAGCCATGCTGGTAGGCACCAAACACAAACTTTCTTCCATTACTACAGCTTCAGTAGAATTCGGCAATACTTCAGTCACTCTTACCACTGCTGTAAAGTATCTAGGGGTTGTAATCGACAACACACTATCCATGCAAAAATTCATCACCCAGACCTGCCAGTCATGCTATTATCAATTAAGACGTATTAGTGCAATTCGGAAGTACCTGTCCACTGATGCAACATCTAAACTCGTCACGTCTCTGATTCTTTCACGTCTGGACTATTGCAATTCTCTTTTGGCTGGTCTGCCAGCATCATCTATCCACTCCCTTCAACGTATACAAAACTCCGCAGCTCGACTGGTCCCCAGAAAGAAAAAATCTGAGCACATTACTCCTCTCTTGCAATCTCTCCACTGGCTGCCTGTGCCACAGAGAGTAACTATAAGATCAGTACTCTCTGTTATAAATGTCTTTACAAAACAGCACCCTCCTACCTCTGTGAATGTCTTTACCCGTACACTCCTTCTCGTTCCCTCCGCTCTGCTGCAGATACCCTGCGCTTACAAATACCTAGATTCAATCAATCCACTGTTGGCCGTCGCTCTTTCTCTGTTTCTGGTCCAGTGATCTGGAACAACCTCCCTCTCTACCTTCGTAAAAAGCCTACCTATGACACATTTAAATCCAGCCTCAAGACACACTTATTTCAAAGCTAAGAACTTCATCTGCCCCTGCTCTCAACAGCCGAAATATCCACCGCCCTGCCAAAGTGTTTATACTCTATGTGTGTTTATACTCTGTGTGTGGTTTGTGTGTGTGTGTGGTGCGCTGTGCATTGACTTCGTTAAAAATTTTTAATTGTTGTTGGCTGCATGCGCAAGAATTGGTTGAATGCAAGCGCTTTGATTTGTTTTTGCAAGATATAGCGCTATATAAGTTCCATTTATTATTATTATTATTATTAAGGATGAGCTATCCCATCCCCACTACACTATATTAAACACAGGCAAAAAAGCAACATTTTGAAAAGGACAGTGAAGATGGGTTTTATATGTGGCAATGGACCAAATGCAGAATGTAAGATTTCCAGGGAATACAAATTTTCACCCAGAAAAAACTTTTCCAGAAATTTCCTTTAACATGACAAAATTCGTGTACATGCTATACTGAAGCAATACAATTATTTTGACCATAAGTAAAAGCTCTCTTCTTTTTTCATATGTAATAAGCTGCCGTTAATAAAGAAAAAGGTTAATCATTGATCTTAAAACTAATTCTAACAAATGGAAAATTCATCTATAATTTTAACTTAAACACAGACTTACCTTCGACTTAACTATTTTGGACCAACTAGGCAGTTGGCTGTAGTGAAAACCCACAACTAAAAAGCTGATCAAAATGTGGTGTTACCGACAGTAAAGCTTACATTTTGTCCTCCTTTTCCGATGATGCGTCCAATGGCAGATTTTGGCACCACCACCTCAGAGCGGAGATGTATCTCATCTGTTGATGCTAATCTCATCTCCGTTTTTACTTTCTCAAAAATATAGAACTGTGCCTGAAACATACAGAAAATGCTTTAACTATTAATCTCATATACAGAACTATCCTGAAGTTGCAATGGGGTTACCTTTATGGTGGGCCAAAATGGTTGCATACGCAATATCATCAGTGAACCTTGGAGCTCTAGCCAAGGAACGACCCCCCCCCTCCCCCCCAATGACATAACTTCGTTTTCACAGGAGGATTTGGCCGGGGAGGTATATTCAATATCTTTCTGCTAAACAACAGATTTCCATGAACTTTCACAAAAATGAGTGAAAAAGCTTGGTTCGCACAATGAATGCAGTTCTAGACATGACAGTCATGTTCATTTATCATTCATTTACGTACTTTTGAATCATGATGCAATCTGTAGTAAACATAAAACACTGAAAAACACAATTGTCTGGATGGTATTTGCATGTTTTCTTTATGGAAATGCAGCAGTACTAAAACAACAAACAAGAAACATAAACCAGGTTTCTATTTTCAATCCCCCCCCCCCCCCTCCCTTCCAACTTGTTGGCCGTGATGTCAATCACAGCACACTGGCAAAATGCAGAAATCATTTACTATCATCACTGGCCAAGCCATACACACAAAGTCCAATTCTTTTAAAGGGTTCTTCAATCCTACCCTGCTTCAAAATACACTACCCTATACCAATTCAGCCAGCATCACTGAATCCTCTGTAGTGTGTGGTTCTTTAGCACACTTGGGTTAACTTTCTAGTAGCTTTTTTTCAAATGGTACTTGTTCCCACGTTTCTGTCTGATAAAGCTTTCATGTTTGTTACAGTCCTCTGTAACTTACAACTTTGTTTTTTTCCTAACAGTCGCTCTTACCTTCCACTGAGCTTCTGGTGTACCAGTGATGATGACTCTGCGTTCCTCCACATTCTGTTGGCCTTGGTGGCTTGCCTTGTCACTTCCCCCACCATTTTTCCCTTCTGCTCCCATTATCTGCAACATGGCAAAGGAAGGTAGATGGCATGAATGAACAGGCCCAGCACTTTTTCTACACAACGGACAGGTTTTGGTGACAATGACCCATCTCCTCCCTACCCATTCAGCACATTCATTTTCTTGATTATGGGATTCACAAATTCAGCCTATGCAAGAAATTGAAAAATTGCACAGACAACTGTTTTGCCATGAAGCATTTTTTGTTTGTAGATTGAAGAACTAAATGATTTGATCTATGGTGAACTTGGAAGCTTTCTCATGCTTGTAATATCATAGACTCTAAGTGCAGTAACATCAGTGTGCCCAGGTTAGTTGTTTCTGCCTCATGTAAAAAGCCCATGTCATCTACATGAGCCTTTCTCAACAGTAAAGTTGGTGAAGGAAAACCATCTACAGTGGCATTGGACATTTTGGCCACAGCAATAACAACTGAGGAGATTTGCTTGCTACCTTCTGGCAAACAATTTTAAACACTTTTTTAAGCACCCTAACAGAAAGAGATACACATACCAACCACCATGGTGCAGTGGTTAGCAGCTTGGATTTCGGACTGGAAGGTCACAGGTTCGAATCCCATAAGAGTCATAGGGCTTTTTTGGACTCCGGCCAGCTCCTATGCAGAGTGAGTGTGCTAAGGGCTCAGTGGGAATACTGGGACCTCACAGTCGAGCTTCATCCACTTCACGGTTGCGAATTTGAGAGTGTTGCTCAAATTACCTGACCAACACAGCTGGTGTCTTATCTCTCTGACCCGGTTGATGCCAGGATATACTATGATAGTAAGTGTAGAGTGCAACCCAGTCAAGTAGTCTCAAAGCGAATGCACTTCCACAGCAGCACCATACATCGTCGTCATCACCATTGATCATCAGCAATAATAAAAATTGCCTCTGATTCGGAGGACCCTGTTGCTCTGGTCTCATGGTCACCTCCGATTTGGTTTCCCCATACACTTCTGAGCCTGTGGTGAGTTTGTGTCAAAGCCTTTGGGGTTAGAGGTTTGCAGGGGACAGTCGTTGGAGGGACGTTGTGGTCACCACCTCAGGTGGGTGTCTCACCCAGTTGGGCTCCGAGACCAAGCTAATACTGTCGTTAGTAGGGGGCTAAGAAGGTGGTGTCCTGCATACGTTACATAAGAAGAGGCACCACTGAACACCTTAAAAGTGACCTGGCAGAAGTCAGAGCGTAGAATTGGGAGAGAAAAAAAGAGGAAACTAAGCTGGGGTCCAGGGGCCGCTTAGGCCCGGTGGGGTGCAGGGGCAAAGCCCCGCTGGGGGGCCCAGGGGGGCGAAGCCCCCCGGCCCGAAAACGATTTTTCGCATTTTTAAGGCAATTTGGAGGCCTCTCCAGGCACCATTTTGTGCAATGTGGAGGCATGTGTGTGTGTGTGTGTGTGTGTGTGTGTGTGAGACAGACTCAGATCTTCCATAAAGAACCACCAGAGTATGTGAAACTTGTTTTAAAAAGATCTATTCTGGGTAGCGGTAATATAAGTTTGTGTGTATGACTGTGATGGTTAATGGAAAACGTGGAAGAGGAGAGAGAGAGAGAGGAGAGAGAGAGAGAGAGAGAGAGAGAGAGAGAGAGAGAGAGAGAGAGAGAGAGAGAGGAGAGAGAGGAGCAGAGACACAGAGAGGTAGAGACAGAGAGAGAGAGAGAGACAGAGACAGAGAGAGAGGTAGAGACAGAGAGACAGACAGACAAAAACAGTGGGTGAGAAATGAGGACATAAACATCCAGCAACTAATTGCAGATTTTTGTTTTTAAAAAAAGGATGTGTGTGTATGTAGTGATGCCTATGTCTGCCTGCTTGCATGTACACTTGTTCTGTGGCTTGTTTCTTCAACTGTGTTTTCTTCCCTGCTTGGATGCCCTGAGTGTTGTCCACAACAGCATTTTTCTCAGTGTCAGTCTGCAAGAGTTGTATGGATGGAGTCGATCACCTTCCTGTGTTTTGCCGTTTGCAAATGGTCTTCAAGTGCTGTGCGGCCACAGCTAGCATGATGGAGAATGTCGCACTAGCAAGCTTTGCAAAACTCTTTGCCTGCAGCATCCAGTTTGCGAATGTGCTCGCCAATCCGCACTTTTCGATCCCAAACCTTGACTTCACCATCCACCCACTCCCATTTCCATGCATTTTTGCATCCTCTGTAGTCATAAGTATGAGTCCAATCGACGATCGTTCTCCCGCATATGCTAGCCTTTTTGAAATTACGACCCTCTACCGGCTTTAGCTACTGAGTCAAGTGAGTGAGAACTGAACCCTTTGACGACACTCGCACCACTTGAGAATATCATCCAGTTTCGTTTTTTTGCCCCCAGATTTTGAAACTTTTTTTCCCGCGGAAATCTGCTTTAAAAAATCGGAAATCCGGGTAACACGGAGAATTCTATGCTCTGAGAAGTGCAGGGCCCCTCTGGCTGGTGGCCCCACTGCAGCCTAATATTGATGGGCTCCAAGTGGACCCCCCGATCCTAAGGATGAGACAGAACAAATCTGGGTATGGTTGTGGCAGGGGGATTGAAACGAGCGGCATGGGAACAGCAGGATGGGGACGTTACAGAAGATGAAGCAGACAAAAAAAAAAAAAAAAATACACATTTGAAATATTTCCTCGGAGAATGGACAAGGAAGGCAGAAAATAGAGATAACAGAGAGTGGTAGAAAATTTTCTGAAGGTGGGGATGCTATTTATACTGAAGCCCTCCCCCCCCCCCTCCCCAAAAAAAAAACATCCCCATGGGGCTGTTCCATCTATCTATCCCTTAGTCTGGCAACTGTGGGGGCACCCCTGGAGACTTGACAACCAGTTCCCTCCATTCTTCTCTCTGTTCTGCCTTTCTCAAAATTTGGTCGACTTCTAGGCCTGTCCATTTGCTGATGTTGTCCTCCCACCTCTTCCTTGGTCTGCCTTTCTTTCTCCTTGGACAGTGCCTTGCAGAATCGTTTTTGCAAGTCCATTTGGTCTTGTGACATGTCCGTATCATTTAAGTTTAAGCTTCTTTACAATTGATAGAAGCTTTTCGTAGGGACCAATGGTCCCTATGGATCGTTACTAAAACTAAATGCCATAAAAATCATAATCTTTTTCCTGCTCTTTGGTGCACAGGCATTTTCCTTGGTTCACCTCTCACCTCCAGGATGGAAACTGTTCACATCCCATACTTAGCAATTCCTACCATGAGCAGTTTATCTTGCACCTACATAAACTATTTAAAAATTTTGCCTACTCTGGGCATTTACTTAAATCCAAGTCACACATTTAAAAAAAATTATGGAATTGAACACAACTGCCCACACATGTAAAGCCTTATGTTTATGTTTAAAAAGGACTGTCATTTATGCTGTAAAAAAAAGGCATGTTATGTATACTGTAAATAAGGCGGTCTATTTTTTGGCTGTTGGGCCAGCCTTACGAAGCTGGTTTAGTTATCATGAATATTCAGCAAGCCAGTCACAGTCATTGGAAAAGGGTTTTGAAACAATGACAAAACATAGCTGCACAGTTGTCTCTCACAAGGTACCAAAGACTCACTTTAATGCGAGCTGCAGACAGATGCATGATATTTTTGATGTTCTGCCCTTTGCTGCCAATCACCGCCCCCACCGACTGCTCTGGAATGTACAGATAGACCACCTCCAGCTGTTGCTGGGGAGGAACCGCCGGGCCTCCCCCATACATCGACCGTCCATAGTAGCTGTTGCCCACTCCCTGCAACGCAGACAAGACAATCATCACAGTCACAGGGTCTTTCTGGTACACATTTAGAAAAGGTGCCCTATACAGCCTACTATATAAATATTTGTTAAAAATGTTATCTAATTAAAGAATATCTGTGTCTGTCTGTAAGCAAAAGTCTCCACATTTTCACGTTTGGGCAGACATAAAAAGCCTGTTGGTTAGAAAGTAGCACTCTTGTAACACAAGATCTTTCACATAAAACCAAATTTAAAGATTTGGATCAAAATATAACAACACTGGTGTGTGAAATCTTTTTTATGGTGTTCTTAGAAAACAGACATAACCTTCATCAAGGAAATCAGAGGATAACCAAAGTTTCTTTTAAAAAACTGGTGAACCATTGTTACGGCAGGCTGGGTGGACCTGTACGATGAGATGTGTTTTGACCATTACTGACCATGTAGTGGTATGGAGGACGAGCACCAGGGTAATTGTTCATGCCTCCAGGCATCATGGGAAGAGTAGGAAGACCACTGAACATCATCTGTTGTTGCTGCAACACAAGAGTCATATACGTCTCAAAGTGCCACAGTCATTTTCATTTCAGTTTTTTTTTTTAAATGGGAAAACAGCTCTTTCCCCACTAATTTCAATACACAATTTTTTTCACAGTTTGCCAGGTCATTGTTTTGTATTTGTCAAATACAAAAATCAAGAGTTCATCTTACAGTTGGTCAGTGATGCCATATACAATCAAAAATGCTGAAAACTATAACAGCTTCCACCTTTTTTCCTATTTCTCACAAACAAAAAGCGTACAAAAGAAACAAGGCCAAGATTTAGTGCTTTTTTCCCCCTTTCTCAGTGAGAGGTCTAAAGTTCACCAATGCTGAGATTTCTGCAACTGTTTACCCACCATTAAGGAAGCTGCATTTCAACTTTACCAGTTTCCATGCGAAAAACAGAGTGCTTCAGTGGTGGCTTCAACCTGGCGGTGAGATCACAACCTCAAAGCTATAATCACTTGTATCCCCCTCCCCCCCCCCTAGTTAAATTTTTTTTTTATTTTTTTTTTTAAACTCTCATTCCCAGCTAGAGCTTCAACAAGGTTGACCAATGGTGAGATTTTTCAACATATGACTGATTTTACTCACCATTATAATAGCTGCATTCCGATTTCAGGGCTGATGTCTCAACACAGTGTGCAGGAGTTTGTTCATACAGGTTTTCTTATCGTTCTCACCGGCACATTTAACTCCAGGGGATAAATCCCCTTGAACAGGTGTCTTGTTGGTGGCTCAAACCCTGGCCATCAAATCATGAGAGCAACATCTAACCAGGCTATCCCACTCCCCTTATGCTACTATAACACAATAAACACTGCAGTAAGGCATAGTGTCAGAGCTATAACATTTACACTAAGATAATAACCTATTTTGTCTTCTCATTAAGACAGCTTAGCCAACTATACAGAGTGAATGATGAAGGCAATTGTTAAAATCAATTAACAAGTTAAGGACTCGTTTTAACCAATCTTTTAACATTAAAGGCCATTAGAGCATTATGGTTATAGTGTGATTAAACTGAATTTATCTGCAGTCATGACATGGTAATCAGCATAATATCCACCACCTTGTGACAGTGAACAATACACATGAACTGACATTTCCCTTTTTTGAATTAAAATAAAGATCTTTATCTACCCCATCCCCCCCAAACCTCTTCATCATCTGTCTTTTGCAGCATGGTGGTTTCAACACATCCCCTCCCACAAAGAAACAAGAACTTTTGTGATTAGAGCACAGGACATGGGGATGGTAACTGAACAGCGACAGGCACCACCCACCTGATAGGTATTAGCATCTTGCTCAAGGCACAGTCTCATCTTTTCGCTGATCATCTCTTCCGCCTTGAAGGTATTTTCCAAGCTCCCAGTGACAGTGATCACACGATCCACATAGTAATCATTC
The DNA here is from genome assembly GCA_030674155.1 of Stramonita haemastoma. Classification (NCBI taxonomy): domain Eukaryota; kingdom Metazoa; phylum Mollusca; class Gastropoda; order Neogastropoda; family Muricidae; genus Stramonita; species Stramonita haemastoma. The sequence continues at coordinate 40,108,099 of CM060317.1, read as the reverse complement.
ATGCTGCCAGGATAGTGGCTGCCCTCAAAACTGTCAGGAACATTACTTACAGATACAAGTGTCAGCTTCTTGGAAAAGCAATAAAATCACAATAGAAACTTAAGCATAGCCAAAACCACTGTCTCACAGATCAGCCCAGAATAAAAAGTAATAGTTCACTCAAAATGTTTAATATATTAAAGAGGATATGAAAATGTTTCTCAAGATAGCAATCACGTCTTATTCACTGCCTCCTGGGTTACTTTTTTTTTTTTAACACAAACTGTCAATATTTTTATGGAGGCTTGGTATTTTCCAGAGCAGGCACTGTGAGGATGATTGCAGTAGATGCTGTGTCATCAGGGATACACTGTGAGAATACTAATGGCAGGTTTTCTAAAAATACATGTGAACAAATGTCTGGCGCCCAATCAAATACTGTAGGGATGTAAACTAGTCAATCCAATGTCATTTGACATACTTATAAAACCTTGAAATACTACTTTTTCACTCGTGAAACTGAATGACAGACATTACAACATGTAACATTTAATGGACTTTGGTCATCATGCTTCAGTTAGCAAGTGATCATCACAATGGTGAAACGCAGGACCATCAGTTATGCTTATGTTGTTTAACTTGTGTTACAATTCTTCTCCTCCTCCTATCCTGTAGTCTAGTAGACAATTGGGACATCATTGAAAATTTTCCTTAGCAAGTCATCCAATCAAGGTCAGTCCGACTATCTGATGTCTTCCCATTGTTTTCTCTTCTGCTTTTTTGTCTCTCTCCTTCGAACTGTTCCCTGTAGGATAGTCTTGGCCAGTCCAGATGTTTGTGTGACATACCTGTACCATACAAGTTTGCATGTTTTTTTTTTATACCCCATTTAAGTTGGGAGCTCTCCATATTCAGGTCAGATAAAAAAAAACCACACCAATAACTAGAAGTAGACTGCTCCAGAAGCAGTGATGAAACTACAGACTGAAAAGGAGCAAGTTGCAGATGTCTGTGAACATGACATGAATCAAGCTTTACTGTCTGATAACAACGGCTTGGAACCTAGTGTAGCCATGCTAATTGTGGACGAAAATGAGCTTAAGGAAAAATCAGTGAGTGATTTTTATTTGGAAAATTATTTGTATAATGACAAGAGTGCAATTTTAGAGGTTTCTCATACCAGTGACAGGAAGCAGACTGTGACTTTTTTCCTGTTAGCGTATAATTCTTGTAGTGTGCAGTTTCAAGTGTGGTGCTCATTGATATTCATTTGTGAAATAACATTTCTCAAGGATTATCATGACTATTCACTTGTCATTTCATACTAACTGTTGGGAGGGTGGGATAGCGTAGTACTAAAGAATTGTGCTCACAGTTTGATTGCCTGGGATTGTGCCCCAGTTTGAGCCACCACTGAGACTCCTCACCCCACCCCCCAAGTTCTTCAAATGAGACTATACACTGAAGCACCATCTGTGAATGTATGCAGAATTCTTGCACACACATTAAATCCATTCTGCCTTTCAGAAGAACAGGCCATTGCGTGCCAGAAAGAATGGACTACAAGAATAAAAATGCATGCAGCAAAGACACACCAACTCTTCTGAGTTTTAAATGCTGCATCTATGAAATCTTTTTCCCCTTACCTCATATCTTCTTGAGTCTGTAAATGCAAGCCCTCTGCCTTCCATCTACAGCCTGTCTGAACTTTTTATCTTTTCTTTCTTCTTTGCTGATGAAGTCTGCTACATTCGTTTCAGACTGGATCAGAATTCTTTCCAGCCTTCTTTCCTGACCCAAGTTTATTGGCATGTATCTTTCTTCCATCCCACAAGTGAGGCAGAAATCAAGACAAGAAAATATGATAAAAACATGTGAGCTTGATCCCTTACCTACTCGTTTTGCAGTGACTTCCACAACTTGCAACCACAATTACCAAAATAGTGAACCCCTCTCTTTAAGACATTTTTCTATCCACTTTCAAACCTGCAATAGTGAGACCTTTAATCAAAAAACATCCCAACATTCTGAAAAAATTTAGACCAATCTGTAACCTTCCTTTCATCTCTAATTGAAAAAGTAGTTCTCAAACAGTTGAGTAACCGTCTTCTTTCCAAGTTTTCTCCCATTTCAGTCTGCCAATCACCCCAACCACAGCACCGGAACCACCTAGGCCACACATTAAAAAAACTTCTACTTGCTTCTGTTTCAGGAAAAATCTTCACTTTCCTTGACTTGTCAGCTGCCTTTGACACTACAGACCACTTAATTCTTTCCCACCTTCAAAAAACCCTTTGAGTATTAATGACATAGCCCACACCTGGTTTACATCATGTCTTACAGACTGATACTAGACAGTTATAGCAAACAACATTCTATCCAAATCTGTCACACTGGAATACAGTGTCCAACAGGGATCAGTTCAAGACCCTGTTACTCTTCACTCTTTACACTGCTCCACTTTCACAAACCATAAAATGGCAAAATCAGTCATTTCATGCCAGTGACTCTCAGCTTCAAAGCAGCAATACTCCTGAAAACCTGCCTTCCCTTCTGACAAATGTTCCCTATTGTCTTCAAGATGAGATACATAACCACCTTGACTTAATGTACATGCACACAGGCTATCAGTCATTGCCTCCCTTGGACACTCCTCTGCCATGGCTACTCCTAGTTTCTTTTGTCTGTGTATTAGAACCAGCCTATACTTTTGAGCAACTGGCATAGCAACATAGCAAGGACACTTGAATTCAGAACTACTACAACAAAATTGTTGAAGTAAACACCTTTTCTCATGTGCAGTAATGTCATATCATCTGCCATGCAAAATTTTCAAATGGCAACGGCACAGATAGGACTGTAGCAGAAGGCAAAAGTTTTACTTTGTCGAAATAGATCAGTGCATAAAAAAGATCTTTATTCCATTTGAGAACAAACATCTGAAAGGCACAACTATCAGAATTTGTGATTAACCTTTTCTTCAACATCATGGTGATTGGCATTGGAAACTGGCATGAGCATTGATGTTCTATCAGATTTACGTGCATTTAAATTTTGGAATCTGGAAAACTTTTTATAAACCAGAATTGTGCCAAAAATTCTGGAAAAAAAGGAATGGTTGGCAGCTATGCCACACTAACAATACTCTGTCAGTCCTAACAAGCACTGTGTGAAATCTCAAGCAAGTCACTCAAAGTAATGGTACGAAGAGTAGAATTTTAAATTGGGGGCAAACTAGCAGTAAACAACTATCTCTAATCAAAGTCATCTTGCTGCCTTCTTGCCTTCAACTAACCCCCTTGCTCCCCTCCCCCCCCTCTCCCCCTGTCACTCACTCCCTTCAGCATGTGAACACAGCCAACCCTCATTTTTACTTGGCATGCTGAAAGTGTTCATACTGCCAAAGACACAAATGTACAAAACCTCTAGCAAAAAGAGCCATGTGTTCTTGTCACACTTCATTTGTCTGGACATAGGTCAGCCAAGTGCAAGCCCCCCCCCCCCCCCCCCCCCTCCTTCTTTTTTAAATCACTAGAAACCCTCCAGGAGTTTAAAATGACGCACAACTGCACATGCGTGATGATCCAGCCTCCCTTCTTGCTCAAGGACAGAGCATGCTGATAAGCATGAATGCCTTTTCTCATTCCTGCACACTTTGTTATCCAGCACAACAGTCAGTGGCAGTAAGAGCGTAGCCGTAACCTTTTTGCTGCTATTATATTTTGCTCAGGCACATGCTGGACGAAACATAGAGAGCGTTGAATCTTGACAAACAGGGATCATCAACTGAGCATTGCTGGTGACAGTTTCTATGATGAACGCTGTTCGTCAACAGCGCAGTAAAGAGATTAATGTGTGCACATGCACACACAATAATAATATTACATACACTGAACAGCTAAAAGTAACAAAAACTTTCACTTATTCTTACCTTGAAACAACAATGTTTGTGTCCGACTTTTCCATGAAACTTCGGATGACATTTCCCTTTTTACCAATAATGCGTCCACACAGGCTGTTAGGGCATAAGACTCGTAATGGACATTCCCTGAAAAAGAAAACATCCAGTTTGAAGTATTATCTCAGGGTTCAGACAGATTTGGTGGGAAAAAAATTGGGGACTTTTCAGGGCATACCCCCCCCCCACGAGGTATCATCATTTTATCATCTATTACAGGTTCTATCCATTTTAGTTCAATCTTCCTTGGTGAGTCTGAAACTGAATGAACAATTATCTACCACAGGCTTTATTCATTCTTCCTCAATATTCCTTATCTTCTGTCACAACTATTCTTTTTTACCAACAGACAAAAAGTGCCCAAACATTTTATGATTTTACACACTGTAATTATTTCATATTCTGGCTGACTCATAAAGCTTATCAACCACATCATCAAATTGTAATCTTTCTTTTAATTTCAAAAGTTATGCTTTCAAAACTATAGATTACGAATGTTTGTATGATCCTACAAATTTATTTGACAATTTATTGACATCAAGAATGAGCTGCTTTCTCTGGGGAGAGTACACTTTTTTCTTTTGCTTATACCAAAAAACCACCACTCTGAAATTTTTAATTACGAGAGAGAACCCCTTCTAATATCTTTATCAATGGGTGAAGACATCCTTTTCACAGTCCAATGAGATGGAATCTTGTTCTAGACCTGCCTACCTAAGCAAATGTGAAAAAGTATTTGGACAGGCTAGAAATAGTATTTTGATAGCAAAGATAGCTTCACATTCTTTTTTACTTTTGATGTATATTTTTTATCATCATTGTTTATGTGATGGTTGCAATTGTGGTTTTGATCCTTTGGATGCAGCATGCTTTTATCAACAAGTGTTTAACCTCTAGCACGCTGTAGGCGCATCATGTCGCCAAACAGCTTATTTCCCTTGCATCTGCAGGCGCACTGTCCCTGAGCATAGGATGTTCAAAATTTGTGGTTGTGTGTGTAGTTTCTGGTTCTAATAAAAGAAACACGGCTAGTTTCAGTTCAAAACAAGGCCGAACTTCCTTTCCCATATGCTCTGAATCAACACAACCCAGCAAATTTTTGAAAAGTCAACTTAAATTTTTTTCAATCTACCATCACAAAAATGGCGGACGATGATCTCGAACAATTTTTGTGGGAGATGTTCTACGATTCTGACTTGGGAGACGAGTTTAGAGGCTTCACACAAGCTGAGATTGATGGTGAAGTGATACAAGGTGGAAATGAAGATGATTCTGGTGACAGTGAAGATGAAAATTTGAATTGTGACAGGTGTATTCTAAGTGGCTACGATCATACGTGGTTGAAAACTTTCGCAGAACCTTCAGGACCAAAGGACGTGCCTGATGATATTTCTGAGGGAGAACCGTTTCGTTTGTTTATTACAGACGAAATCATAACGTTGTTTGTGACAAACGAATCAATATGCTGATCAGGAGAAGGAGAAGAGAGGTGAAAACGTGGGTCACCATTCATACATTAACACGTGGAAAAAAGTGACCTTCAACGAAATGAAAGTTTTTAGCCATTTTGTTGTTGATAGGCCTCATGAAACGTTCATCATTTAATCTGTACTGGTCAACAGTTAGCTTTAATGAGATGCCAGGCTTTAGAAACATCATGCCAAGGGACAGATTCATGGCAATTCTCGCTTTTTTCCACCTTTTGGACAACGCCACTGCCAAACCCAAAGACCATCTGGAACATGACAAGGCCCACAAAATTCGCCCCCTCTACAACAAACTGGTCCCACTTTGGTAAAAATACTTCCAGCCAGGGAAAGAACTTTCAGTGGATGAAAGCATACCATTCAAGGGCAGAACAAACTTGCTGATCTACATGCCAGCCAAACCAACCAAGTGGGGCTTGAAAGCTTGGGGTCTTGCGATGCCAAAACTGGATACATGTACAACTGGCAGCTGTACCTAGGACGTGAAAATATCCAGGCACCAAGAGCAAAGGGAGTAGCTCATCAAGGAGTGACTTCACTTTCTGAGAAACTGTACAACAAAGGACATGTTTACATGGATAATTTTTTTTGCATCTCCTGCTCTCTTTGAAGACCTGGCCCAAAACCACACAGGAGCTTGTGGCACAATGCGTGTCAACCGCCAGTGTGTACCGGACAACATCAAGGTGACCATCACACACATGGAGGGTCATATCAGGTACATCTGCTGGTATGACAAAAGGCCAGTGAACCCGATAACTGTGCACTCCGCCCAGACCTACAGGAAAGAAGTCCGGTCAAAATGTCACCAAGACCACACCGTGTTGTCGACAAACCGTGTGCCATCCAGTCCTACTTGCAGCACATGGGGGGGATAGACAGAGCTGACAAAGCCATGACTTACTTCATGGTCTTGCACAGATTTACAAAGTGGTGAAAGAAAGTGTTCTATCTTCTGGAAGTGTGCTTCTGCAACTCTTGTCATCTGGAAGGCCCTCCGTGGACGTTGTGTCAACGCTGAGAAGTACTTTCTGCTGAGGGACTACCAGTCAGGTGTCTCTCACAGGAAGGGCAGGAAACCAGAGGACCCCCCTGACAGGATTGTGATGGCCGACCACCAGCTGGTGATCAACCCCAAACGGCTGAAGACTGGAAGACCTTCTCGCCCGGACTGTGTGGTGTGCTCTAACCGTGACAAGAAGCGCCACCAGACTCAATATGTGTGCCAAAAGTGTGATGCAGCTCTCTGCCCACATCCCTGCTTCATGAGGTACCACAGTCTGGTGGATTATAAGGTTGATTGCAAACCAGAACATTCACAGTGAATAAAAGTAAATCCACACATTTCCGTTTTTTTTTGTTTTTGTTTTGAATGTCAAAATATGCATATATATACAACAAAATGCTTACAGCAAAATATTCACCATCCATTCCTTTATTCACATACAAAAAAATCAAGTCTACATAAAATACATCCAGTTATAACAGTTCTAAACAAGAAGGTGCTCACATTTTTTGCTCCCTTGAAAAGAATGCAGGGGCAGAGAAAGGAAGTCAAAAAAAAAAAAAAAAGGCAGGGTGCTAAAGGTTAAACACTTGGGATCATCAATTCATATTCAAGTGTAGTAACAAGAAAGAGAGAGAGAGAGAGAGAGAGAGAGAGAGAGAGAGAGAAGAGAGAGAGAGAGATTGGGGGGGGCAGGCAGAAAGTTTTTATGTCAAAGCACTTTAATCCTCTCATCAAGGGCAACTACAGAGTACAACACAAATACTCATACGACATGGCAAACACAAAAGATTAAGACACACAAGAATAAATTTTTGATTAATATCCTATCGAACATTCCAATACGCTTTAAAACCAAATTTACACACACAAAATGTACATGCACACACACCCTCTGTGTGTGTGTGTGTTAGTGTGTGGTTAGTGTGTGTGTGCATGTGTGCGTGCGTGTGTGTGTGACAGAGAGAAGAGAGGGGATGCCTGGGAAATGTCAAGATGCATGCAGACTATCAGAAACAAAGAATGAGAGGGGTGAGATATAACAGATGGACAATTGACATACCAATACAGATTGCTACGGGAGGGAAAATGAAAAAACTAAGGAAAAAGTAACAAAAACACAATTCATAATGAGTATAAACACTTATTTTCCCCCCATAAAACTCAGTCTGCCAAATACAAGTGTGTTTTGTGTATGGGTATGAGGATGGTGGATGACCCTTATTCATAGTGTGCAAAAGCTTTAGAGGAGGGCAGGTGGAGGAGATGATGGTAAGGGTAAAATCAGAGCTAGTTTGAAAAAAAATCGTACAGGTAGGCAGGTCTGTTAAACACACAAGAACTGCTACAGCTGAATCAGAACTGTTGTTCAACTTAATTTACTCTATATATCATGAGACAGACAGAACTATGGAAGAATTGTTCAACTTACCCTCTATTGAGAGAGCTTGCCTCTGCTTGCACTACCTTCATTATCTCTTTGCAGGCCTTGGAGCAAGCTTCAGGTGAACCTTTGATTGTTACCAACTGAAAAAAAGACTACTGTCCATAATTACGAAAAACAACAAGGTTTCCAGCAACATATACCAAACCCACAAAAAGCACATTTATCATAGGCCAGAGACACAACAACCAGAAATTAATACATTGCAATTTTTATTTTTAAAAACACAACACTATAATTAGTTTGAAATATACCATTCTTTGAGATCTCTTAGCTTTTTTGACCTGCTATCTACTCTGTCTCAGCTTTTGGGTAACTCGGGTTATAAAACCGAAAGAGTTTACCCCACTAAGAAAGAAGATTTTGCATGAAGAATACATGATACTCAGAAATGTTGTTTTCAAGTCCCACTGACAACAGGAAGATTTTACAAATACTTCGGCCAAAGACAGAGGAGTGATGACCGACAGCTGACCGACAATCTATGCACACTGAATCTACTGCTGATTCCACCCCAAATCTAACAGTGATTCAGCCCTAAAATCCTACAAAGTACACACAATAATGGAATGCAACTTATTTATTTATTAATTCTTTTATATTGAGGATAACAGAATAAGCAATCATGTGCTTTTTTTCATCTGGTCCCCGTGTGTATGCAGTTTTTGTAAATATTTCATCTGTTCCCACCGGCACACGATGGCCTACTCTTACGAAAAGCGGAACAGGATTTAACGTGTGGCAAGATGTTCTGCGTGCGTTGCACACGGGGCCTCGGTTTAAAGTCTCATCCGAAGGACTTTTGGGGAGAGTGGAGTCGGCACTGATGTTAACTCCAGGAGAAAAATTTCCTCGACTGGACTCGAACCCGGGTCGTCAAATTGCGAGCGCAATGTTCTGACCACTAGGCTATCCGTCCTGAACTAGAGCTTGAAAAATCCCAGAAGTAAACAAGCTTTTCCCTGGGACTCAGCCAGAGCCCTAAAGTCTAACACACAGGCCTCTAATGAAGATCACTTTTCACCTCCAAGTTGACAGTCATTTACGGTAACCGCTGCACTGATGCACATACAGCAACACTAGACTTGAATTTTGCAATCCATCTATGTATCTCATTGTTAAGAGTCAAGACAATTTTTTTTGGCATATCTTTTTTACCCCTCAAGAAAAACACAATTGCATTACAAAACTAATCACAAAAATGTAACAACAACATTATACAAATGCATTACAAATGTAGGCGAGCTTCAAAACTGATCATAAATATCTTACAAAAGTTTTTTCCTATCAGTTATAAAAACATAAGCATCTGATCCCACCTACTCACATTCTCCCTCCCCATCTTTTTCTTTCTTTTACATTAAAAAAAAAAAAAAAAATAAAAAAATCAGACAAAAGACAAAACTTTTGGTGATTTACCATCTCCAACTTTTAACCCTAGTTGCGCTAAAAACATTACAGAGGATTCAGTGCACCTGGCAGTGTACTTTAGAGCAGGGTGGCTAACAGAGAATCACTAATTATTCAGTATGGTACGAGTTCTACTGAATGTATGGATCAGGTAATTAATTGATAGGATTAATTTGATCTAAATCAAATGATTTTTTTGGTCTATATCGTTTTTCAACAAGGAGCGGAGTATTTAATGATTTAAAAAGCTGGTGAAAAACTTTTTTTTTTTTTTTTTATACTGAGTTTCTACTGGACAAAATATTACAAGTTTTGAACTTCCAAGAATGCAGAGTTGATATGCTGGTTGTGACATCATATTTTATGAACATATTTTGATAAGTGGACTCAAAAGCTTTAAACTCCTGATCAGTTTCACAATCTGGGCCAGGAAGGCATACATGGTATTTACAGTGCTTTTGTGTTTTTTCTGGTTGCTCAAATATTATCCGCACAGAGAATGCCTTTGTCATGTGATTTACCTTTACTTATGCAATTTTCAGTTCCTTTTACAAACAAATGTCTTCTATGGGTTTATTTCCACTTCCAGAAAAATTATCAGCACCATCGCTGTCGTCATGGCAGTATACACTCACTTTGTGGTTGTGGTGGCTTTCTGTGACCAATATGCAAAATTATTTTCATGTGAAGCCAAGTAGCCAGCAGCACAACAGTCTTGATAACAATTATTTCATAGACTTGCCACATAAAAAAAAGTAAAACTGTCCGAAACGTCACAATCATTAGGTAGTGAAACAGTGCATCCAGGAACACTAGCACTGTTTGATTCGGTAGGATTGCAATCAACTTCTACTCATTAAGAAAAAAAAGACCCAATCTTTACCTCAGTCTGAGTCATATTTTATTTCAACCAAATGAGTCTCATTAAACTTCTTTTTTGTCAAAAAGATTGCAAACTGCTTCATGAAATTCTGGCGCACGCAAGTTGCCCCCCCGACCAATAAAAACTTGCATAGCTTGTGTGCAGAATAAACTTCAATGCTTTTTTTGCAGCCCTGCAATGGCCTTAGCATTCATTGGGTGAAATTTTACAGTAAAAGTGAGCTGTCAAAACACCATTTTCGCTATCCCGGATCATTCCAGGATTTGCCATGTGGCCCAGCAAGGCTGTCCCGAAACATTCCAGGAATTGTGCTACTAGGGTAAAGACTAATTAAGACTTCAATGAAAAGTATTAAAAACAGACTTACGTTTCAGGCGAAATATTATCACGACGATGAATGTCCACCCTGAAACAAAAATATAGTCATGTATTTTTCATGGTTAACACCAATTTAAAAGTGACCAAATCCAAACCAGCACTCAGGTCAAACTTGCAGAATATAATTATCTAGATACAGTTTTGAACACATTATGTGGACAGTCTATTTGGTCAACTTTGTAAATCAATATAAAAAAAAAGGATATGGTTGCTGGTCTAATCACTGTCCCTGTTCTCAAGCACTGGTATTCTAATGACTGCCATTTGACTCTACATAACATAGTCATGCACAGCAAGTCAATGGCTATTCACAGCACAGGTGTGTCAAAACTTTAAGGAACTGCAGTAGAGCCTTAAAAAAGGGGGGAAAAAAAGTCATTTTAGATCATGCAAAATATGTAAAGTTTCAATTTGCAACACAGTTCTGTACATTTTTAACAGAAACTACTGACTAAATCGAAGTAGTAAGTAGACCCGATACTAATTCTGACCTTTAAGAAAACATAAAATAGTCATTGAGAAGTTCACTGGTCATAGTGCCTAGCAGTCCTTGCTGTATTTCTATCTGTGCATACAATTCATGTACACAGGAATGTGGCATCATAGAAAGAAAACAAGATGTTTCTGGGAAACACACATAAAATAACTGTGCTCCGCTTTCTGGTGTGCTCTGCTTTCCGATGTCCTCACAGACCGAGGTCTGGCACACTCTGAAGCAGCTTATATGATTTATCCGTGTAACCAAATGCCTCCCATAAGGTGCACTCCTGACAGCTGATCAAAGTATTTTAACAATGTGGCACATTATAGTATTGATTCTAGGATTTCAAGAAAGGAAGGCAGAGGGGAAAAAAGGGGGTCATTGTCCCCTCCTCTCTCTCAGCCAACTACAGGCCTTATAAAAGAGAAAAGGGATATTTTGTTCTGTATTTACATTGCTATGACATCTTGTAATACGTGCACAATTACACATTATTATTCTCTTCTTCCTGTGCAGTTTTACTTCTGTCACGGCTTCTCATAGCGGTCTCTTTAGTTCCCCGCTCAAAGTTCATGACCCGCAGCTGGCAGGGCGTTGATATAAATAAACGGGGCAAAAGGAAAGACGGCAGTAGCAGCTAGTGCTATAGCCGTGTTCAGCTGTAAATTACCATGGTTTCTTTCACGCATCGTTTTGCACAGTGATTCGTCCAAAAAAAGACAAACAAAGCTCTCTTTACAATCAGCTTTAAACAAGCTTTCTTTTGACACCAAACTCCATATACTTTCTTTCACACTGGTTGACGTGAGAGCAGTCAAAACATGGGTGAAGATGAGCAGGGGAGGGACAGGAAAAACACAGTCACAAGAATCAGTCATTTTTAACTTTCTCTCTAAAAGAACAGACATTTCTAATATACAAACAACAAATATAGAGAAAAAATTGAACATGTCTGCATGCAGAGTAACTGTTTTTCTTTGCTGCGTTTTATTTTCTGTGGGCACAGCGAAGCTATAGATGAACACACCGTAGTAGTCTACCACCTGCAGCGCGCGAGAAGCAGCGCGATACACAGCGTGGGGTGAGAGTCTGGCAGTCATTAGTGTCGGCTAGGTATCTCACTTCACTTTAAACACTAGGCCTACTGCATAGTCATGGCAATTCAGCACATACACAGTCCACTATTTCATCAGATTTTAGTGGTTTCGCTACAGCTGAAGGTTTATTTACTAATTCCAGTACAGCTTATAACCACGAGCACACAGTAGAAAACAAATGTCTTGTCAGTGTCATCAGGCAGAAATAGCTCACAAATGACTGGGTTTTAAAAAAATATATTTCATTGATGTTTCTGATACTATACAAAAAAATCTTCTGATCATGTTGAAAAAATGTTGTGATCAAAAGCGTGACTATATCAGTGTTGTGAAAAAAGAACAAACCACACAGAAATCTACACTTTGACATCAAAGTAAAAATGAGAAAGAGAGTAACACACACACACACACACACACACACACACACACACACACACACACACACACACACACACACACATGCACAAAAATACACACACACACAAACATACACAGAGGAACAGACTCTCTCTCTCTCCACACACACACACACACACACACACACTCTTTCTCTCTCTCTCACTCCCTCTCTCTCTCTCTCTATTGCTGCAGAAACACACACCGTGCACACACAGGAACACACACACACACACACACAGGAAAACACACACACACACACTCTCTCTGTGTATTGCCACAGAAATATACACGCGTGTACGCGCGCGACACACACACCCCACACTCTCACTCACTCACACACACATGCCCGCGCACAAACATGCGCGCACATGCATGCACACACACACTGATATGTGTATGCACGCAAGGCACGCAAGCACTCACGCATGCATTCACGCATGTGCGCATGCACACACACCAACACACACACACACACACACACAGAGCAACAAGCTGACACTCCGGGCTTTGTTTCTTGAGAGACCCAATGGTTTTAAAATATTTTTTTAAAATAGTTAACGCAAAAATACACCAACAAAGTTACAACAAACAGGTAAAGCAAGTATTAAAGTTTTGTTCACTGAAGTATGATCATTGTAAAAAATGGTGGGAATCCGGCATCATATAGTAAAAAAAGCATTTAATACAGAAATTTGCTCGGTGGCTAATAGACAGCAAAGAAGGAAAGTACAGCAGCATCGCCAGGTGCTGGACTCTGACCCCTGACCGCGCGGCGCCCTAGATAGGCCTAGCCTAGCGGTGGGATAGAATTTCGGGTTACGGAGTGCAGTGCCAGCCGCCAACTAAAGAGTCGGATTTTTCCTGTTTTGAGCAGCCGTGCTGTGTATTCTCTATTTTCATATGGTTCAGTTAAACTTGCTGTCAATTTAATAACAGAGGCTTTAATAACTGATAAGTCTTGTCCCACAATAACACAGCCTTGATTCAACACTGATGTTATGTTGCAAAACACATATCAAAATGTTTGCATCTGCTATCACCATCTGCCTTACCAGATGAGTTTTGATTATGCTGTTTTCAAAAGAGAAAAATTACTAAACTCTGCTTGCATTCTTTCTCCTGACCATTCTAAGTCAGTCTGGAAGTCAACCTCTGTATGAATGTGACCCATGATGGTAATTTATACACTATGTGCAGCACACAATAAGGCATAGAGGTGGAAGTTGAGGAGGAAAAAAAGTAACCTTCATAAGCATGAAAAATGGTAATCCTTTACTGGACACAGGAAAAAAACTGCACTTCAAGCCTGTCTACTCAAAAATAAAAAAAAACATTCATTATAATGCTAGCACTGCATCAAATAATCTGAGATGTAAATAAACAGATTTTCATGCAATCATGACTTGGCTTTTATCCAGTTATACAGAAAAAGCTTAGCAAGCTGGAGCAAACTATAAAAACTCAAGATATTTGAAAAATGTATCAACTACTAACACTGGAAACTTGAGCACTTTATTTCAGTTCCGTAGTTCAGAATCATTTCAACACATCCAATTACACTTTTCTGAAGGATGGACAGTTAACATACCTTGCTCGGCTCTGCTGCGTGATAGTTTTGATTGTCTGTCCGCCTTTTCCAATAATAGCACCAACATATTCACTGCCAACAACAATCCTGCAAAAGACATACATTGTATTATGCAAGACTTCTAGTAAACATGTAACAGTGCCTATAAAATGAGGACACAAAACAGTATTTTAAGATGCAAAGAATAAAGGGAAAATAAGAGATGAGAACAAACATACAGATGAGAAAAAAACATTTATACAATTCTGCATTTGCAACATTATCTCATAAACATAATATGGACTGTCAAGAGAAATTTATCAACTTTTCAAGCAACTAACACTGGCAAAAAACCTTTTAGATATCTGTCAAAAATTAACTCTTGGTAATACAATTCTTTCAGACTGGATCAATCATCATAGTGGGTTGGCACAGAGATAAGTGTCATAAAGACGCCGACTTGTCAGTCGGTCAGTTGGTACCAGTCAGTCGGTACCAGTCACCTGGTTGGTCAGTCGGTGTGACAAAAGGGGGAGCAAGTCTCCACACATGAATTCCTTGACAATAGGATCTAGTCTTAACTTACCTTAAAGGAATTTCTTGACGATTCATACCGGAACTGGTATTTGTGTTTGAACGAGGCCTTCTTGGGCTTTTGTTGTTGGCAAAATCAACCTAAACAAATTTTTTCATATGATGCAAAAAGCAATATCATCTAAAAATAAGAAAGAAAGGAAAAAAACAAATGAAACAAACAAGAGAACATTCTAGAGATAATGTTAAGTTTCTTGCAACTTTTGTCAAACATCAAGGATCTGTCATAGGCTCTTAACTACTTCACATGGCTTATACAACAATATGCTTTCCAAAATTATGTTCACATTGACTTGAAAAAGATCTAAACAGTAAGAGTCATTAATATACAGTTTTGCTTAAACTACAAGTCAAATTCAAATATTGATTTGAGGTGGGGGGGTCATTGCTCTAACTACAAAGCCAACAGCACCCCTATCGAACACACACACTTGCCCTTAATTTCAAACTGGGGATTAATATCTTGGAAAACCAAAAATATAACAAATTTCCAAGGGTTTTTTCTTCAGCATTCCTGTCATAAAATAGTTCCAAACATGTCATGTTTTTAGCCTCATCAACCACGAAGGCCATATTAGATGATATAAATGTAAGGAAAAAGATAGACAATAGTGACAGAAAAGAGGACATTTCAAGAACATTATTTCCAGAAGGTGGGGATGCTGTTCAAACTGAAAGAGTCCCTGGCATTCCCATAGGTTTCCAAATATCCGACAAGATAAATTATAATCATCAAAAGAATTGTTTCTATAAATGCCAAAAATATGTTTTGTCCAGTTAAGCACACAGGATGTCTTTTTAAATATTATATGTTTAATTGTAATGAAACAATGCTTAGTTCAAACATCACTGGATAACAAATGGTTCCAAAAATAAAGTTTAAGCACTAACACAACATAACCTGATAAAATTACCTTTAATTGGGCACCTTCAAACTGGTAACCATCTAATGAGTTCACGGCCCTGAAAAATTAAAAGCATTTCTTTAAAGAAAAACTATTATAGCAACAAAATCATGGCTTAAGTGATTGTTACTATTTCATTTAGTTTTTCACAACTTTTCCCTCAGTACACATCACGAACAAAAAACAAAAACAAACTATAAACCAAATTATCTCAAAGAACACAGTATGTGAATAATCACAAAACCTAGTTATCCCAAATAGTAATTTCTGTAGCCATCTACATTATTTACCTGGCCATACTTCAATGATTTGGATTTAACTGGTTGAATCCACAAAAGACACCACTTGGATCCACAGAAAATACACTTATAAACAAACTTTTCCCCCTGTTAAACCCACATCGATCTAAAAATATAAATCATTTTACTAACATGCAAATGGTCTACTGACAGATAGGACTTCATGTAATCATTTCTGGCTAAATCAGACTTTCTCCCCTTACATTTCCGTCACTTGTCCCACCATTACAGTATGTTAGCACAAAACAGTTCACTGCTAAAACCGGCATGACACTTGAAAGAAACCTCTACACATACAAACTACCACTACTTGCCACAAAAAAACCTTCTAAAGAAACTCACAAGGAATCAGCACAAGTACCAAGTTGGGACAAAAATATTGGATCTTCTTCACTTTTCATGCCGCCGCTGTGGCCTAGTGGTTAGGGCGTTGGACTCGTAATCTAAAGGTTGCGGGTTCGATCCCAGCTATTCCGCTATGGCGTTGTGCCCTTGGAAAAGGCACTTTACGGCTATTTTCTCACCCCACCCAGGTGTAAAAGGGGTACCAACCTTGTGTTGGGGGTTAACCCTGCGATAGACTGGCGTCCTATTCAGGGGGGAGTCTATGACTCTCAGTCGCTTAACGCCACAGAAACCGGGATAAGCACCGGCCTGATGAGCCTTATGGCTCGGGACAGACTTTAACTTTAACTTAACTTCACTTTTCATGCTTAAGTCACAGATAAAAAAAATTGTTTTAAGAAAGGACCAAGACTGGCTGCTCCTTTACAAAAAATGCTCAAAAACATAAACATGGTTTATTTAACCAAATATCTCTAAACTTCAAGAAAATAAATTCAGCACATCAAAGATGACAAATTTGTACAGTGAACAACTTACAGTTGAGCTGATTCGGGTGTGTCAAATGTTACATACACAGCTCCTTCTGATCCAACTGTAACATCCCACATAACACTGTTTGAACTCATGGGTTAATGCATCATGACAAAAAGACATCAGCTGTACAAATCTACTTATCTCAACGCAATACCTGAAATTCTTTAGTATGCACAAAGGCGAAGACAAAGATCTATAAATCATCATAAAAAAGTCTATCAAACTGTCAAAGACAGATCTTTCTTACACCTCCATTGACACAAACATGCTTGCTTGCCACCTTTCTTTTTATATTCATTCTGCTAATTAAGTGAAACACGGTTTTAGTCTAATACTTATTGCAAAGATTTTTCCCCCCAGAGATTTTAGGTACGATTGCAATATCACATGATACATATTAACAATATTTATTTTTAAACAGTCAGTACCTGTATTAAGAACTTTTTTAGCTACTGTCTACACATCTGTTCATTTTGATGAGATGGTATACCATAGACCAGGAAAATGAAAAACGGCTCTAAAGGCAAGAATGTCAAAAGAAGATAATTTTAAACCTTAAATATGAATCTACAGTTTAGAATTTTATCTCAAATAATTCTTAAACCAACTGCATTTAACACCAGATGGAAAATGTTGCAAAAGACAAACAACAGCTTAAACCACTATCAGCACTACAATCTAGTCTGCTTTCTCATTGTGGAATAGTGATTGAATCATCTTTATTTTTTTTGTACATTTTCAAAATATCAGAGAACAGACCCCTTTCAAAGCAAGTACAATGCTGTAACAAGAAAGGGATCACAAGAGATACTGTACGATACAATTTCCTGCAGCACAAGACAAGAGAAAATTCCACAGACCTACCTTCTTCAAATTTTTGTGCAGTTCCAGACACCACACTTTCTACCATCTCCTGAAGGCTTTCTCGGGTCACATGAGGGGGTATGTTCTTTATCTGGATCTTGTTCACTTTCCTTTTTAAAACAAAAAAATAATTACCCCGTGTCACTGATTTTGACAAGTCACTACTGCATTAAAAAAGAATGAATAACAGGTTGAGGAAAAGATAGAATAAATGACATGTTGATTCACCAACAATAAGTTTTCATACCCTCATTATCAATGGTATATAGCCTTCTGTTGTACTGTATTATTTAGATTTAACTTTACACACTTTCATTAATTCGGACAGGAAATGAGGAAAATAAAGTGAAGAGAAAACATACTTACCCCAACTCATGTACACACAAATGCATCATGAATGCATTGTGAAAGTGCACATACACACAAATGCAAAAACACACACACACAAAATGCCTTTTACTTTTTGTATATATATGGCTTGGTTATGTTAGCATAACCACACAATTTCCTGTGGTCTGGCAAAAGTCGACCAAACGCCATTATTCTTCCCTACACATTCAAACTTAACTTGATTCAGTTTACCATTTATATAAACAAAGAAACTTAAAGGTTCAATTTACAAGAAAGCAGAATTAAAGTAATAAAGGTTCCTGTCCAAGCGAACCACTTTTTCTGCATCTAGTAATTTTTTTGTGACAACATATTCAGCTGTGTTGTATATATTCTATATCTGCAATATCAAGAATATTCAGTTTTCTATTGCTTTAGCCTGGGACTATCTGCAGCATAGATACATACTGCCATCCTTGCTTTATTAAATTTTCCATGTTTTCTAGCTGACTCTTAGTCTAAGGAAAGCTACGACTCAGTATGAGCACACATAGCATTTTACACAACAATTAGTTTACCTTTTCCGAGATGTAGCTTCAACCTGCATACTCTGGCCGTGAATAGATAAACCTGCAATATCACAGACCAGCTATAATACATGAAAACTTCCATTGTTAAAAAGTCAATTTCATTTGTGTTACTACTAATCCCCAACCAAAATCCATACCAGGGCTGTCGCCCCGTTCATTAACTAGCATGATCAAAAATTTATTTCCTTCAATTACTACAGGTGGGTCAGGTGGTTAGATCATCGCACTCATAATCTGATGGCCCAGGATCAAAACATCACAGAGGTGTCCAGTTTATGTTATTTCATACTCAAGCTAACATCAGTGCTGTCTCCACTCCGCCAAAAGTCCTTCGGACAAGACTATCAACCAAAGTCCCATATGCAAACATATGTACTGAACTTACATCTTGTGCACACATAAACCTATTGTTACATCTTGTGCACACATAAACCTGTTGTCCTTTTGGTGGAGCAGGCATTTCAAATTTATGAAGGTATGCATGAATGCTAAATTTTAATAAAACACTTGAACACGGGTGTGTTCTTGGACATTTTAATTTTAGAGTAGTTTTCCTCCAGATGAGAGATGGCCCTCAGGTACACTTATACACACGAGTGCTTATTCCATTATCCTTCATATAAAAGAATTTTTTTTTAAATAAAATAAATTACCCAGGAAGTTCAAATTGTGTCAATGTCTTTGGGTAAAGAGAAAGCCAGGGAGAAGTCTCAGTATGACAATGGAGGCAAGCCACACACCCACCAGCCGAATGGCAGACTTCAAATAAGCCGAATAAATGATTTTGTGTAAAAAAAAAAAGAAAAAAAAGAAAAAAAAAGCTAAACTGCACTCAGCTCTTGTTTCATGCATTCTACTATCTAGAAGGAAGGTGGCAGGATGGTTAAGACGTTTGCCTGCCCATATGTAAATTGGGAGTTTCTGGGTTCGTACCCAGCCTCACCCTTTCTTTCCAGTTTGACAAAAATTGAACCAAATATCAAAGACATTAGGATGAGACTATAAACCGAGGCCTCGTGTGTGAACGCACGCAGAACATCTTGCGCACATGTTAAAACCCCGTTCCGCCTTTCAGAAGAGCAGGCCATCGTGTGTGCCAGTAGGAGCGGATGACAAAATAAAAACAACACAAAAACCCAGCATGCACACAGGTGTGTTTAGACACCATCCCCGAGGGGGGAAAAAAAAAAAAAGGGTAGGCGCTGCACTTGTGGCGACGCGCTCTCCCCGGGAGAAAAGCCCAAATTTCACGCAGAGAAATCTGCTGTGACATAAAAGTGGTATAAAATAAAATAAATAAATAGTTCAAAGAGCATCAGCTGATCTTCTGCAGATACAAAGGGTTCTAACATAGTAAAAGTATGATCGATAAGCCTCAGGTTCAAGCAAAGGGTATTGATGTTTATAGCTGGGGAGGAGTCACTAAGAGCAGAACAATCATGACGGACTGGCTTGGAGGCCATGTCAGATGTTAGACCACATAACAAGATCCTCACTGCACTTCCTAGTTGAGAAATCAAATAAGGAATATCACTGTGACATGTGACACAAAAAACTAAAAAGGGATGGTCGCTCTTAGATACTACAGAGAAAGTGATATTTAAAGCACCATAAAAAGATTCCATCACCTCAACCTGACTGAAAATGATCCAGATGGACCTGAAGGACTTTCATTAAGGATCTGACA
The DNA here is from genome assembly GCA_030674155.1 of Stramonita haemastoma. Lineage (NCBI taxonomy): Eukaryota > Metazoa > Mollusca > Gastropoda > Neogastropoda > Muricidae > Stramonita > Stramonita haemastoma. The sequence continues at coordinate 40,087,862 of CM060317.1, read as the reverse complement.
TTAGAAAAGGTCCCACACTATGAAGGCCAGAAATTTTGTTCCATCATGCTGGTTGGTTAGGGTTTTTCTCTTCACTGGAAGTACTCATGACTTCACTTATCAAGTGACTAAATCACCACGTCCACAAAGCTGCAACTCGCTTCTCCCCTGTGTGCCTGTGGTAGAGAAAACCAGACAGGGAGCACATCCATCAGAGGTACATGCTATTCAGCGACCTGAGAAAGTGTGGTGATGGAGACCAAGCTGTATGGCCCACAAGAAGTGCTGGAAAGGACACGCCATTATTTTTCAAGACACATCTAAACGAGAAGAAGAAACTGAAGTGCTTTATTGGTAGTACTGATAATGGAATAATAACCAGTTGCCATGGTGCAGTGGTTAGTGCCTTAGCAGAAAGGACTGGAAGGTCGTGGGTTCAACCCCATCAGACTCTGGCTCCTATTTTAATTTTTTTTTTTAATTTTATTTTATTCTTTTATATCGAGAATAATAGAATAAACACTCATTTTTACATCCTGTCCCTGTGTGTTTGCAGTTTTGTAAATATCCGTTCCCACTGGCACACGATGGCCTTCTCCTACGAAAAGTGGAACAGGATTTAACGTGTGCGCAAGATAATCTGCGTGCATTTGCACACGGGGCCTCGGTTTATAGTCTCATCCGAAAGACTTTTGGGGAGGGAGGAGTCAGCACTGATTTTAACTCCAGGGGAAAAATCCCCTTGACCGGGAATCGAACCCAGGTTGTCAAATTGTGAGTGCAATGTTCTGACCACTAGGCTATCCTGTCCCCCACCCAGAGTGTGGTGTGGGCTCAGTGGGAAGACTGGGACCACACAGTCGAGCTTCATCCACTTTACAGATCTATGTGAGTTTGAGAGAACTTTTCTCAAATAACCTGACCAACACTGCAGCTGTCTGCCTCTCAGGCCTGGTTAACACCGGGATATATAATATCATGATGGTAAGCATAGAATACAACCCTGTCATTAGTGTCAAGTAGTCTCAAAGCACATGCACTTCCACAGCAACAGCATTATGTCATACTCATTATCATTGATCATGCAATTAAAGAAAATTCCCTCCAATTCAGTAGTCGCAGTTGCTCTGGTCTCATGGTACCTCAGATTCACTCATTCAGTTTCCCCATACACGTCTCTGGTGAGTGTGTCAAAGCCTTTGGGGTTGGAGGTTCAAGGGGGACGGTTATTGGAGGGACTGTGTGGTGGCTGCCACCTTGGGTGGGCAACAGTCTGGTCTGCGACTGAATTAATACCGTCATAAGTAAAGGGCGTAGTAGGCAGTGTCCTGCGTCCTGCATACTTTATCTCCGAACTGACACCACTCAACACCACCAAAGTGACACAGCAGAAGTGCAGGGCCCCTCTGGCTAGTGGCCCAACCGCAACCTAATATTGGTGGGCTCCCTGTGGACTTCCGACCCTGGGGATGAGATAACGAATCTGGGTATGGCTGTGGCAGGAAGATTTAAATGAGTGGCGTGGGAACAACAGGACCCGGATGTCATAGAAGATGACTGATGAGGCAGCAAAAAACCTCCATAAAAACAAAACCCAACCAAACTAAAAGGATTATGGAATAGTAGCCCAACAAATAAATGTGTTTTTTTAATATTCCAAGTAAAGGTTTATTTAATCAACTTCCAGTTTAATTCAAACCACAACACAAATGTTCACTTAACACAATACTAATACTATTCAACAGTGTGTCATCAATAAATATTACCTATGATAATCGAGAAACTGAAATAACTCTTAGTGTCATATAGTAAACTGATAAAATCAACTTCCTGTTCATGAAAGGATTTGGCTAAAATGAGCTGAGATCGGTGGGTATGTTTAAAATGTAATATCTCATTTTATAAATCAGAACTGCATGAAATTTGAGAATAGTGTTGGCAAATGATTGTTACATGTTCCATTATTTTTCTTTCAAGTTTGTATTATGTGTTAAAAGTTGTTTGCTTGTTTTGTCCGCAATTATTATGTAATCTCTAGTAAACAAACACAATTGTGTGAGTGGTGTTTCCATGCATTCTGTATGAAAACACTGCAATACTAAAACACAAACATTCTCCTAAGGCATCTAGTGTGCATGGGCAGAGAGAAAAGGTTTCCTTTGGCCAAACTCAGCTTAAAAAGTGTGGCATAATGATACTGCACTTTCGAGTGGTTCAGGACACTAAGAGATAAACCCCATAAAGCTTTCAGCAAAAACAGGCTTGATGTCTCTTCTTTTACTATTACAACAACCACCCCACCCCCTCCCCAAAAAGAAAACCAAATCCCAACCCCCCCTCCCCCCGGAGAAAATCAGGAGCCACATACTTTGTAGTTTGTATTAAGTGTTACTTTTGGTTTACATACAAGGCCTGTATAATTTTTTTTTTTAAACAGTTAAAAAAAAAAAAAAAAAAAAAAGTCTAAGCAATACATCACTAGATCATCATGATACCAGCAACAACAAAAAGCATCATGGTACCAGTCAATACATGGAGCCATTGTTTGATTGCTTGATGGAAAATAAAACAGTATCTATTATGGAGGTGGTGGGGTTTTTTGGTTTTTAACTCTTTTTTTTTTTTTTTTTTTTTTTTTTTACCGTTGTAGCCTCATCGTTGAAACAAAAAAAGGCAAAAGTTTAACGTAAAACTAGCAAAAGCAACATGTCTTAAATGACTTTTAAGACTTTCAGTTTCATGGAGAGCGAGTTGCCCCTTCCTCACCACTGATTTTTCTGGAATCATCATCTTTTAAGGCAGAAATTCGTTGACTTAAGGTGGGACATGGGGGTCGAAACTGATGAAATTTTGTTTACAAGCCCATGGTAAAAGTTATGCCATATATTGAAAGGGCATCATTTGTAAAGCATAAAAATCAAAGAATTACTCAAGTTTTCTGCACTGTTGCAATGGAAACAATCCAATATGGCCGCCAAAACTGAATATTTCAAACTCCTAATCCTTTTTATTTATAACAAGTATGAGTAACCTGTTTCTACAGTCATTTTATGGTCTTCGCTGCAAAAAAAAAAAAAAAAGGCATCTTCTTTTGTAGCAGACAATTTATCAGAAGATGATTTAAATGCAATTCTATTATGAAGTTGATGTGGAGGGGAAAAAGGCATCTTCTTTGTAGCAGACGATTTATCAGAAGATGATTTAAATGCAATTCTATTATGAAGTTGATGTGGAGGAGGAGGAAGAAAATGATGTCAATAGGGAGGATAGTAACCCAGAAGGCAAGTGCCACTGGCCACATTCCAGAACATGTGGCGACCTGCACGACACCCAACTAATGTACAAAAATCTGATCAGCCTGTTGCACAGTACATTCACAGATGAGTGCTGACTACATACACATACAAACTGTAATATGAATTAGGCAGTGGCTTTTATGACTTGTGTTTCAAAGGAAAATGACAGGACAAAACTTGTGTACCCTCAAGACATTGTATAAAACAGCTGTTTTGGTGACACTGTGTCAGAGTGACACATTCTTGAGTTCCACTGTACGCAACTGCTGCTGAACACTTCAGGTAGGCTTGAGTGCCTTTTTCGACACTAACATGCATGACCTGTTGTCATAGGCATGCATGTTTCACTGTTATATCATATGTGACCTGTATTTACCTGGATTTGGTGACATTAGGTGACAATGACATGACAAGATGACCACACATACAAAAATGCTTGGAAATTCAAGTGTAAACACTTGCACAGCTTGTAAAAAAAAATTCAAGTCAATAGCTTGTCAGACACATGCACAGTTACGATATGAACAAAGTTTCGGGTGAAAAAACCCAAAAGAAATCAAAATCTAGGGGAGTTGAGCTCTACAGAATTCAACAACAAGAGGGTTAATCTGAGTAAACTTGGTGAAATAACTCACAAACCACTACCATATGTTATTGTAATGTATACAATGCCAATATCATCAAAAACAGAGAGAGACAAAATACAAAGAATGAGAAATAAGAGAGCTAAGTTTTCATTTTTCCTTCATATTTTCACAGGATTCTTTCACTACCCTGTTATCTCCACCCCCCCCCCCCCCCTTTTTTTTTTTTTTAAATTTGTTTTCCTTTCTTATTAAAACCACCAGGTGCCAACTAGATACATCTAGCATATATTATGTATACCTTCATCTCTACTTTATGTTGAGCATCATTTATTATGACAAAGAATGTGGTGTCCAGTGGTTTCCTCATTGACCAGTATGCAACAGATTTTTGCCAATTATCAATTTAAATACTTTTCAAGAGGGTGTGTGTGTGGTGTGGGGGGGGGGGGGGGGGGGAGAGGAGGTTAGGTAGTGTTTAAATTTGTTTTCAAATTAACTATAGAACAATCTCAATCTTTCACTCAGTGAGTATATTATATGTAATTTTCATGCTGACAATGAATTGAGTAAAATTCTTAAATTCCTAATTCTTGAAAAAAAAGAAAAAGATGCCTGCAAAAAAGTGCCATATTCTACCTATTTCAGAGTATTCTATGGTACCCAATAGTTTTGATCTATTATTTCTGGAGGACTGTGACAGCAACCAAACCGCATAATACAGACTTGGGATGTTTTCTATGTTTTAAACACTTGCACTAGGCCTAGTTGCAGTTTACAACTCCACTTCCAGTCTTCACAAGTACTGTTGCATCGCTGAGAATGAAAGCAGAAGGAATGAACTGTCATGACGAGCCTATGAAAGAACTGGCACTTCTGAAATGCTCCACAGCATGTGTCACAACCTGTTCTGTACCGAGGTCTGAAAACGATTTTGCATCAACCTCAGGCTCGTGCGTTCTTGGCTAATCAACGGGCTGATTATCTGCTAGACACGAGAACACGCGTGGGTGTCAAAATAATTGTCAGACGTTGCTTTCGTTTAACAACTGCCACATTTGACACTTCAAGTCGGCCAGCGGTGGGGGGTTAAAAAATTCAGGTAAAATGTACGGTGGCATATCGATTTGCCAAACATTAAGTCATCGTCTGACAATCGATGCCAAAGACGCAAAACACGAAAAAGACCGCCGCCAGCATACGATAGGTTAGCTCTGCAGCATCTCCAGCCATTTTGATTCGCAGCTCGGGACGTTATTTGATGGAAGTGCATAATAAAAACCCGTAGGAACAATGTCAGGTGATATAACACTTTACACTTACCGCTTAAACTCTCAATGGCTTTTTCGACAAGCTGTGGATCTTCCAAGTCGACAACTGCACAATTTCCTTTCAACGATATGCTACTGACTGCATACCCCCTCTCTTCCAAAAGTCCACGCAGCGTATCTTCTTCAAAATCATCTGAAAGGTTTGTAAACTGGATTTTATTCATTTTCACAGAAGACAACTGTTCTTCTCGTAACATGGTTTCTTTGAACAGAAGACCTCCAAGCCTATGTTTTGTTGGATTATCAAAATAGTTGTGAACTATATTGGCGCAGGTATTAACAGAGTTCGGTGAGTCGGACGCCGGTAATCTGTAGTAATATATGTGACGTCAAGAACAGTCCACTTTTAGGAAATATGATCCTGAAGTATATTATTGTAAATATAAGATTTTTGTATAATCACACTGATTATTTCTTTTTCTCATATTTTAGTAGTATAAAATACTTTTTCAATGAAATTAATTGTAAAAAGTCTCCTTTCCAATGGTTTGTAAAATTCAATAATTGTAGTAGGACATATTGTTCCCCCTTTGACGGGTCGAAAAGTGGACAGGTCTGATGTCGTTTCATTGCTGGACCCACGTGGTCCTCGCGTTCTCTTCGCACTTCTTTCGGAAAGTGTGCTCAGTTTTTAGTTTCAGTTTGCAGTGGACCGAAGACAATATGCAATCTGTTTCCGGGACGCTCTGTCCATTGAATTTGTAAACGTACGAGTCCAGTGATCCGATCAAAAGGGTGGGAGGGATATAATTTGTAGGCCTATATAGCCGTTTGATAAAAAAAGGAGCATGTCATTCTGTAGAGAGAAAAAAACCAAAACTAAACAAAACAAACGTCTCTGTCACAGATGCATCAGCGAATGCAAACCCCATTTCGGCACCTCTACAGACGAAGAAACAATCAAAACTATACTATAATATTCATCGTTATCATGATTCTCATCATCATTATCATCATCAACATTCTCATTATCATCGTCGTCATCATCATCGTGGTCAGCATAATTGTCATAATGATGAGATAACATTAATGAATATAAGCGACATTTGTATGCACAGTATATTATGAAAATCAGTTTCAACAAGACAGATTCATCTGCTGAAACCCGTTAGAGCACCTTCTTCCTTGGTCTGGCTTTGAACCCCCCCCCCCCCAACTCTCCCTCCTCCCCCCTTCAGTACTGGCCATCCATCAGCCATCAACTGTATCCCTTCCGGGTCTTATTACTCTGTCAATGACACAGCACAAGCCTGTGACACCTGTGTCACCTGTCGGCCATCACCGAGTTCGGTAAGCTTCCGTGCCCAGTGAGAATGACACGATTCTCCCCCATTTGCTCCGGTTTTCGCTGACTACTGACTTCATGGATTCTCATGTCACAGGATGCCGTGATGTTGCTAGTGAGAGAAGCTGATGACATGCCCCCTCCCCCCCTTTTTTTTTTTAATCTTCTTTTAATCTTTCCTGTTTCCCCTCGTCTTGCCTTGAAAGAATTTTCTACAAGTGCATGGCCTACATATCTTAGTTTTCTTTCAGTTATTGAAATAAGAAGGGTTTTGTGTGTGTGTGTGTGTGTGTGTGTGTGTGTGTGTGTGTGTGTGTGTGTGTGTGTGTGTGTGTGTGTGTTTGGGGGGGGGGGTTGTTTTTTTTTCTTTTTTGGTTGCTGTTCTCAGTTCGTATGCAACAGTTTCATTTAAAAAAAAAGCCTAAGACCTGGAGTTACTGGAGCGGGTGTGTGCGCGCGCCTGTGCATGGGGGGTGGGGGTGGGGGGGCGCCAGGCGCATAATCTGTAACACCAAGAAACAAAAATTATTCCTTTCTCATACATAGTTTTCTATGCTACCAAATTATGAAACTACGCAATAATGTTTAGTTAATATGCTTACATAAAAAAATCCGAAAAGTCTTATGTTACCTTAGTTACTCATGCTATTCATATTGGTCAGATTCTCCCGAGGGGATGTGGGGGCGCTGTCATTATAAATAGCATCCCCCCGTCTGGGAATTGTGTGCTAGGACTTTTCTTTTTCCTATCTCTCTCTTTGTTTCTGCCTTGTTCCTTTTCATCCGGTCACCTCCATTTTGTTACTTTTCTGCCATCTTGGTCCTTTCTCCTGCCTTATTTCCCCCAAGAAAGGCTTAGGCCTAAAAGATCAACATTTTCTCCTACACCGAAGTCAGATGCACTAGGCCTGTCTTGTCAGGCGCTTTACGGCAGCGCAACGCATTTTCGCTATAGACGGACAACAGCAGTTGCAGTTTGAGCGTTCAACGAAGAATATGGGCCAAATTGTATTAAGTCTGTCCGAGCTAAGCTCATCGGCCGGTGCTATATCCGGTTCGTGCGTAAAGCGACTGAGAGTCAAGATCCCCTGAGGCGCCAGTCTATCGCAGGGTTACCCCAACAAGTTGGTACCCTTTACCTGGGTGGTGAGAATACCCGTAAGTGCCTTCAAGGCACACGCCATACGAAGTGGATCGAACTGCCTTTGATACGAGCAACGCCAACCATAGATACGCGCGGCTGGCCAAATGCTGCATCAAAAATGAATAAGACATTTTCATTATCATTACCATCATTAACACTAATATCAAATTCGTTACCTTTATAATTTACTAAGAAGTAAGGTGGCAGGACGGATTATACATTCACATGCCTAACAAGTAAACCGTGAGGTCCTGGGTTTGATTTCCAGCCTTGCCCTTTCTTCTTAATTTGGCGAGAAAATCGAACTGAATGTCGAATCTTTCAGAAGGGATTCTAAACCTGTCGGATCTGTTTGTTTACGGAGTTGTGCACGTCAAAAAAAAGAATTAGAAAGAGCAGGGCGGTACCTTCCAGCCGTCCTGGCAAAATCGGTAAGTACCATTCCCAACTGTGTCCCCAAAGTCGGAATACGGTTATCTCAACAGTGGAGAAAAATAAAAACCCCAAACAGTCGCATCCCAAAAATTCACCAGAGGTAAACCACGGAGCTCTTGCCTATTAACGAAAACAAAATTATTACTGTACACACACACACACGCGCGCGTGCACACACACACACACACACACACACACACACGCACCACAACACACGCACACGCGCATCGCACACAGCACGCACGCACGTACGTACGCACCGCACACGCACGCATACACGCGCGCGCACACACACACACACACACACACACACACACACACACACACACGCACACACACACGCACACACATGGGGACGGGATAGCCCAGTGGTCAGAGTGATGCGCTCGTGATCTGCTGACCCCGGTTCGAATCTCGTTCATGACTCACTCAGTCTGGCTCTGCGACTGAGCTAATACTGTCGTTAGTAGGGGCTTAGTAGGTGGTGTCCTGCGTACGTTAGATCAGACCAGGCACCAGTGAACACCACCAAAGTGACGCAGCAGAAGTGCAAGTCCCCACTGGCTGGTGGCCCCACAGCGGCCTAATATTGATGGGCTCCCTGTGGACACCCGACCCTGGGGATTAGACATAACAAATCCAGGTATGGCTGTGGCGGGGGGTGGGGGCGGGGTTGAAATGAGCGGCGTGGGAACAGCAGGACGGGGCCGTTGTTGAAGATGAGGCAACAAAAGAAACAACAAAAACAAACAAAAACACCAGTGCTGACTCAAAAGTCCTTCGTGGGACTGCTCGATGATGACGCGTTCTGATCTGTGCATGATCTGTCTTGTCGGAAGCCTGCCTGTTCATCCCCGAGTGTCTTGTCTAGTGCCGTCTTCAGTCTTTCTAAGATTATTCTTGTCAGTACTTTCCCTGGGATAGACAACAGCATGATTCCTCTCCAGTGGTTACAGGATGACAGTCCCCTTTCTTTGGCAGCTTCACAAGGTAGCCTTTCTTCCAGTCTTCTGGCACACTCTCTTGCTCCCAGATCTTGTGTAGGAGTGGATGCAGCATGTCAGTTGGTCTGGATGTCTGCCTTCAGTGCTTCAGGTGGTATACCATCAGGCCTGCTGCTTTACCTGACTTAAGTGACTTAATAGCTTTGGTGATCTCCACTTTGGTAGAGGAGCCGGTGTTAATGCCAAGGATTTCAGTAGGTGGTGGGATGTCTGCGGGACAGATGGTGCCGGTCTGTTGAGTGTTTCCTTGAAGTGCTCTGCCCATCTTGCTCTCTGGTCCTCCTCACCTGTATTGTCAATTTTGTCTTTGATGGGGCAACTTGGTTTGCTGTTTTATTTTATTTTATTTTATTTATTTTATTTTATACCACTTTATGTCGCAGCAGATTTCTCTGCGTGAAATTCGGGCTGCTCTCCCCGAGGAGAGCGCGTCGCCACAAGTGCAGCGCCTACCCATTATTTTTTTTCCTCAGGGATGGTGTCTAAACACGACACCTGTGTGCATGCTGTTTTTTTTAAAATTATAATTTTATCATCCCCTCCTACCGGCACACGATGGCCTGCTCTTCCGAAAGGCGGAATGGGGTTTTAACGTGCGCGCAAGATGTTCTGCGTGCGTTCGCACACGGGGCCTCGGTTTCTAGTCTCATCCGAATGACTTTGACGTTCAGTTCGATTTTTTCGTCAAACTGGGAAGAAAGGGCGAGGCTGGGTACGAACCCAGAAACTCACGGTTTACATATTGGCAGGGGAACGTCTTAACCATCCTGCCACCTCCTTTGTTGTTGTTTTACAGAGAGGCTCCTCGTCATCTGGTATGGTCTCTTCGTGTTTCTTTGGCCTGCTGCAGTCTCTGTTTTCCGAGTCAGCTCCTCAATGAAGTTTCCCTTGTCCTTTCTTGCACTTCTTTTTACTGCACGGTTCTAATCCCAGAGGCGTGCTAGCAATACCTGCATCTCTTCTTGATCTTGTGTTTGATTTATCTGGTCTTTCGGCTCTTTTATCTCAGTGATCAGTGCCCATGTTTCTGTTGTCAGCCATTCGTTGTGTTTCCTTGTAATCTTTCCCAAGACTGTTAGGCATGTTGTCTTCCAGGTTTTATGCAGATTGTGCTACTGTTCTTCGATTGTTTCCTCTGGCATATGGGAAAGCATGCTGAACTTGTTCCTTAGTTCAAGCTTGAATTCATCTGTTTTTCCTCTTTCTTTCAGGCTTTGCACATTGTATTTGAGCAATGGTCTTCCTGCCCTGTCGGTGAAGGCTTTGAGCTTGGTCTTGAGGATGGCTACTACAAGATGGTGGTCTGACTTTGCGTCTGCTCCGCGCTTCACCCTGACATCATGCAGGCTCCTTCTCCATTTCGTCCGATGGTGATTTGGTTGATCTGGTTTTAGGTCCTGCCATCTGGGGAAGTCCATGTGGTCTTGTGGACTTACTTGTGAGGAAAGATGGTGCCTCCAATGACCAGGTCGTAAAAAGTGCAGAACTCTACTAAGAGTTCACCGTTTTTATTTTGTTCTCCGGTGCCATGTCTACCCATGATCAGTTCTCTGTTTGCGTTGTTTGATCCCACTTTTGCATTCAGGTCTCCCATTAGGATCCTCAAGTCCATTCATGGCCTGATGAGTCCAGAGCTTGTTACCATCTGGGGGGTGGGGGGTGGGGTAGCTTTTCAGTTTTGTCTCTCCAACTCCTTTTGTCTTTTGCAGGCAGCTTGTATCTACGTAGGCCTACCAATAATTGGCAGACCATGGGTCCATGAAGTCATGAGTTCGAATCTTGGTAGGCGGCGTCTGGTGAATAAAGTATGGGGATTGTAACGATCTCCTAGGTCAACTTCAAATGTAGACCTGCTAGTGCCTTAACTCTCTTCTTGTGTACATACACACACAGAAGATCAAATATGTTCGTGAACGATCCCATCATTTATGTCAGCGTTTGGTGGATTACGAAAAAAGGAACATGTCCAGCACACATCCCCGAAGTCGGAATGCAGCTAGCTACTTTCATGGTGAGCAAAACCGGTCGCACAGCAAAATCTCACCATCGGTGAACCTCGGAGCCTAGCCAAGGAACGAAAAGAAAAATACTTGGCAGAAAAGACTTCGAATGCTACATTATTCTCCAGTGTTGTTCTCCAGTGTTGGGTTGTACTCGACCCCTTTCCTGTTCTGGTAATTTCATCCATTAGTTAGTGTGGCTGCTCACTACAGTACAGTACAGTACAGTGCAATACTGTCAGTGGTTCTTGCGGATGATGTGACAAGTACAGGAAACCAAGTTCTTCTTTGTCATCGTTACAGTAATGACTTATCGAGGATTGAAACAAGAAAAATAAAAAAAGAAAGAAGCCCCATTTGTGTGTGTGTGTGTGTGTGTGTGTGTGTGTGTGTGTGTGTGTGTGTGTGTGTGTGTGTGTGTGTGTACACGCGCGCGTGTTAGCTTCCTCGTCCCGGCAAGGCACTTTGTCAAATTTGTTATATAACTCCAAACCCAATGAATTTATTTTCCTTACTCTCGATTTGTGTTGGAGGGGGCAGCCAAAAAAATGGGGGGAGGGGGGGCGAAAGAGGACGAGAGGGGTAAAGCTGCATGCGTTGCACACAGGTATACTTGTCAGAACGTGTTTTTAACAACTCAAAATCGATCCAAGTGGCTCATTGATCGATCTCAGTTGTTCGTACGTCATCACACCATCTCCAGCCTTCTACCGCAAGGGGTAGAATTTGTCAATCTTCCCACGCCACTTCCCCATTACATCGACAGATATTGATTTTGCAGACGAAAAACTGAGACCGACCAGCAGTAGAAAGGACTGATGAAAGAAAGGAAGGAAGAAAGAAAAGAACAGTCTGCCTACTGCCTAATCCTCTTACGGCTGGCGCATCTCTCTCTCTCTTCTCTCTCTCTCTCTCTCTCTCTCCCCTCTCTCCTGTCCCCCCCCCCGCCCCCCCCCCCCCCATCCCTACCACATTGCCCGCCTCCCACCATTGTATCATCCTCGACCCTCCTATCTCTGTTTCCCTTCCACCTCACTCCAATCCTACTCAACCTATGCTGCACCATACTAATTTGTCCAGCTTTTGAATGCAGCAGCAAGAAAAAAAAAAAAAAAGTGCTATAATTATGAACGTTTGTAGGTCTATTTGAGCTATGGGTGGGTAAAATAGTAAGTACAATAAAAGTTGTCATTGTATTATTATTACGATAGCTATTTCTAGAAGATGGGAAAGTCAAGGTTTGGCTGGCTCTAATGATGTCTAGCATCTGTTAGGGCCTACTTGAAAATATCAAGGGTTTTTTTTTTTTTTTTTTTGGGGGGGGGGGGGGGGGTTCATTGTGATTGGCAGGGCTGGAGGTCGTGATTTCGTTGCTATGGGCATTTTGACGTCACTATTTGCGTCAGTAGTAGTGAGCACGTGCTGCGTGGGGGCGGGAAGGACACGTATCATTGGCATGGTCTCGCCAACTAGCAAACCGTCTCCTGTCTGCACGTGGTGTGTGTGTGTGTGTGTGTGTGTGTGTTGTGTGTGTGTGGTGTGTGTGTGTGTGTGTAAAGGCCTATCTTTCTGAAATTGAAAGAACCAGATGATAAAATCTCATGATAGCTGTGCTGGAGCCTTCTTGTTTTGAGTTACAGAGCCAGAGATCCTTGATTATCATCTTGCTGTCTAGTGGCCATATCACTGTCACCTTGCGTGGTTGTGTGTGTGTGTGTGTGGTTGTGTGTTGTGTGTGTGTGTGTGTTGTGTGTGTGTGTGTCTGGATGCGTGCGAAGACGTTCAGCTCGTGCATGTGTACAGAACCATGTTTCTGAGTGTTTGTGAAAGAGAGAAATAACAGACATAAACTTAAAAGGAGAGAACTATGAAGACACGGTAGACATGCATCAAATGTTTTCTTCTTCGTCGAACACTCAGAAAGCAACTGTTGTCTGTCATATGAGCGAAAATGCGCTGTGCTGCCGTGAAACGTCTAACAAGTCAGGCTTAACGCATCCGACTTCCAAGTGGAAGAGAATAGTTATCTTTTAAGTCTTTAAAGGAAAAAAAAGGCAGGAGAATGGACCAAGAAGGCAGAAAATAGACAAGAGAGAGGTGATTGAAGGAAAAGGAACATGGCAGAAACAAAGTGAGGGATAGAAAAGAGGGAATTCCTAGCACAGGCTTTCCAGTAGGTGGAGATGCTCCAGCATCTCCACTTGGGATATCAAACATTTCATTGACTCCAAACAACTTCTCTCTCTCCTCTCTCTCTCCTCTCTCTCTCTCTCTCTCTCTCTCTCTCTCTCTCTCTCTCTCTCTCTCTCTCTCTCTCTCCGTGTGTGTGTGTGTGTGTGTGTGTGTGTGTGTGTGTGTGTGTGTGTGTGTGTTGTGTGTGTGTGTGTGTGTTTTTTTTCCTCAGCAAGAACTTAAAGCACACACACAGGGATAGGGATAGCCCGACAGTTAGAGCGAAGCGCTTGCGCTCTGACATCTCGGGATCGATCCTAGGTTTAAGCTACCACCGAGACGTCTGCTCGAGGTTTATTTTTTCTTTTCATGGAGTTGATATCAGTGGCGACTCCACTCCCCCGAAAAATCCTTCGGTTGAGATTCTAACCCGAGGTCCCGTGGGCTGATGCACGCAGAACATCTTGCGCACACGTTAAAACCTGTTCTGCCTTTGGAAGGGGCCATTGCGTGCCTGTGGGAACTGATGACATTGATGTCATGTTTAGACATCATCCCCGAAGTCAGAATGCAGTTATCTTAATTGTGGGTAAAAGCGGTGGAATATGCAAAACCTCACCATCCATGAACCTTGAAGCTGTAGCTGAGGAACGACACAAAAACAAAAGTGAACACCAACACATTGTTTTCACAATTGTAGACAAGACAAGAGACATCAAGAAAAAGGCACCAGTGTTTGATGAGGGCTCTGCTAAGCCACAGGATTATCTTATTATGAGAGCAAAATACCCCCCCCCCCCCCCTAACAAAAATCTCTTTGTATTTTAGAGAGATGTTTCTCATTAAGGTACCAGGGGGAATCACTAATTTTAAATTATATCCACTGTCCCACATGGGGTGACCTGGGAGAATGTGAAACTCTGGATAATTTGCAAGCATTTTATATCAGAGTATAAACAGTGAATGTGAACCCTGGGGTGACCCAGGAGGACATAGCCCTTAAAACCCCCCACAAAACTCTGGCTGCACGTACAAGGGTAGGCCTATCCAGTTGAGAAGAACAAGATAAAAAGAACAAGGGGGACGGATAGCCTAGTGGTCAGAACATTGCGCTCGCAATTTGACCACCCGGGTTCGAGTCCGGTCGAGGAAATTTTTCTCCTGGAGTTAACATCAGTGCGAATTCCACTCTCCACAAAAGTCCTTCGGATGAGACTTTAAACCAAGGCTCCGTGTGCGAACGCACGCAGAACATCTTGCGCACACGTTAAATCCTGTTCCGCTTTTCGTAAGAGTAGGCCATCGTGTGCCGGTGGGAACAGATGTCATTTACAAAACTGCATACACACGGGGACTGGATGCAAAAAAGCACAAGAGTGCTTATTCCACTATCCTCGATATAAAAGAATAAATCAATCAAGTAATGATTAGAAACAAACAAAATATCTAGTATTGTGTTGGACTTTTCCTTTTGATACCTATAAAGAAGATTAAAAATAAAAGGAGTGATCAAACTACATTGTTGGATATTTTTGCAGTCTCTTTTGTTGCTGTTTTTTTGGTGTAAACAGCAGTTTCATTTTACTATGATTCAAAAAGAAAGCATATTGATTAATATAAAAATGTAGATTCATCCTCCTAGCCACGTTATGGCGGTTCATCCCGGCAACATTGTTGTTTGTGTTGTTGTTGAAATGATATTATAGTCCCAGGGGAAATACTCCGATTTAGGAACTGTTGTAGACAGAAGGCAGATAGTCAGAAGGTCAGAAGGTCTCCCACTTCGGCGAGGTCTCCACGGGCCACCCCAGAAATAGAACACTTCTGTTGGAGCAACAAGAGAGAACAGCCCGTGCAAGCCCCGCAGTGCTGCACGAGCCGAAGCTCCTATTATATAACCCGCAAAATTGTTCCTACTTTCCTGATATGAACTGAAAAGAGTAAAAGCACCTCTAAAAGCAGGCTGGAGACGACCTGCTTCCAGCAATAATTATGCACATGCTATCAGGGGGACGGGATAGCCTAGTGGTCTAGAACATTGCGCTCGCAATTTGACGACCCGGGTTCGATTCCTGTTCGAGGAGATTTTTCTCCTGGAGTTTACATCAGTGCTGATTCCACTCTCTCCCAAAGTCCTTCGGATGAGACTTTAAACCAGGCCCCGTGTGTGAACGCACGCAGAACATCTTGCACACACGTTAAATCCTGTTCCGCCTTTCGTAAGAGTAGGCCATCGTGTGCCGGTGGGAACAGATGACATTTACAACACTGCATACACACGGGGACTGGATGTAAAAAAGCACACGAGTGCTTATCCCATAATCCTCGATATAAAAGAATAAAAAAAAAAATAAATAACAAGAAGAGACAAACTTTTCCAGTAATTCAACACCACTGGTTTTGCCAGTAGCAAACAGAACACACTGTTGTTTATTAGTAGCAATGTTACAGATAAAAATGAAGCCTGCGTCTGTGTTATTCAACAAATTTCACAATAACAAAGACACCATGAGGAGATTTTTCTTAAAAAGTCATAAACAGATCGATTTCAGTGGTATTAGTCGATTCTTTATTGGATTTTCCCCATGTCTATATATAGACTTCTTAGTTCCCGGAAAGAGTCTCGGTTTGACACATCAGTTTCATAGGCGTTGTCACACAGTTGTAGTTTGGGTTTCAATTTTGGCCTAAAAAAGTAACCTAATTGTACCACCACCACCACCACCACCACCACCACCAACCACTACTACTACTACTACTACTACTACTACTACTACTACTACTACTACAACTACACGACGACGACGACGACGACGACGACGATTCGACGATTCCACGACGACTTCTACCAACACCACTACTACCTGTACTATAGCGATGTTGAATGCTTTACACACTGCTTTCACTTCATCTGTAACGTGTTGCTGAATTGTTGTTATCTGGTCAGCTGTGTAACTGTTGTTGTTTGGTCAGTTGTGCAACTGTTGTTGTTGTCTGGTCAGCTGTGTAATTGTTGTTGTTATCTGGTCAGTTGTGTAACTGTTGTTGTCTGGTCAGCTGTGTAACTGTTGTTGTTGTCTCGTCAGTTGTGTAACTGTTGTTGTTGTTGTCTGGTCAGCTGTGTAATTGTTGTTGTTGTCTGGTCAGTTGTGTAACTGTTGTTGTCTGGTCAGTTGTGTAATTGTTGTTGTTGTCTGGTCAGTTGTGTAACTGTTGTTGTTGTTGTCTGGTCAGCTGTGTAATTGTTGTTGTTGTTGTCTGGTCAGTTGTGTAACTGTTGTTGTTGTTGTCTGGTCAGCTGTGTAATTGCTGTTGTTGTTGTCTGGTCAGTTGTGTAACTGTTGTTGTTGTTGTCTGGTCAGTTGTGTAACTGTTGTTGTTGTTGTCTGGTCAGTTGTGTAACTGTTGTTGTTGTTGTCTGGTCAGCTGTGTAACTGTTGTTGTTGTCTGGTCAGTTGTGTAACTGTTGTTGTCTGGTCAGTTGTGTAACTGTTGTTGTCTGGTCAGTTGTGTAACTGTTGTTGTTGTAGTATGGTCAGCTGTGCAACTGTTGTTGTTGTCTGGTCAGCTGTGTAACTGTTGTTGTTGTCTGGTCAGTTGTGTAAGTTTTGTTGTGTCATGTAACTGTTGTTGTTGTTGTTATCTGGTCAGTTGTGTAACTGTTGTTATCTGGTCAGTTGTGTAACTGTTGTTGTTGTCTGGTCAGCTGTGTAAATGTTGTTGTCTGGTCAGTTGTATAACTGTTGTTGTTGTCTGGTCAGCTGTGTAACTGTTGTTGTTGTTGTCTGGTCAGCTGTGTAACTGTTGTTGTTGTTGTTGTTGTTGTCTGGTCAGCTGTGTAACTGTTGTTGTTGTTGTTGTCTGGTCAGCTGTGTAACTGTTGTTGTTGTCTGGTCAGCTGTGTAACTGTTGTTGTTGTTGTTGTTGTTGTTGTTGTTGTTGTTTGTTTGCTGTCTGGTCAGCTGTGTAACTGTTGTTGTTGTTGTTGTCTGGTCAGCTGTGTAACTGTTGTGTTGTCTGGTCAGTTGTGTAACTGTTGTTGTTGTTGTCTGGTCAGTTGTTTAAATGTTGTTGTTGTCTGGTCAGCTGTATAACTGTTGTTGTTGTCTGGTCAGTTGTGTAACTGTTGTGTTGTTGTTGTTGTTGTTTGTTGTTGTTGTGTCTGGTCAGTTGTGTAACTGTTGTTGTTGTGTCTGGTCAGCTGTGTAACTGTTGTTGTTGTCTGGTCAGTTGTGTAACTGTTGTTGTTGTTGTCTGGTCAGTTGTGTAACTGTTGTTGTTGTCTGGTCAGTTGTGTAACTGTTGTGTTGTCTGGTCAGTTGTGTAGCTGTTGTTGTTGTCTGGTCAGTTGTGTAACTGTTGTTGTTGTCTGGTCAGTTGTGTAACTGTTGTCCATGGTTAATTTAGCTGGCTTGACTACAGGTTGGATTGTTTGCTCCCCTCCCAACCCCTCCACTACTTCTGCTACTGCTGCTGCTCCTACTTCTGCTAAATCTGACGTAAAAATCCCATTTCGCCGCTATTCAAACATTCATAAATTTTAGGCATAGTTTTGGTGGTGGGATAGCCTGGTGATCAGAGCGTTTGAGCTTGTAATCTGAGGCCCCAGTTCCAGTCACCACCTGTTCAAGGGGATTTTCCCCTTGGCAATAGCATCAGTACTGACTACACTCCCTACACCTTTCAGATGAAACTATAGACTGAGGCCATGTGTGCAAACTCACGGAGAACATCCTGCGCACGTTAAAACCTTTTCCGCCTTTCGAAAAGGTTGGTCATTGTGTACCTGTAGGAACAGATGACAAAAAATAAAACCCGAATTAAAAAAAAAAACCCAACAAAAATAACATGCATACTGATGTGTTTAGACATCGTCCAGGAAGTCAGACTGCAGCTTTCTATAATGGTAGGGGAATAAAGGGGCTGCATGTACACACAAATCTCACCATTGGGGAACCTCAATGCTCTAGCCTGAGAATGAAAAGAAAAGAAAAGAGTCTTCTTTAGAAAATACTATGCTAAGGTAAGGGAACCAAGGACTTAAAGGGCAGTAATACCTGTCAACTTGAGTAAGAATATTCTAAATTGCTTCCCCTCGTTAGCTGGTTTGTATAAGGGTATGCATGTACACACACACACACACACACACACAAGATTCAAGATTTAATTTGCCTTTAACCCCTCTTGGGGCATGGAGGATTTCAGGAAATAAAAGCAACTGAAACATATGATTTGCATTAACAAAGCGTTTACAACACTGCATGTGACAGAAATAAAGATACATCAACCTTTTTCAACAGTGTCACGCTACTGTACATTTGACTACAAATTTGCTTAGCTTTAGTCTAATGACGCCTTTTATCAGAAAATATCAAATTCCAAAATGTGTTCTTGGGGCTTGGATACAGATATTCCTGAAGCAGAACATTCTTCCAAATCACAGACAAATTTGATACGCCCTCATAAAGTAAAACTCATCGCCTTTTGTTTTCATGTTGCCTTGTTTACAAAGACGAATATCTTGCTGAATGCTGCTCACTCGTCTTGTTCCAATCGGCAATGAGTGGTTAATATACCTGAATCTAATTATGAAGTTATATTGTTTAATTGGCAACTCACTAGTGTACTTTTTCCTTTTAAAACATTTTTTTGTAATTGCGATAAAATATGTATTTATTACTTCTGTTTGCAACTGCATTGATCATGACATAAAATTATTCTTTAAATTCTTTATAACGTTACAACATAAACGATCTTTGTTTGCACAAAAGTCTGTGTTTCTACAAACACAGTCAAACCCTGTTTCTATAAAAAAATTTAAAATCTATTTTTCTTTATCATTCTGAGCAATACACTTTCTTCGTGTATAAGTCATATAACATATAATAACATTTTGATGAAGGTTTTTCAGAATTGCCAATAATAATATCAGACCAAAATAAATAGTATATTGATCAGAAACTCCTTTATGTATGAGTCAACGGCCTTTTATGAATAAAATCGTTCTGAGCTCTCTCTCTCTCTCTCTCTCTCTCTCTCTCTCTCTCTCTCTCTCTCTCTCTCTCAGGTGTGGCGTCCCTTGCTTGGCTACCAGCAAGACGTGTTTTGAAAAGTGAGTGGAGAAATTTGCTATTTTCTACTAGAAAGCCTTCAGTATGCCCGTCACAGGACTACCTCCTTCTCTCGAAACAGTACTGAATACATTTCTGCAGGAAATGGCCTTGGCTTCCTTCAAAATTGACGGCCGAGAACATCAGACTGTTATTGTGTTGCGCCTGTCACCAGCCCACCACCACCAAGCAACACACAGCCGCAGTGACAGTGTCGTGTACCGCAAAAAAGGAGCAGCGCAAATTGCCAGGGACAAATTGAGAGTGGAGACACACAAGGCCAGTTTAATGAAAAAGCAACACGCACATTCTGTCTCCCCTTCAGGTCTGTTTTTGCCGACACCTCCTAGCTTATTTTATAATGCCGAGAATGAAACTGCTGTGGACACGGCCATAGATGACACGCCCACTGGCACTCCTGGCTGTGCTGTCAAATTCCCACGTGCAACATGGCCAGCCAGCTCGTCTCCGTCAAGCTTGCCTGTTGTTGATCCTGTGTCAGTGACAGTGCAGCCGTGTGACTTGGCGCTAAGGGACTGGAGTGACGATTCTGACTATTACAAAGGTAACGAAAGTGAAGATGTCATGACAGTATGCAGCGACACTCCAGCAATGTCTCCTATGACACTGACGGGGCACGACTTTGCAGAAGATGAGATGGAGAACAGCAAAAATCCATTCAATACCGAAAGTGCCAATGCGATCGAGCAAGCGCGAAACAGCGACACTGTGTCCGTCGAGGACTGCAGGAGGTTAATGGAACGTTTACAAAAATTTGAAAACACAATAGACAGGGGCTTGGAGTCAATACTGAAAGCAGCTGAAGTCGTAAAACTTCCGGACACGTCCAGTGACCAGCCAGCTGCAGAACCACACCGCTAATGCCGCTCTGTGACAGCTCCTCGGACCTTGCTTCGACATCCGTTATGACCAGTGACATTCACACACATGTGTAACCATGTATAAACAATTCCGCGTTTTGGCTTCCAATCGCGAAGCATCGTTGATATTGTACAGTGTTCAATTTTGGTGTTGTACTTTTCGATTTCGGTCCCTTTCCCCAACTGCCCTTTTGTGAATGGGTGTAAAAACCTAACACAATAAATCTTTGTCATTGTCATTGTCATT
>CM060317.1:40049894-40062394 GCA_030674155.1 Stramonita haemastoma | reverse complement strand
TTTGGTTTAAATAGTGTTTATTAAGAAATGAGAGTAAACATTGAAAACCAGCAGCTTCTGTCAGTCATATCAAGGAGAAGCTAGTACTTATGGTGTACTCAATTAAACAATGAATCTTTGCTAATGTAAAAGAAGAAAAAAAGAAAACAACAGAAGGAAACTCGTGTTTGTAGAGTAAACACTCAAAAAGTAGTGGGGATAGAAAAACCAGAGAGAGAGAGAGAGAGAGAGAGAGAGAGAGAGAGAGAGAGAGAGAGAGAGAGAGAGAGAGAGAGAGAGAGAGGAGAGAGTAGAGAGAGAGGAGGTTAGGAAAATTACATCTTAAGGCCAAAAATACTTTTGGTCAGTTAAAATAACACAAGGTTATAATGTACATATATTATTACAAAGGATTGCTATTCACTTTTTCAAACTATTTCTTACTTTCCTTTCAACAATTCCACAGACATCAGTGGGGAGCAAAAAGAGTGAAGTACTTTAAGCCTGTACTGAGATAGCCACAAATGGACTACTATGATACCACAGAAAGTATTAAAGGTGTTGTCTGAGAGTTCCATGAAGAAGAAAAAGAATTTAGGGTATGTCTTTTAATGGAAGAACGTCAAGTTGTGCACAGGCTGTTCCAACTAAAAGTAGATGATTTTAGGAGAAATGCATGCTTTGAATGCTCCTTTGTAAATGCTATCAAAAGAAAATTGAAGGTATTTAGCACTGTCTGTATCAAAGTGACTGGAACACAGTGACTGATTGAAAATAAAACTTAATATTTAGGAATATTTTTTTTCCTGAGTGTTCCACGACAACAACGAAGAAGAAGAAGAAGAAGAAGAAAGGAATACTTTTCTGGCATGTATACCGATAAAAAGTGATAATTATATCCAAATCTAGAACACTTGTTTGAACCCTCTATTTCATGATTTATTTATGTGTGCCATCCACAGGAGAGAGAGAGAGAGGAGAGAGAGAGAGAGATTAAACTTTTTTTTTTTTTTTAGAGAGAGAGATTGATTTATTCTTTTATTTTGAGTGTAATGGAATAAACGCTTATGTGGTTTTTACATCCAGTCCCCCTGTGTATGCAGTTTTGTAAGTTTTGTCATCCAATCCCATGGGCACACAATGGCTAAATCTTCCGAAAAGCGGAAAAGGTTTATGATGTGCACAAGATGTTGTGTGTGCATTCGCACAGGGGACCTCGGTTTATAGTCTTATCCAAAGGACTATTGAAAGGAGTGGAGTTGGCACTGATGTTAACTCCAGGGGAAAGAACACCTTGAATGGGATTAGAACCGGGTAAGCAGATCACGAACACAATGCTCTAACCAACCAGACACCCCGACCCCCAGAGAGAGAGAGAGAGAGAGAGAGAGAGAGGCACCATTTTTGTACACAAAATTTGCTCTCTCTTCTGTCAAAGTATAAAAAATGTTTTTTAACAAGAAAATGGGAATGAATGCCCCACAACTTTGTGGCCGGGAATGACAGAAGATATCTTGTTTTGGGGACACATTATATCGAGGTGTTCAGTCAATCCCCGAGCCACGCAGTCGCAGTTCACCCGTTCCCCGCCTAGCCTGTCGAGAAATCGATATTTAAACCGAAACATTACAAGTCTTACTAACAGTACGCTTGAAACAAGCCGCATATACGTTATTATGCACAAAGAAACCTAAACAGACCGGTTTAAGAAAAAATGACATGACACGTTTTGCCAGAAGCAAGCAGAGCACATTGTTGTTTATTTTTAAGTAATGTTATAGAGATGAAAGTGAAATATCAAACAGATTATATAAATATATTGTATTCTTGTTCCAGTCGTAAGCAGATCGATTTCAGTGGTAGCATTTGATTCATTATTGGATCTTCCCAATGCCTATTTTTATATCAATATATAAGGGGAGGGGGGGGGGGAGTCTCAGACTGGCACTCCAGTTTCACACACTAATATGGGTTTAAAAATACGCCTATTTTTGATTCTATCTTGTTAAAAAAAAAGCCGCCGCTGTAGCCTAGTGGTTAGGGCGTTGGACTCGTAATCAAAAGGTTGCGGGTTCGATCCCAGCTTTCGGCTATGGCGTTGTGCCCTTGGGAAAGGCACTTTACGGCTATTTTCTCACCCCACCCAGGTGTAAAAGGGGTACCAACCTTGTGTTTGGGGTTAACCCCGCGATAGACTGGCGTCCTATCCAGGGTGGAGTCTATGACTCTCAGTCGCTTAACGCCACAGAAACCGGGATAAGCACCGGCCTGATGAGCCTTAGGCTCGGGACAGACTAACTTGTTAAAAAACAACAACGCCTATTCATACACGTGTAGTTTCGGTTTTAGTTTTTGCCGGAGATTTCTACTAATGGATGCCGCGGACTTGAAAACTACACTACACTACACTACACTACACTACACTACACTACACTACACTACACTACACTACACTACACTACACTACACTACACTACACTACACGCAAGACTCAAGAATACTTTATTATCTCAGCGTGAGAAATTGTGAGTGGCATTCCAAAATTAAGATTACACAACATAAAATAAACCATTATAGACAAAAGGTAAGAATACATATTAAAATGAGATAGCATTTGACCCCCCCCCCACACACACACACATGCGCGCGCGCGCGCGCTCGCACGGTACATGCATGCATACATACATACATACATACATACATACATACATACATACATACATACATACAGACAGACAGACAGACAGACAGACAGACAGACAGACACACATACATACATACATACACACATACATACATACATACATACATACATACATACATACATACATACATACATACATACATACATACATACATACACACACCTGGAATGACCTCCCTCTCTCACTTCGCCAAAGGCCTACATTTGACACTTTCAAATTCAGCTTCAAAACGCATTTTATTTCCTACCTGAGGTTTTCCCCTCACATCTGTCTGTCCCTTACTTTCAACAGCCTCCTTCATCTCCACTACCCTACCTACGCGTGTTAGCGCGCACGTGTGTTGGATAGTTCTATTATTTATTTATTTATTTATTTATTTATTCTTTTATATCGAGGATAACAGAATAAGCAATCATGTGCTTTTTTTCATCCGGTCCCCGTGTGTATGCAGTTTTGTAAATAGTGTCATCTGTTCCCACCGGCACACGATGGCCTACTCTTACGAAAAGCGGAACAGGATTTAACGTGTGCGCAAGATGTTCTGCGTGCGTTCGCACACGGGGCCTCGGTTTAAAGTCTCATCCGAAGGATTTTTGGGGAGAGTAGAGTCAGCACTGATGTTAACTCCAGGAGAAAAATCTCCTCGATGGGACTCGAACCCGGGTCGTCAAATTGCCAGCGCAATGTTCTGACCACTAGGCTATGTGTGTGTGTGTGTGTGTGTGTGTGTGTGTGTGTGTGTGTGTGTGTGTGTGTGTGTGTGTGTGTGTGTGTGTGTGTGTGTGTGTGTGTGTGTGTGTGTGTGTGTGTACATAGATTTGATATCTGTTGATCCTAATGTTTGTGAAAAGTTGGATGCCGGTAAATGATTTGAAAGCAAGCACTTCGATTTGTTCGCTTTACAAGATTCAAGCTCTATAAATTCCATATTCTTCTTCTTCTTCTTCTTCTTCTTCTTCTTCTTCTTCTTCTTCTTCTTCTTATCATCATCATCATCATCATCATCACTACTATACTACTACTACTACTACTACTACTACTACTACTACTACTACTACTACTACTACTACTACTGTCATTCGGATGAGACTATAAACCGAGGCCACGTGTGCAAACGCACGCAGAACATCTTGCGCACACGTTAAACCCCCGTTCTGCCTTTCGGAAGAGCAGGCTATTGTGTGCCGGTAGGAGCGGATGACAAAATTATAAAAAAAAAAAACAGCATGCGTACAGGTGTCGTGTTTAGACACCATCCCTGAGGAAAAATCGGGGAGTTGGAGTCCCCAGGGCGGCTCGGGGATATATATATATATATATATATATATATATATATATATATATATATATATATATATATATATATATATATTATATATATATATATATGTAGATATATGTATATATATATCCTTTTTTTTTTTATTTAAATTTTATTTATTCATTTATTTATTTATTTTAAATGGGTAGGCCCTGCACTTGTGGCGACGCCCTCTCCTCGGGGAGAGCATCCCGAATTTCACGCAGAGAAATCTGCTGTGACATAAAGTGGTATAAAGTATAAAAACACTACTACTACTACTACTACTACTACTACTACTACTACTTACTACTACTACTACTACTACTGTTGCTGCTTCTGCTACTGCTGCTGCTGCTGCTGCTGCTGCTGCTGCTGCTGCTATCATTATTATCATTATACGCACGCATACCCACACCTACACACACTGCCAATGATACTAACAATATTAAAAGCAGCAAACAAGATTACAGCTTAATTTGATTTAGGTACAACCCCATAACAATGCTATCTGAGTGATACACTCAGAGTTTAGACACATTTCGAGTTAAAATGTATTATTCTCTTCCTATGCACACACACACACACACACACACACACACACACACACACACACACACACACACACACACACGCACGCACGCACGCACGCACGCACGCACGCACGCACACACACACACACACACACACACATGTTTTTATATGCTGTTTGTGCAGTGTGTGTGTGTGTGTGTGGGGGGGGGGGGCGTGTGTGTGTGTGTGTGTGTGTGTGTGTGTGTGTGTGTGTGTGAGTGTGTGTGTTTGTGCATGTGTGTGCATGTGTATGTTTCACATGTGTATCTAACAAATAATGACGGGCATGGGTGGGTGATTTGTCGATAGCAAGTGTTTATTAGTATTTATGCATTTTGAATATTGAAATGTTTAAATATTGATATGCTAAAATTTTGCTTAAGATGTGTGTAGTTGGCTAGTTTTCTGAGATTATCATTTTAGTCCTCTTTATTGCTGTTATCATTGTCGTTGTCATTATTTGTTGATATTTTTCTTTTTCATTT
Organism: Stramonita haemastoma; assembly: GCA_030674155.1. Classification (NCBI taxonomy): domain Eukaryota; kingdom Metazoa; phylum Mollusca; class Gastropoda; order Neogastropoda; family Muricidae; genus Stramonita; species Stramonita haemastoma. The sequence continues at coordinate 40,057,352 of CM060317.1, read as the reverse complement.
TCTTACATACTTTTCTTTGTAGATGGCTTGATGAAAAAAAGCAATTGTTTTGCTTACTCAATGTACCATCTGTAAATAAAAATTTGACTTTGACTTTGACTTTGACACACACACACGCAAGCGCGTGCGCACACACGCACATAGAGTCAGACATTCACTCACTGCCATTAGATGGCACATGTGTAATCGTGTAAAAAAAAAGGAAACAAAAGCAAAATAAACCAACCCCCAAACTAAAAAAAAAAAAATTAAAGGAGAGAATTCAGAAAAGGTTAAGAAGATGAACTGACTTACTTGGGTATAAAAGTGTTTCTGGTCCTGAGTGTTTTTCACTTTGGCACAGGTGTCTGCGGCCAGGTGGAAGCAGTTGATGATGCCGAGATAGCAGCCTGGCTACGTTTCTTCACTGGCAGATATACCTTTGGCTTTTTTGGTGGCGCAACTCACATGTAATGAACTTAATGTCGTTTGCTTTCCACAAACAATCTTACCACACACATTGATTCACAACCCTACGCAAAATGTTGATGTTTTTCATACTCAAAATACCGAACTATCATAAACACTTATTCAACAAAAAACTGGGATAAAATAAGCACAGAATTATCCTTTTCAACACACAACTCTCGCAGCTTCTGAATACAGTATAATCTTGATTGGCATTTTTTGTGATGAATAACAGCAGTGTTTGCATTAAAATTTCATTTATTATCTAGAATTATGCCCAGATATCTATATTCTTGTACTTTTTCAACTTTTGTGCCCTCAATGAATTAATCAGGAACTGGGGATTTATTTGTAGGAAAGTTTACTAACATTCTGTTGTTGTCTTGCGAACATTTAGCCGGAGACAGGTGTGTTTGCACCAGTCATAGTATCTTTGCACCCCTTGGAACTAATGAAACAGCTTCTGAGTTTGATACATGTGCAACAGCAGAGTCATCTGAATATTATTTGATCCTACGGGTGTCCAAGGTTCCAGAGCAGTCATTAGTATACAGTGTAAAAAATGCACAGGGGCTAGGACAGTGCCTTGTGGCGCACCAGAAGAAGTGGTTCTTTGTAAGGAATTGGCTTCTTCAAAACAGACATGCTAGAATCGGTTAATAAAAAAACCCCAATCCATTAAGTCAGTTTTGCTTGGACTTGGAGTGTTTTAAGTCTTTGGGATATGATAATCATATGGTTTGTATTGTGTTAAAAGCAGAAGAAAAGTCAATGGAAAATAATACATACACATGCATGCATGCATGCATGCATGCATGCATGCATATGTGTGTGTGTGTGTGTGTGTGTGTGTGTGTGTGTGTGTGTGTGTGTGTGTGTGTGTGTGTGTGTGTGTGTGTGTGTGTGTGTGTGAGAGAGAGAGAGACAGAGAGAGAGAGAGAGAGAGAGAGAGAGAGAGACGCTTAACGCTTTACGCTTTAACGCTTTTAACGCTTTAACAGTTTATTGTCATTGCCCAACTGGGCCTTTTGACAAGGGAGGTAACACAAATAATTAACATTGGCGTCTATACAGTTACCAATCACCTGGTATATACAAGAAAAAGAAAACAAAAACTAAACTGAAATGCAAAAACAATTTTCGATTCGACCATCCATTCAAATAACATACATGTGATATCAATCTTTCTGAAGATACCTTACTTAAGAATACATTACTTTTTAAAGTGACTGCATCACTGCATATGAAATCAATTGTTACTGACGTGGCTTTGTCTTAATTTCTGTGCCTCTGCAATAAACTTAGCTACAGCTTTAATTACATGTTCATTTTCAGACGACAAAATAGAAACAATATCTTGGACTTCTGTTGATTGTAAACTTAGAAAATTATGTTTATTACGTAGCGTTTCGTATGCCTTACATTGAAACAAAAAATGAATTTCATCATCAATGTTATGGCCACATAATGGACATGGTAACTGTATGGATGTCTCAGTCTGGAACCATCTTTTATTAGCATTGAAACCCAATGTTCTTAACCTGAAACGAGCATAATTAAGCCTATGCCATTTATCAGTTATTACTTTTATATATTTTTCTGTCTGAAACACAGATTTAAAGGAAAAGAACCAGCTATATTTAATTTTACTTTCCATGTCTGAGTGCCAGTTTTGTTTAAAAGAACAAATAAGCCTGTCTTTAAATTCCGACAGAAACTGACGCTCATTTCCTACTTCCTGAGACATCCACACAATCCCAAAGCCATGTTCCGACAAAACTCTTTTAACTTGATAAGCCCAGTTCTCTTTACCCAGTTCCATCTGTATAATCAACATTTCATATGACTGTCTGCTTAAACGTGTTTGTGGAAGTTTCAACAGTTTTAACCAATATTTAATACATTTCACAAAAGTTCTTATAAACAAAGGATATCTTCCTGTCTCTCCATAAAGTACAGTGTTAGACGCATGTATTGGCACATTTAGAAAACGTTTCATGGCAAATGTGTGTACTTTTTCCATTTGGGTATTTACACATAGTCCCCATATTTCGGAGGCATATGTAAGCAACGGTTCTATCTGTGTGTCAAATAGTTTCCAAAATAGGGAACAGTCTATCGAATTTAACTTCCGTAATGTTTTTAGGATTTCTATAACACCTTTTTTCCCCTTCCTACAAGATTCTTGCCATGCATAATTTAGACTAAGCCTTGTTGAAAACACCATCCCTAAATATTTATATGTATTTACTATTTTCACTTCAACATTACCATAAAACCATTTTTCACTTACTGCTAAATGTCCACCCATTCTAAAAACAATAATATTTGTTTTGTCCATATTCACTGTTAAATCAAAACGATCTGCCTCTTCTTTTAAGATATTTAACTGATGTTGTAGACCAATAACAGTCTCAGACAAAAGGATAATGTCATCGGCAAAAAGTAATAAAAACACTTCAATTGCTCCCGGAATTATTTGAATGCCGTGTTTTCCTTTTTCCGATAACTCAATCGCTAGTTCATTTATAAAAAACGAAAACATTTGTGGGCTTAGAATACAACCCTGCTTAACTCCCTTGGGGCATTCAAAGAAATCAGAATATTCATTCCTTGCACGCACGCACGCTAAAACTGACCTATAAATAGCTCTAAGGGCCGTATAAAGTTTACCATTCACGCCATTTTTTCTCAGTACTTGCCACAATATATTTCTATTTACCGAATCAAAGGCCTTTCTAAAGTCCACAAAAGCTACGTATAATTTTTTTATTGGAAAGCAAATGTTTTTGAACAAGAGAATAAAGAGTAAATATATGATCTACAGTACTGTACTTTGCTCTAAAGCCAGCTTGCTCTTCAATTAATTTTTCTTCATTATCTGCCCATTGGGTTAATCTCTTATTCAAAACGTAAGTATACAGTTTACTTAAGATACTAGTGAGAGCTACTCCGCGATAGTTATCGGCATTATTAATATCTCCTTTTTTAAAAATCGGAATTATTACTGACTTGGCCCATTCTAAAGGGAAAGCACCACATTCAAACAGATGGTTAAATAACTGAACAAGAAAAGTAATTACAGTGGAGTTTGCGTATTTGAGCATTTCTCCAATTATTTTATCGGGACCGGCACTTTTTCCTGTTTTTAAATGTTTAATGGCATCAATAATTTCATTTTGAGTTATAGGATTGCTAAACAATGGTTCAAACATTTCATCTTCTTCTGGCACATCTACATTCTCTTGAGTTTCTGCATAATTAAAGTCATTAAAAACCTTCAAAAATGATCATACCATTGCTGAATAGTTATATCGTTATATACTAATGACTTACGGTTAACAGATCTGATGACAGACCAGAATGTTTTGGAGTCCTTTGAGGATTCTTTAAGTTTCTCTAATCTCTTTTCGTCAAAGTCTCTTTCTTTTGTTTTTCTTAAATTAATGTATTCTTTTCGAGCAGTCGTATACATTTGTCTTTTTTCTGTTTTATCCTCATTTGTTTTACAACGTTGGAATCTTTTTAGTAATCTTTTAACTTCTTGTTTCTTTTGTTCACATTCAGCATCAAACCAGTCGTTACATTTTTTTCTACCTTTTCTAACTGTTCTAACCATGCATGCAGCAGCCCCACATAACGCTTTAACAAACTGATCTAAGCTGTCATTTATATTTGTGTTTAATAGCTGGGAAGCTGCTTCAATACTTTCTTGAAATTCTAAACTATCAAGCTCATGTTTATATAAATCAACAAAATCTTCTGACCATATGATTTTTTCCACACTCTCTTGTTCTCTACTTTCACTATCAGTACATTCATTATCTACTTTCCATGTCATTTCAACAGGGAGGTGCCATGAATAAACACACTCCCCAATACACAAATCAAAACATGTTAACATTTGACTAGGAACAATAAAATAATCAATAACACTGCATCCATTAGGAGACACAAAGGTATACTCCCCCTCCCTATCCCCTACACAACAACCATTCAGAATCCCCATGTCAAACATAAAACATAAATCTAACAAGGATCTACCAAAATTGTTAATTGTGTCATCCTTAGAGGCACGCACACAAGGCTCATCATTAATACCATCATACTCAACATCAATCAAATAATTTGACATCACCTCAAGGTCGGCTTGTTCTTGACCTGTCCTGGCATTTAAGTCTCCAATAATCATAAAATGAAAATCGTCTTTTTGAAAATACTGTAATAAAGTTTCCTCTAATAATATAACACCATCTTTAATCATTTTTTCATTGTAAATAGGGCCACCTTCTGGCACAATATAGCATGATATCAAAATAACATCTTTATCTAAATTGAAAATACATTTGTTTACTCTAATAGCAATAGTATTGTCACACTCTATTTTAATTTCTGTTACATAATTTTCTAAAGACTTTCTTACTAATAAAAGCACTCCCCCAGAATTCCTTCCATGGTGTGAAAGTTTTTGTGCAGGCACATGAAACTTAATATAATCAAGAAAAACACAACTGTAGTCAAAACTAGAATCAAGAAAAGTTTCTGTAAGACAAACAAAATCAAACTTATTAACATAGTTTATAAAGGATACATCTTTTAATTTGCTGTACAGATTTTCCACATTATAGTTTAAAAATGACAGTTGACTTGGATGGTCGGGCCTGTCCTAGCTCTTTCTTAAGCTGCTCGGTCGCTGACTTCTGCGACTGTTTTTGTTGTCACTCGCCACTTTGCCACGAGCAGACGACTTGCGCGGTGGGTTACGCAGGAAATCCCGCATACCCGTCTGCTGGTAGGACAGCGGCCCGTCACGTGCAGCACGCCCGTCATTAGCTGTAGGATGCGCCACGTCACAGCGAGGGGAACCCCCGCCAACCGCCGAGCTGTGACGACCGCCCCGCGGAGTCGCCCCGTGGTTGCCATGGTGACGCCCGCCTGCGCTGCCTCCGGTGACGTCACTCCTGCGCTGTTCCCGAGTTGCACGTGCCCCAGAGGAAGGAGAAGGGGGCCTGCCGCACGTGGTCGTCTGTCGGCTGCCAGGCGGGACGCGCTCCTCTGACGCCACACCCCCTCTGCCGGTGAGGAAAGGGGAATCCCCATGTTGACTGGGCTGAGAGGAGGGGACAGGGGTGGAGGACTGCTGTGCACCCCCACTCTCCACCACCTCTGTGTAGGATCGGGGGTCTGGAAGGCTGGGCCCGATCACCATCTGCCCCCTGTGGAAGTAGGCTCTCTTCCCCTCCCTGCGTGCTGCAGCCACCATCTGCGCCTGGGCTCTGGTTAGGTCGTTGGCCACCCTGACACCTTCATCTTGCAGTTTCTGCCGCAGGTCTTTGTCGGTCAAAATGTTCATTTTGTCCTTCCATCGACTGAATTTGGCGATCAAAGGCCTGGGTTGTCCATCTCGCGCCTGCCCTATTCGGTGTGCTCGGGCTATGTCGTCCACAGTCCAGGTCTTGTGGTCATCCACACTATTCAACACCTCGATGACAGACTGAGCACATGATTCGTGAGACTCTCTGACCGTCTGTTGAGGAACGCCAAACAAACCGCAAGTTGTCTCTTCTTGAGAAACTTTCCAGTCTGTCCGTGTCTGTTTTTAATTGTTCAATATCTGACTTCAGATCTTTGATGGTATCATTCAGATCCTGCATTTCTTCTCTGTCTTCCTTTCTTTCCTCAAACAGCTGATATATGTCTTCTGTTATTTCTGTGACTGTCCCTGTCAACTCTCTTTGATCTTTTTCAAGCCTGTCACATCTTAAGTTGATTTCCTCACATTGTTGCTTTACTTGTCGCAGCTCGTTCTTAATTTCGCCTAAATCATTTCTGATGATGCTAGTTTGATCCGAAAACTGCTGCTGTATGTTTTGCATTACGATGTTCATTATCTCGCTTACATCAGTTGTTGTGTTCGTAACTGGATCTGTTCTGTCTTTAGCATCATTCTGCCCATCAGTATTGGGCCCTGGGTTTGTTTCTACGTCGCCGCTTAGCAGCAGCCTACGTAGAGAGAAGGCAGCGTGCTGCACGCAAAAAGCCACGAGAAGCACGGGCACGTGCAATCCGGACTGACAGGCTGGCCCACTGTCACTGTCACACACATCTGACATGAGAGAGAGAGAGAGAGAGAGAGAGAGAGAGAGAGAGAGAACACTGAACACTGAACACTGAAATGGTTTAATAGTACTTTGGCCTTGGACCACAATACACCAGGTGGGGAGGTCGGGGGTGTGTGTATAATGCAAAATGAAAATATGAATAAATTTCACACATACTATGGTAGTATAAAAAAAAAAGAAAAAAAAAGAAAAAAAAGCAAGCAAGCATGGGTAAATCTTATACATACTACACCATCCAAAAATCAAAGCATGGATACACTTCCTACATACTATAGTAATGAAAAATGAAAGCGTTGCAAAATTTCACACAAATTACCCCAATGAAAAATCAAAATTTGGATTAATTTCACTCGTACTATAGCAATGGAAAATTGAAACATGGATAAATTCCATGACTGCCATAATAATGAAAATGAGAGCATGGATAAATTTCACACATACTATCGTAATGAAAAATGAAAGCATGTATAAATTTCACACTAAAGCAATGCAAAATGAAAGTATTGATAAGTTTCACACATGCAATAGCACACACACACAAAAATTGAAGCATGAATGAATTTCAAACAAACTATAGCAATGAAAAAATGGAAGCATGGAGAAAATTTCACAGTTCTATAGCAATGCAAAATGTAAGTATGGATAAATTTCACTCATAGTATACTATAGCAAGAATAGGCTTAATGAAAGCGTATTTAGGGTATACTGCATTATCAATACCAGTTTTACTTCCTTTCCAAACAATGTTGGGCATATCAAATTTCAAACCAATAACAAGAATATATTATGCACACAGATACACACGTACACACGCATACTCGCACACACGCACGCACACACACACACATACACACACACGCACTCTTTCTCTCCTCCGAGCACACACACA
>CM060317.1:40037394-40044894 GCA_030674155.1 Stramonita haemastoma | reverse complement strand
GTTCAAGTCAAGTCAAGTCAAGTCAAGTCAAGTCAAAATGATCTTTATTGAGGGTAAAAGATTAAGTTTACACAACTTTTTTTCATCCTGCCCTCACTAAAAAAAATCATAAAGATGACTTCTAAAGCATGCAAAGACAAATATCAACCTTGTTGAAAAACTCAAGTAAATGAGGATTTTTTTACAACAAATCTTTCAAGATAAAAAACAACAACAAAAAACCCAGACCCAAGACAGTACAACATAAGCTCACGTCACACATACAAATGATAAAATTACAAAATAACATGGGCATGAACAACAAACATCCAAACGTGAGGTAGTATCGAACATAATCGTGGACTTACAGTTTGTCCATCAAATGTCTCTTCAAAAGCTTCTTAAACATTTGTTTAGAAGGAACTGTGTGTGTGTGTGTGTGTGTGTGTGTGTGTGTGTGTGTGTGTGTGTGTGTGTGTGTGTGTGTGTGTGTGTGTGTGTGTGTGTGTGTGTGTGTGTGTGTGTGTGTGTGTGTGGCCTATTCAATATCAAAGGGAAAAGGGCTACTCCCAAATGAGAAGTTACTTTATGTTTATTAGCAATCTCTTTTTTCCATTCTGGCTATGCTGTCTGCACACATCTTTGTATTGTATTGTATTGTATTGTATTGTATTGTATCGTATCGTATCGTATCGTATCGTATCGTATCGTATCGTACCGTACCGTATCGTATCGTATCGTATCGTATTGTATTGTATTGTATTGTATTGTATTGTATTGTATTGTATTGTATTGTATACCACTTTAAGTCACGGCGGATTTCTCTGCCTGAAATTACGGCTGCTCTTCTCGGGAGAGCGCGAGGCTACAAGATTAGCACCACCCAATGTTTTTTCTTTCCTTCTCAGCATGTGTATTTGATTCCTAATTAGAGTGGCTTTTTTCTACATAATTTTTCCTTGGACAACTTTCTTGTTGCCGTGGGTTCTTTTACAGGAACTAAAATGTTTGTTGCACACGAGACCCTCAGTTTATCGTCACATCTGAAAGACTAGCACCCAGACCACTACTCACGGTCTAGTGGATGGAGGAAAAGTTTTGGGCACAAACGAGGATCAAACCACCACACACTTTGAACTTTCGCTTTCTGGGCAGGTACGTTGCCTCTAGACGACTAATCCACTCGGCTACTGTAATGGCTGTGTGTGTGTGAACACCATGATGTTTTCACATTTGCTAGTGTTTGTATTTGTTTGACTAGGCTGATGTTTAGCTGTTGCCTACGTGGCGGATTGCTTTGAAGTTATAACATGCTGTTTCGTTGTTGAAGAAACCAAAATGGCGTTGATTTTTTTTTAAAGGGGAAGAGTAGTTTTCAGGCAAAAGGAGTCCTTTCATAAAGAAAAGAGGGTGTTGGAGGTTTTTTTGTGGTGGCCATTGTCTTCTTCGTCAAACGTTCAGACAGCAACTGTTGTTGTCTGTCATATGAGAGAAAATGAGGTGTGCTGCTGTAAAGCGCCTGACAAGTCAGACTCAGTGCAACCGACTTCTGCGTGGGAGAAAACTGTTGTCTTTGAAGTCTTCAGATTCCCCACTGCACACCTTTTATGTGCTGATTGACAATACAGTAACCCGAATATTTACCTCTCTGATTCACGCTTGATAATGTCGAAACAGTATTCTAAATCGTCCATCAAGCCCAAAGTACCATCCACTTCTTGGTAAAAGCCGGAGGGAAAGCTATAAAAAAAAAGTTACACACGGATGTCATTGACAAGATTCAAACTCACTTCCCTCCCTTTTCAGAGTTGGTTTTGTTAACCACTGTGCCAAGGTAAGTGGTACCTTGTGACTGTGCACGCTGTGAATCGTTTTGGCATCATTGGTAATGTCCAAAGACGCCACCATCACAACCCTACCTCAAGACGATGTTACCCAGGAAACAAGCAATCTTTCAAATTGGGCTAACATTAAATGTTTTTTTTAAAAGTTGTCTTGTTTTGGTTATATTACAGTCCCAGAGAAGCTATCTGATTCAGGGACTGTGGCAACAAGTCACCCCACTTTGGCGCCGCAGGCCACCCTAAAGATCCCCCCCCCCCCAATGGTGGGCATAATACAATTATAAAGCAATGCAATATATATTTTTTGTAGTTAAAAATGAATAGTCATTTAAGTAGCGATGTGTAGACTAATGCACCTCCCCCCCCCCCCCCCCCCCCTGTTTTTAAAAAAAAATTATCACGGACTGACAAAGACAAAACGACTTTAAAAGCATAGTGGTTTCCATGATAAAATTTTCAACAAATAGCTTACCGATTTATTCGTAACTTTTCCAATTTTTCACAAAAAAGGACAATAATATAGAAGTTTCGACACAAAGAATCTTCCATAGTCACGCACAGGCTCACCACCCACTTCCTTTTAACCTCCCTTGCCACTTCGCCTCTGACAAGTGTGGGCATTTGTCCAAGCTTCCCAATCCAATGGAGTGACTACAGATGTGCAAGCAGTCAACCGTAGTTGCCGCACAGTAGTAAGGAGGCTTGGGCTGCACACCAGACTGTCTGGGCAGCAGCAGCAACAGCAGCTTCAACAGTTCCACTGCACCCACTTAGCACTGCACTGCCCTCAACATTTGGAGGTCAAAGTGTCAGTTTGAGGTCAGGTGGAAAGGACAGTGCTTGAGGGCTGTTGTTCTTGTTTTTGAAAGTCCCAGCAGAAGTGTCCGATTTAGGAACTATAACTCAAACACCAAGAAATGTTCTGTTGTTGAGGTAAGCATGATATATACTTCTTTCTCAAACACTCAAATAGCAACTCATTGTCACCTGTCATATGAACAAAAATGCGTCGCATTGCCATGCCATTGAGCGCCTGACAAGTCAAGCAAAGCGCATCCGACTTTAACATGGGAGAAAATAGTTATATTTAAAATCTTTCTGGAGAAAAGGCAGAAGAATGGACCAAGAAGGCAGAAAATAGACAAGAAGATGACGTAAAGAAAAGGAGAAAAATGGAAAGAAAGAGAGAGATAGAAAAGAGGGAATTCCTAGCACACAATTTCCAGAAGGTGGGGATGCTACTGATACTGACAGGCCCCTGGCTTTCCCACGGGGAAACTTTCCAAGTGAATACAGGGCAAAAACACTGAAAAAAAAACACACCAAAAAATCCCCACAACCCCCACCCACCCACATCAACCTCCGAACCAGCCAGCTAGCCAACCACCAACCCATCTAGGTTTGGTCTGAAATAGCAGTTCTTTGCTTTCAGTCTCAAGTTGGATGAGAAAACCCTTGACCACACACCATCATTGCTGGCTTGGGTTTTATAGCTTTCTGAAGGGCTAGGCTTGCTCTTGAGAGATAGGGAAGGGCTGGAGAGATCAAAGTGTGACCGGGCGACCCCTTGACCCCTCCCCAGGCAAACTTTTCCGCTTAAAAACAAAACAAAACGCCCCTTGGCTTCCCCCTAATAAACAAACAAACAAAAACTCCCAAACCAAACCAAACCAAACCAAACCAAACCAAAACAAAAAAGAAAACAAAACGAAAAAAGGATCAAGCCTGTATCCGTCACCACTTTCCCCTTCTACTAAAGCCACACCCACCCTAACAAAAACTATGAATGGAATGATGAAAGAATGAATGTTTCTGTCTGTTTGAGATGATAAAGTATTTAGAACTGGAGTTGTAATATGGAGCAACAACAACAGCAAAATAAAAAGCATCAACACAACCCCAAAACAACGCCCCCCCCCCCCCCCCCACCTGCGTTCTGCAGAGCAGACAACTTTCAATGAGGAGATACATAGTTTTATGGGGTTTTTTAAATGGGCAATCTGAATGGCTGAGCTGAGCATGAAATATGGAACACACCTTTTTTTAAGGGAAGATGTGTGTGTGTGTGTGTGTGTGTGTGTGTGTGTGTGTGTGTGTGTGTGTGTGTGTGTGTGTGTGTGTGTGTGTGTGGAGAGAGAGAGAGAGAGAGAGAGAGAGAGAGAGAGAGAGAGAGAGAGAGAGAGAGAGAGAGAGAGAGAGAGAGAGAGAGAGAGAGAGAGAGAGAGAGAGAGAGAGAGAGTGAGAATGTGTGCGAATGCACGCAGAACATCCTGCGCACACGTTAAAAACCCGCTCCGCCTTCCGCAAGAGTAGGCCATTTCGTGCTGGTAGGAACAGATGACAAAATTTCAAAAACACATGCACACAGGTGTTATGTTTACACACCATCCCCGAAGTCAGAATGTAGCTAACTAAATAGTGTGTGTGTGTGGGGGGGGGGGGGCTAGGGGGGGGGGGGGGGAGTGACGGTCGCATACCCCAAAATCTCATTGGCAAACTTTGGAGCTCTAGCCCAGGAACAAAAAAAAAAAGAATAAAAAAGATGGACAGACAGACGTGGAAGCGGATGTGGGGGGGTGGGGGGGGGGGGGGGGGGTGGTGTTAGCAGCATCTGCCTTAAATTAGAATATTCATGGCTTAGCAGAACCACCCCCCTCCCTCCCCCTAAAAAACGAAACAATAAACAAACCAAAAAACAGTTGACGCAACGCACGTGGCTTCATTGATGCAGGGTAAAAGCAAATTCTCTCTCTCTCTCTCTCTCTCTCTCTCTCTCTCTCTCTCATCTCTCCTCTCTCTCTCTCTCCCTCTCTCTACTCTCTCTCTCTCTCTCTCTCTCTCTCTCTCTCTGTCTGTCTGTCTTCTGTCTGTCCTGTCTGTCTGCTGCTCTTCTCTTCTATCTTGATGAAGGCTGTATTCATACTTATGTTTTCAATTTTATCCTGAAATTTGATTATTATTGAGTTTGACAAATGTTATTTTAATATCTCAATGTTTTAAGTTTAGTTAGTATGTGTTTTTTAATTATGCTGTGTTGTTATTCATTTTGTGATTACATAGACTATTCACAGAGATTGATCAGTACAGTGTATATAAATGTGTATTTTATCTACAATGTGTAGATGTTCATTTTTATAGCTATATTGAATTTGATTTGTGTGTCACTAGTTAGTGATTCTCTCTCCTCTCTCTCTCTCTCTCTCCTCATCTCTCTCTCTCTCTCTCTCTCTCTCTCTCCTCTCTCTCTCTCTCTCTCTCTCTCTCTCCCTCTCTCTCTCTCTCTCTCCCTCTCTCTCTCTCTCTCTTCTCCTCTCTCCACCATCCTTATTGAGAAATGTTTTGTTCATATCTTGTACTCCCTTTTTGATGATTACGTGTGACGAATGATAAGATTTTCTGTAAAATTTTAATTAATGATCGTAAAAAAACAAACAAACAAACAAACAAAAAAAAACCCCACTGAATAACTTTGTCCACTACCACATAAAATATAATTAGAAACATACATTTTATGATTGTGCTCAGAAGATTGATAAGATATTAGGGTATATATGTCCCAAAATATGTGCCTTACAGCGGATAGATTCCTCTTGTGTTCCGTTCGGTTATGATTTCACTCAGAATTCAAGGCATATATTTCCTTAGAATGAAGTTTTCTTTTATGAAATGTGCGAGAACCAGTGAAAATGTGTGTGTGTGTGTGTGTGTGTGTGTGTGTGTGTGTGTGTGTGTGTGTGTGTGTGTGTGTGTGTGTTGTGTGTGTGTGTGTGTGTGTTTGTGTATGTGTGTGTATGTGTGTCTATATGTGTGTGTGTGTGTGTCTTTGTGTGTGTTTGTGTGTGCGTGTGTGTGCGTGTGTGTGTGATTGAGTGTATGTTTCTGTGTATATGTGTGTGTGAGAATGTGTGTGTGTGTGTGTGTGTGTGTGTGTGTGTGTGTGTTGTGTGTGTGTGTGTGTGTGTGTGTGTGTGTGTGTGTGTGTCTATGTGTGTGTGTCTGTGTGTGTGTCTGTGTGTGAGTGTGTGTGAATGTATGTAAAACATTATCCGATTGATAAAAATGTTTTGCCTATTTTGAAACATTTAGGATGTTCTATGTAAACAAAACATAACAATGATAATTTTGATTTATTTTATTTATATTTCATTGGTAGTATGTCTCCCCCCCCCCCCCCCCTCAAATAAGGATATTAGTTTTTAAAATTTCCCCTTTTATCCAAATGTATGATTTATACACATGTATAATTTTAGACAGATGGTGGTGGATTGATGTTTTTTTTGAGTTGTTTATTTCATTTTGTTCTCTTGTTTGCTCTTTATCTATTAACGCTTTCTTCTCTTCCATAATCAAATCTTTAATTGTGACTTCAGATTTTTGCTTTCTGAACGAGTGCATTTTTTTGTATTACCTTATCATATATAGTGTTCTTATTTTTGGGTGTTGTTTGGTATTGCGTAAAGTTTTATTGTTTAGTATCTTCTCAATTTGATGTATCCCTGAAAAGGGCGGGGACTGGATGTAAAAAAGCACACGAGTGCTTATCTATTATCCTCGAATAAAATACTTTGCCTTGCCTTGCCTTGCCTTGCCTTGCCTTGCCTTGCTCTCTCTCTCTCTCTCTCTCTCTCTCTCTCTCTCTCTCTCTCTCTCTCTCTCTCTCTCTCTCTCTCTCTCTCTCTCTCTCTCTCTCTCTCTCTCTCTCTCTCTCTCTCTCTCTCTCTCTCTCTTCTCTCTCTCTCTCCGCGCGCGCGCGCGCGCGCGCGCGCGCGCGTATCAGTGTGGTTTTGTGTATTTTGCGTTTAGAACGAATATGTGTGTGCGTGCGTGGGTGCATGTGTGTGGTGAGTGTGTGTGTTTGGGGGGGGGGGGGGGTATGTCTGTAGGTGTGCATATAAACTACCTGTGAAAATTAACCTTTTAACCTTGATGAATACCTCTGTGGACCTGGTGCCGGCAAATGAAACATTAAGAATTGTCAGAAAACATTCAACATTATACCTACTATGCTGAAAAACGCTGTGCTGAAATGACTTGTTTTACTAATACTAAACGGTGCTTTTTCGGAACAATCTAGATTGTGAATGCGGTCAGTGACAGTTTTGGATCGATTACGATTGTGAATGCATCTAGATTGTGAATGCATTTAGTGACAACTGTGCTATAACTCCTATGCTGTTTAGTGACAGTTTTGGAACGGTCTAGATTTTGTGAATGCGTCTAGATTGTGAATGCGTTTAGTGACTCCTGTGCTGTGTTTTGCAAACCTACAAACTGAAGGTTATCCAAGTTAGGGGATGTGTTTTGTGATTCCTGTGCTGTGTTTTGCAAACCTGCAAACTGAATTATTCTGAAGTTATTCACGACTGTGGATGTGTTTAGTGACTCTGTGCTGTGTTGTGCTAACCTTCAAATTGAAGAGTCTAATTTTGAAATGGTCAAAGACAGATGGAAGGGACACAACAGTGGATTTTTTTTCCCCCTTTGGATTTTCTTGGATATTGGAAAACAACATAAACATTTTTCTGCGTGTTGTGTTTCCTGTAGAAAGTGTTCCAGAAGACTGATTTGATACTTAACAATATTGTGTATATCTGATAACTGTTTTAGGATATAATATATCTCAACTAGTAACAGTTAAAGCAAGACTTTTATTGGTATTTTTTTGCTCCTCCTAATT
>CM060317.1:40024894-40027394 GCA_030674155.1 Stramonita haemastoma | reverse complement strand
ATCAACTTGTATCGGTTCCAACTCAGGTGTTTTTTTCTTAGTTGTGTTTGAAACACATACCTATTGCATTCAGTCTAAGTAGTCAAACTGCTTTAAGTGCTATGTAATAATTTTTTCTTCTGTAAGACCTCTACTGTATGTAATTAGTTGTGGGGATATATTTCATATGTGTGTATGTGTGTGTATGTCTGTCTGTCTGTACGTACGTATGTACGTACGTACGTATGTCTGTCTGTCTGTCTGTCTGTCTGTCTGTCTGTCTGTCTGTCTGTATGTATGTATGTATGTATGTATGTATGTATGTATGTATGTATGTATGTATCTATGTATGTATCTATGTATGTATACATGTGTGTATACATGTGTGTATGTATGCATGTGTATGTATGCATGTATATATATATATGCATGTATGTTACTATGTATACTGGAATCATTGTAGTGATATATGGAACCATTGTAGGGATATATGGAATCATTGTAGGGATATATGGAATCATTGTAGGGATATATGGAATCATTGTAGGGATATATGGAATCATTGTAGGGATATACGGATTCATTGTAGGGATATACGGATTCATTGTAGGGATATACGGATTCATTGTAGGGATATATGGAATCATTGTAGGGATATATGGAATCATTGTAGTGACATATGGATTCATTGTAGGGATATATGGAATCATTGTAGGGATATATGGAATCATTGTAGGGATATATATGGAATCATTGTAGGGATATATGGAATCATTGTAGGGATATATGGAATCATTGTAGGGATATATGGAATCATTGTAGGGATATATGGAATCATTGTAGGGATATATGGAATCATTGTAGGGATATATGGAATCATTGTAGTGATATATGGAATCATAGTAGGGATATATGGAATCATTGTAGTGATATACGGAATCATTGTAGTGATATATGGAATCATTGTAGTGATATATGGAATCATTGTAGGGATATATGGAATCATTGTAGGGATATATGGAATCATTGTAGTGATATATGGAATCATTGTAGTGATATATGGAATCATTGTAGGATATATGGAATCATTGTAGGGATAATTATATGGAATCATTGTAGGGATAATTATATGGAATCTGCTTTTGCACTGTGGCGGTAGGTGCCATAGCTGATGAGAGTGCCGTGGCGTGCTTATTGCAAATCAATCTTTTTTTGACAATCCAAAGTGTAGTTATCAGACATGGACTGTTTGTATTTCTTTATTAACCACAACAAAAAGCTACAGAATTGATACCGGTGGTGTTCTTCTTCTTCGTTGAACGCTCAGACAGGAAATGAGTGAAGATGTGTTGCGCTGCTGTTTAAAAAAAAGTTTTATTTTTATTTTATTTTATTGCGTTGGCGCTGCTGTTAAGTCTCAGAAGAAGTCAGGCCCAGCACATCTGACTTGGGCATGGGAGGAATTTGTTATTATTCTAAGTCTTTCTGAAAAAAGGCAGGAGAATGGACCAAGATGGCGGAAACTAGACAAGAAGGAGGTGACAGGAAGAAAAGGAGCACAGCATAAAAAAGTGACGGCTAGAAAAGAGGGAATTCCTAGCACAATTACCAGAAGGTGGGGATGCTATTGATTCCGACAGGCCTCCTGCATCCTCAGTGTGGAATGAATGCCAGTATCAAAATGTACCCAATGATCAGTCTTGTAGAATGGTCTGCAGGATACACACGTGAAGGTTTTCCAGTATTTTCATATACATTCAAGCAAAGCGACAGTAGCGCCAGCAGACCACTGACAGTATGGTCAGGGAAAGTATTTGCCCTGCTGACCACTGACAGTATGGTCAGGGAAAGTATTTGCCCCGCTGACCACTGACAGTATGGTCAGGGAAAGTATTTGCCCCGCTGACCACGATAACCCTGCCAGGGCTGATGAATTAAGGAATTCAACATCAACAGAGCAAAATAAATTTGCTAAAAATCTGACGCGCTGTTTAATTAAACCTGGAGTTTGATTGAACCTTAAGTTTTTCTCCCTCCCATACACTAGACCTTGAGGGGTGGTCTGGGTACCAACCAGTCTTTTGGAGAAGACAATAACCCCAAATCATGTGCGCACATTGAAGAGCCCACAGCAACAGGAGAGTGGTTGCTGGCAGCATTCTACACTGACAATGCCACTTTCGTACTTAGGGTAAGAAATTACCCATGCAGACAAGAAAGAAAGAAGGGTACAAATTACCCATGCAGACATGAAAGAAAGAAGGGTACAAATTACCCATGCAGACAAGAAAGAAAGAAGGGTACAAATTACCCATGCAGACATGAAAGAAAGAAGGGTACAAATTACCCATGCAGACATGAAAGAAAGAAGGGTACAAATTACCCATGCAGACATGAAAGAAAGAAGGGTACAAATTACCCATGCAGACATGAAAGAATGGGTGGCGCCGCTCTGGTGACCACCCGCTGTCTTTACACCCCGGAAAGAGCAGCCTAAATTTCACACACTCAGAGAAATGCG
>CM060317.1:40004894-40022394 GCA_030674155.1 Stramonita haemastoma | reverse complement strand
TGATTGTGGTGTGTGTGTGTGTGTGTGTGTGTGTGTGTGTGTGTGTGTGTGTGTGTGTGTGTGTGTGTGTGTGTGTGTGTGTGTGTGTGTGATTATGGTGGTTGTGTGTGTGTGGTGTGATTGTGGTGGTTGTGTGTGTATGTATGTATGTATATGTGTGTGTGTGCGTGCGTGCGCGCGTGTGTGTGTGTGTGTTGGGGCAGGGGGATGGAATCTAATCTGTGTGATGTCGAAGGGGAGTAGGTTCGAGTTGTGGCGAGGAAGCACCCCCTCCTCCCCCACCCGCCCCCACAAAACAGGGTTTGTCAGGTCTGAGATAAATCAGCGCTGAGGGGGAGGGGAGGAGAGGAGATGATAAAAGAGCAAGGCGTAAATATTGACTTATCCTCTGATGTAACCTCTCTGCTTCCCTTGGTCTGGCCTCTTTCCTCATATCCCAGCAACAGCAACAGCTACAGCAACAGCATCAGCAGCAACAACAGCAACAGCAGCATTAACAACAACAGCAGCAACAACAGCATCAGCAACAACATCAGTAACAGCAGCAGCTACAGCAACAGCAACAACAAAGCAGCAGCAACAACAACAGCAACAACAACAGCAAAAGCAACAGCAACATCAACAGCTACATCAACAGCTACATCAACAGCAACAGCAACAGCAACAACAACAACAACAGCAAAGGCAACGCAACAGCAACAACAACAGCAACAGCAACAGCGCTCACTCATCATCACAGAGCTAGTTGGTAGGCCTAGTGTTTATCTGTTATTCTATTGGCCTGACTACTTACACAAGAGAGGCTCATTAGCCATGTGTGATGGCGAAAGAGGAAGTGCCTGCAGAGACAGGATAGGCTTAGAGTAGGAATAAAGCACTATGGTACTATTGAGTGTCTGTTTTTCTCCTCTGTTTTTCTCTCTTTGTTTCTCTGTCCGTCCCTTTTTCTCTGTCTGTCTGGGCCTGTATGTCTCTCTCCTCTCTCTCTCTCTCTCTCCCTCTCTCCCCTCTCCTCTCTCTCTCTCTCTCTCTCTCTCTCTCTCTTCTCCTCTCTCTCTCCTCTCTTCTCCCTCTCCCTCTCTCTCTCTCTCTCTGTGTTTCTTCTTGCCCGTCTCTCCCTCTCCTATACCACACACACACACACACACACACACACACACACACACACACACACACAACACACACACACACACACACACACACACACACACAACTACCCCTCCCCTATTTCACCCTTTTAGTTTTATACAAGAAACCCCTTTAAAAAAGCGATCAACCAAACAAAACAACGTATACAAAAACAAAAGCCCCCACCCAAAACAACAACAACAACAAACAAACAAAAAACAACCAGGGCTACAAACGAAAAACTTTGCTTTAAAATGTGTGGCTGTGTTTGTAAAGGGCACAAAGGTAACTTATTTGTTCTTTTTCTTTAAATCTAATCCCCAAACAAAACGAAAACAAACAAAAACCAACCAGGGCTACAAACGAAAAACTTTGCTTAAAAATGTGTGGCTGTGTTTGTAAAGGGCACAAAGGTAACTTATTTGTTTTTGTTCTTTCTCTTTAAATATAATCCCCCAAACTATCCCTTTTGTTTTAAATTTGCATCGCTTGCAAAATTAAAATCCATTGTCAGAATTGAGAATTAGAATATGCCTGTTTCCATTTTTTGTTTTGGTCAGCAAAAACCCTGTTGACTTGAAAAAAAGAAGAAAAGAAAGCATCCCAAAGATATGTAATCTTGCCCAGTTTCACAAAGATACCTCTCCTCCTGCCTTGTCTTTGTTTTCTCTGTGTTTTATTTTTCAGACAAAGACGCATTGAAAATGAAGACGTGGGGCAGATCCATTCATTTCCAATAGTACAAAGAGAACCATTGTTATTAGAAAGAACGTGCATTGCATGAACCGCTATGTCAAAGGTAGAAGTGCACGAATGCCTTGTGTGGAGGGTAAAAGACTCCTCATTGATGCCTTGGGTAAAATACCCTTATTGGTGCCTTGGGTAAAATACCCTTATTGGTGCCTTGGGTAAAATACCCTTATTGATGCCTTGGGTAAAATACCCTTATTGATGCCTTGGGTAAATATTACCCTTATTTATGCCTTGGGTAAAATACTCTTATTGATGCCTTGGGTAAATATTACCCTTATTGATGCCATGGGTAAATAATACCCTTATTGATGCCTAGGGTAAATATTACCCTTATTGATGCCTTGGGTAAAATACCCTTATTGATGCCTTGGGTAAAATACCCTTATTGATGTTTTGGGTAAAATACCCTTATTGATGCCTTGTGTACATAGTAAAAATACCTTATTGATGCGTTGTGTGGAGGGTAAAATACCCTTATTGATGCGTTGTGTGGATGGAAAATACCCTTATTGATGCCTTGTGTGGGAGGGTAAAATACCGTTATAGATGCCTTGTGTAGATGATATCATATCCTTACTGATGCCTTTGGGTAAAATACCCTTATTGGTGCTTTGGGTTGAATACCTTTATTGATGCCTTGTATGGATGATAAAATACCCTTATTGATGCCTAGGGTAAAACACCCTTATTGATGGGTTGTATGGGGGTTAAAATACCCTCATTGATGTTTTGGGTAAAATACAACAGGGAGAGAAGAGAGAGAGAGAGAGAGAGAGAGAAGAGAGAGAGAGAGAGAGAGAGAGAGAGTAGAGAGAGAGAGAGAGAGAGAGAGTTCTTTTGTGTTTCTTCCTAAAGCTGTGTAGCTGTTCAGACCCTGACAAAAATCTTTCCTTTACCTATTGCCCTAAACAAGCCATTATAGGCTAGTGGTGATCGACTTTAAACAAAAAGGAGAGTGGGGGGGGGGGGGGGGGGAGAAAAGAGTGGCAGGTGTCCTCTATATCATATCTGCTATTCTTGGCCAGTCACTCTGTCAATGCTATCCAGCTATATGACTGGCTGAAGCTAGCGGTGCCAGGAAACTTTCCTTCAGCAAGCTGCACAAGATTGTTGTGGGACAAAACACGCAGTGTGTATTCAGGCATCATCTTTGAGCGCTGACCTGGGGGGCGCGTGCGTGCGTGCGTGCGCGCTGCGTGCGTGCGTGTGTGTGTGTGTGTGTGTGTGTGTGTTGTGTGTGTGTGTGTGTGTGTGTGTGTGTGTGTGTGTGTGTGTGTAGAAGGAGGGGTAGGGGTGGTGCGTAAGTTTGTTTAGTGCGCTTTAAAAATGTGTGTTTTTTTTGTGTTTTTTAAAGCTTGGTTAAAATGTAGATATCGGTTTACGTTACAAGTGACTTCGGTTTCAGTTTGTTTTGTTTGTTTGGCTTTTTTGGGGGGGAGGGAGGAGAGTGTGTGTGTGTGTGTGTGTGTGTTGTGTGTGTGTGTGTGTGTGTGTGTGTGTGTGTGTGTGTGTGTGTGTGTGTGTGTGTGTGTGTTTTGTTTGTTTTCAAAGAGGTAGACTAGTATGGATGGATGGTGTAGAAGCTGTCAAAAGTATTGATGTATTTATCTTTTGAAATCAAATTTACTTTTGCTTAATTGAACAGAGTGAAGCAGTGTTCATATGATGTTAATTCATGTGTGTGTGTGTGTGTGTGTGTCTGTGTGTGTGTGTGTGTGTGGTGTGTGTGTGTGTGAGAGAGAGAGAAGGAGAGAGAGAGAGAGAGAGAGAGAGAGAGAGAGAGAGAGAGGGGAGAGGAGAGAGATGAGAGAGAGAGAGAGAGAGAGAGAGAGTCGTTATTCCCAAAGGTTACAGATTAGACGTATTGACATACTTTGTTCATCTGAGCTGTGTCCTGAGAAGGGATTAATATCATTAACAACCACAACTAATAATTTTAAATAAACATAAAGAAAAATATTTTGCTGAGAGAGAGAGAGAGGAGAGAGAGAGAGAGAGAGAGAGAGAGAGAGAGAGAGAGAGAGAGAGAGAGTCAGTCAGACAGACAGAGAGGAGAGGAGAGAGATAAACAATGACAATGACAATAGTTTATTGTGAAAATAAGCGTTTTTCCAACCCATTCACAAGGGGACAGCCGGAAGGGGATTGGCACAAAACATACAATCATATTGAACAGGAACAACAAGAAACAAAATTGGGTTGCAGCCCAAATGATCTTCATGTCATGGATTCCATTTCCACGTCATTGTACAAAGATAGAGATCCAGAGTCAGGTAGTTTATTGCAGCCACTGGCTCTTACTATTTTTGTTACAGTTCACAAAATTTATTGCGTAAAGCTTTCGCCCATGGCAAAGGGACGGGGCCGGCGAAGGTGGAGATACACTAAACATACAATCACTGACAACACAGCACAAACGATGAAGTCCCTGGTAAGGTTTCCATATATATCAATCTGCCTTCTGTCCTTTATGCCCACTGGCTCGTGATATTGTCACAGGTATGCGTGCCACAGAAGTGCGTACAAAAAGTTTGCTCTCTCTCTCTCTCTCACACACACACACACACACATACATACACACACATGCACATACACACACACAAACATACACATCCGCGCCCTACAAACACACACACATGCACGCACACACACATACACATAAAAACACACACATACACACACACACACACACACACACACACAACACACACACACACACACACACACACACACACGAGCAAACTTATCTAACTATGAAAAATATCACAGCCTCCATGATCACATTCATAGCACGAATTCCAGCACTGATTCTGTCTTGAAACTTTTTTCGATCGGCGGGTGTCCATTGTCATAGCTTGGAGTAGACTGTCCGTCAATCCTGCGTCATGAGCCTTACGCTTCGTTTAGCAGCCAAAAGAAGTCCGATGGTTCGTCACCTGCTGCTGCTGTCCAACTAAACTAAAAAAAAAACATGTCATGGCTTTCACAGATCAAAGCTTCAGGGTTGTCATTGGAAACGAAAACACGGACAAAATCTTGATTTCTTTATGTGCTTCTGAGCTTTTTCTGTAGCAATCGGTAACTTAAGTCAGTTCAGCAATAATTATAGTCCCGTATTAATTCCACCCCGTATCCAGCGTCACGTACCTTGACCAAGCAGGGGTCACAATCCTCTTCCAGCGCAGCGTCAGTGGCAGGCACGTCAACAAGGTCGATTTGGCTCTGCTGGTCAGCCGCTGTATCTGGGTCGGTAGGCACGGTGACATCAGGGGATGCAGGGCGAAATTCACGTGCGTAACACAGGCCAGGCCACGGTGTGTTGTCTGGTGACAGGGGTCAAAGTCAAAGTCAAAATTTTATTTTCAGATGGTACATTGAGTAAGCATCGATTTGGGTGTGTCAAGTGTGTGAGACAGCGCCAGTTCCTGAGGGAGTAGGCATAAACAATTGTCCAGAGAGAGAGAGAGAGAGACAGACAGACAGACAGACAGACAGAGGCATCTATAATGGACCTAGCTTACAGATCAAATCTCGCAGCAATGCACAGAATGTGCTGGCTGACGTATCAGGAATCTATCTACCCACACGGATGTTGCTCCACAACTGACTCAGTTGACTCACATCACTGACTCACATCACTCACTCACCTCACATTGAAGGCAGGCTAAAAGCTGTGCGGTGGCCTACATAACAGGCTGGATGAATGAACAGACGCCCCTGTGTCTTCTTTGCCTCTTCACAGGCCGCTATAGTGTTGGAAGGTCAGCCGACAGCGGATCTAAGATTGAAGGCATGTGGGATAAGAGTAGCCGTTTATTCACAGCACTGGGGGGCTGGGTGTTCTCTTTTTCTCTGTCCTTTTTGTCTCCCTTGGGTGCCCGGCGTTTTCTGTTTGCACTCCGGAACTACAAACGAAAGAGGTGGTATTTTACAGGTCTGGTACTATTTCCCATAGCTGATGTCAGAGCGTTCGAGGAAGAAAGTGAAATAGGCCTACGACTATTTTTTCAATAAAACGCCACCATGAAAATCCCTTGTTTAATAGATATATTTTTAAAAAGTTATCGAAAGTAGGATCTTAAAAAGACATAATTATATAGATCTCTTTACCTATGTGTTTGTCTCTGTCACTCTGTCTGACTGTTTGTCTGTCTGTCTGTCTGTCTCTATGTTATTGTTTGACATCGTCAACAATGTTTTTTTTTCTTCTGAAAAAGACAGGATGGAAGGGGGTTGAGGGGGGTGGGTAAGTTTGAAGGTCTGATGTAAAGAAGCTGCAAGCTGATCCGTTTACCCTCAATGATAGTTAAAAAAAATGTATTGATATTTCAGTCTGTCTGTCTGTTTCTCTCTCTAAAAATTGTTTTTATATTTCTGTCTGTGTGTCTGTGGTTGTCTGTCTGTCTGTCTGTCTGTCTGTCTGTCTGTCTGTCTGTCTGTCTGTCTGTCTGTCTGTCTGTCTGTCTCTCTCTCTCTCTCTCTCTCTCTCTCTCTCTCTCTCTCTCTCTCTTCTCTCTCTCTCCTCTCCTCTCTCTCTCTAGCAGTTGTGGTTCTATTTTAAATTTATTAAAATTTATTTCGAGGATAATGGAATAAACATTCATGTGCTTTCTTTTTTTTTTTTTTTTACATCCAGTCCCCATGTGCAGGCAGTTTTATAAATTTTGTCATCCGTTCCCACCGGCACACAATGAACTACTCTTCCAAAAAGCGGGAGGGGTTTTAACGTGTGCGCAATATGTTCTACGTGCGTTTGCACAGTGGGCCTCAGTTTATAGTCTCATCCGAAGGACTTTTTGGGGGAGTGGAGTCGGGATTGATGTTAACTCCAGAGGGAAAATCCTCTTGATCGAGATTCGAACACGGGACAGCAGATTATGATCACATCACTCTGACCACCAGGTAACCCCGCCCCGTGGTTGTTATAGCTAGGTAAGTACAGACTTGTGCCAGAGAAGTCTGACTACTAAAAAAAAATGACGGTTTGTGGATCGCTTGATGGCCCTCTTGTATGTATGTATGTATGTATGTATGTATGTATGTATGTATGTATGTATGTATGTATGTATATGTATGTATGTATGTATGTATGTATGTATGTATGTATGTATGTATGTATGTATGTATGTATGTATGTATGTATGTTGTGTGTGTGTGTGTGTGTGTGTGTGTGTGTGTGTGTGTGTGTGTGTGTGTGTGTGTGTGTGTGTGTATGTATGTATGTATGTATGTTTGTATGTATGTATGTATGTATGTATGTATGTATGTATGTATGTATGTATGTATGTATGTATGTATGTATGTATGTATGTATGTATGTATGTATGTATGTATGTATGTATGTATGCATGTCAGGTCCATCGAATCTGACTTCAGCGTGGGAGGGAATTGTTATCTTTGAAGTCTTTCTCAACAAAAATGCAGCAGAATGGACTGATAAGGCAGAAAAAAGACAAGGAGGAGGTGACAGGAAGAAAAAGGACAAGGAAAGAGAGGAGAGGAGAGAGAGAGAGAAAGAGAGAAGAGAGAGAGAGAGAGGGAGAGAGAGAGAGAGAGAGAGAGAGGAGAGAGAGAGAGAGAGAGAGGAGAGGAGAGAGAGAGAGAGAAGAACACAGAACACTGAAATAATTCAAATTGTACTTCTGCCTTTGGCCACAATACTTTTCGAAGGGAAGAAAAAAGTGAAGAAAATGAAATTTAACTTCACGTAATCATTGATAAGATATTGCCATAATTATACACCTTGGCATGTACCTAAAACTGTGCTCCTGAAAATGCATATTCCAATACGAGTTTTAACCCCCCCCCCCCCCTTCTTTCCCAAATGGACATGAAACTCGGACTCAGGTAGTCAGTCAGCTGCCAGGTCACTGGTGCCTCGTTCTTATCACTAGGCTGTTCAGTCCCGCCCCCCCCCCCCCCCCCCTCATTTTTTCTTCTTTTTTACAGAAAGTTATTCCAATCATAACTGATAGGCTGATAACGCCCAGTATGCGAGCTTTGAGCGTCACCATAGAGAATCAATCTATGATAATTTGGGGCAAATGTATTATTATTATTATTTTTTAGTATGGCTGAAGTGTTTCCGTGTGCACGCACACCAGACATTAATTTGAACTGATATGGAGTCACTCACGTGCAGCGTGTCTAGACGTCACGTTAGCTGGGAAAACATACCCTCACACACACACACAAGTGCGCGTGCGCACGCACAAACACACACACACATCGTTTTTGACATATGGTTGTCACGTGATGCATAATGCCACCATGACTGAGGCGATGTTGTCTACGGACGTCTTGGGTTTTCCTTAAAGAGAGAGGAGAGAGAGAGAGAGAGAGAGAGAGAGAGGAGAGAGAGAGAGAGAGAGAGAGAGAGAGAGAGAGAGAAAGAAGAGGGGGGGGGGGGCTCTAGCTCTGAAGGGAATTCAAAGATGAGAAGAGGGTGAAGTAGGTCAGAGTAACAGGAAGAGAAGCCAGCCCCACCCCTGTTCATTGTGTGAAGACTGCCACAACTGCCGCATTGTGTTGTGTTGTGTTGTGTTTGTGTTGTGTTGTACTGTTTTGTATTGTTTTGGATTTGCTTTGGTTTTCTTTTGTATTGCCTTGACAGTACTTGAATGTATCAAAATTTAATCCAGTTCAACTCAAAATACTTTACATCTTCCCATGAAGAGCAATAACAACACTAACAGGTATATATATATATATATATATATATATATATATATATATATATATATATATATATATATATATATATACATTGAGAAAAAGGACTATTAAAAAACCCACAAAGAAAATAAATAATTTAAATTTGTATTAAACATTTCAAATTAACTTCAAACACAAGATTTGAAAATAACTTCAAAGTTTTACACACACACACACACACACACACACACACACACACACACACACACACACACACACACACACACACACACACACACACACACACACACAGAAGTCAACACAAGGCAGTCGAGCCCAGAACTTCTGACGCGTTCTTCCACTAATGCAAGACATACACAACAAACGTTTGCAATGACGCAGAGGGGGGTGGGGTGGGGTTACTATGCAAAACACAGGTAGTTTCTGTACTTGTGATTAAATCATCCAAAAGTTGTAAATGCTGTTTGTGAGCGTGCCTGGACAGGCAAGATGGCTGGTGAATCCTTATGATTATAATTATAATTATAATTATATATATATATATATATATATATATATATATATATATATATATATATATATATATATATATATATATATATATATATATGGGGACGGGATAGCTCAGTGGTCAGAGCACTCACTTTCCCCAAGTTAAGGTTAAGCAGCATCGAGCGTGGTTAACAATTGCATGGTTGACCATTTGCACCCTTTGGCTTCAGTACAGTCCCCAAGTTCACCCAGCTGTCAATGGGTACCTGCCCTCTTTAGTGTCAGGGAAAGTAAAGCAACGAGGGAGAGGAGATGGGCGCTGCCCTCAATATGCTGGCCCCTAGAGAAACTGAGGTCTCTGATGCCTTGCTCCCTTGCTGCACATAGGCTATGGGACACCTTACAAAAAATTATGTATATATATAATATATCTATATATATTATTCACATTGAACTTACATCATACAAATAACACCACACTTCCAAAAACAAATACAGCTGTCATGGACAAAGTGTTTCCCTTACCATTATGGCTCTTTGATGACTTAAGGACTTATTTCCACAAGGGACACATTTCCGTTGTCATCATCACCAAACTGATGATGACACTCATAGCTCACCAGGCACTGGCCTTTACTGATAACTGAGCGCCACTGTAGGACCGCTGTGGTTGAGTGATTAAGAGCGTTTGGTTTCCATCCTATGAGGGGGATTCTTCTTCTTCTTCTTCTTCTTCTTCTCTTCTTCTTCTTCTTCTTCTTCTCTTGTAGCTGAGTTTAAACATCAGACCGCCCAGTGTTTTAACTCATTTCGACAAGTGTGTGTGTGTGTGTGTGTGTGTGTGTGTGTGTGTGTGTGTGCGTGCGTGCGTGGTGCGTGCGTGCGTGCGTGCGTGCGTGCGTGCGTGTGTGTGTGTGTGTGTGTGTGTGTGTGTATGCATGCTGAAGATCAATCATATACTTTTAAAAGATCCAGTGAGGGACGCTATTGCCCAGTGGCTAAGTAAGATTGCTCGATTTCAAGGTTGAGACTTACAGTCATGTTGAGATGCACGCTTGTGTTTGGGATTGAAGCTGTGGGGCATGTAGTGACCTGTTTACTCTACACACCTTTCACTCTTCTCCAGTAGCAGTTTGTCCTTTTCACAATGACAGGTCGAAACCAACAGGTCGGAATCGTCCATCTGAACAGTAAGGTTGAAACGGATAGTATTGTCTGTCGGTAGCTCAACTGCATATTGCAGCCTTCAACATGCTACTATGCCTAGGACTCAAAACTCATATGTAAGAAGGAAGGTGGCAGGATGGTTCAGACATTCACCTGCGAAACAAGTAAATTGTGAGGATCTGGGTTGATTCCAGCCTTGCCCTTTCTTCCCTGTTTGACAAGAAAAAAATCGAACTGAATGTCAAAGTCCTTGGCATGAGACTATTGACAAAGGCCGTGTGTGCGGATGCATGCAGACCATCTAACGCACATGTTAAAAACCCGTTTCATCTTTCAAAGAGCAGGCCACTTCGCGCCGGTAGGAACGGATGACATACACTATCCCCGAAGTCAAAATGTGGCCACCTATATGGTGGGAGAAAAAAGACCGGTGGCATGTGCAAAAATCTCATCATTGATGAACCTTGGAGCTCTAGTCCAGGAACGACCCCCCCCCCCACACACACACACACAAAACATGTGATTTTGCGCTAATTTGGTTGGTTTGAATCTATTTTTATTTTTCAGCAAACACTGTACAGAATGAGGGTCATTCTATTGTCTGCTAGCTTCCCAACCACGATATGCATGTGCTGGGTCAACGATGTATGAACACAAGCAATCCTCATTTGATGATCATTTCCAACTTTCTCGTGACTAACTGGTATTGTTTTATATTCTCAATCCTATAATCAAATACGCAGTATATTTTTTCATACTTTTGAAATCAGCAGAAAATGGTCTGACTCGCACTGTTTAGAGGATACTTATGTGACCCGGAAACCAAAGGTGGAGTGCAGCAGAAGGGGAAAGGTCAGGGAAATTATGGGATGATACTGGTACCTATTAGACTGTCATGGCCGGCCCTGGTACTTATAATTATTTGAAGAGATCGTGGGAAATGAGTAATTTCAGTAATGTGCGTAGTGAGTGAGTGAGTGAGTGAGTGTGTGTGTGTGTGTGTGTGTGTGTGTGTGTGTGTGTGTGTGTGTGTGTGTTGTGTGTGTGCAAGCATGCGTGCGTGCATGCATAGTTCATTTTTCGGTGGCTGACTGAAATATGGAGAGAGACAGAGACAGACACACACACACTCACACACAGACACACACACACTCACACACAGACAGACAAAGAAAGAAACACACAAAGAGTTTGTGACCTTTCCCCAGAGTCCACAGTGATGTCAGTGTGTTAGGCAGCAAAGGTGTATTGTATTTTTAGCTCCGTTATTTGTCCATAGCACTGACTCTGTCTGACCTCTCTGACAGATAGAAAGGTCAGGTTTCAGCCATGTGAAATGATCTGCTACTGAGAGATGCTTCTTGTTTCCCTATTTTTTCTTGCTTTCTTCTTCTTCTTCGTCTTGGTTTAAGAAGATGTTTGTGTGTCTAATTGAAAAAAAAGTCTCATTCTTTTATTTCGATGATGATATAGTAAGCACTCGTGTGTGTGTGTGTGTGTGTGTGTGTGTGTGTGTGTGTGTGTGTGTGTGTGTGTGTGTGTGTGTGTGTGTGTGTGTGTGTGTGTGTGTAACTTCCAATCACCGTGTTTATGCAGTTTTGTAAATTCCGTCTTTCGTTCCCACTGGCGCACGATGGGATACTCTTCCCGAAATTGGAAAGGGTTTTAACGTGTATGCAAGATGTTCTGCGTGCGTTCGAACACGGGACCTCGGTTTATAGTCACATCCAAAAACTTTGGGGGGGGGGGGGGGGGGGAGGTGAAGTCGGCACTGATGTTAACTTCAGAGGAAAATCCTCTTGAACGAGATTCGAACCCGGGTCAGCAGATCATGAGCGCATCACTTTGACCACCAGGCTGTCCCGTTCCCTTTATTCTGGAAGAAAGAAGTATACATTACATATAAATGAATGTTAAGAACAATTACAGGCAAAAATCTGATTACAGCGTGCTCTAACACAGTAAACATTAAAGTACTCTGGCAGCTAGTCTAGTGGGTACACACACACACACACACACACACACACACACACACACACACACACACACACACACACACACACACACACACACACACACACACACCTCAACTCAGTGTGTAGGGCACATTCGTTTTAAATTAGAACAGGCCTGTTTGTATCAAACAGCATCTGAAAGAGAAGAAAAATTATCCTCTTCAAGTTACTTTAATTAATCCCACTGTGAGGATCTTTGGGGATGCCGGGGGCCTGTCAGAACATCGCGCCCGCTCTTTGACGACCCGGGTTCGATTCCCGTTCGAGGGGATTTTTCCCCTGGTGTTAACATCAGTGCTGACTCCACTTTCCCCAAAAGTCCTTCGGATGAGACTATAAACCGAGGCCCCTTGTGCAAACGCACGCAGAACACGTTGTGCACACGTTTAATCCCGTTCCGCTTTTCGTAAGAGTAGGCCATTGTGTGCCGGTGGGAACAGATGACAATATTTACAAAACTGCATGCACACGGGGACTGGATGTAAAAAACCCCACAATAGTGCTTATTCCATTATCATCGATATAAAAGAATAAATAAACAAAATATCATCCCCACCTTCTGGAAATTCTATGCTAGGAATTCCCTCTTCTCTATCCCTCTCTTTGTTTCTGCCTCGTTCCTTTTCTGCCTGTCACCTCCTTCTTGTCTGTTTTCTGACTTCTTGCTCCATTCTCCTGCCTTTTTGGCCAGAAAGACTTCAGCAGAGATCAGTTCTCTCCGGCGCCGAAGTCGGATGTGCTGGGCCTGACTTGTCGGACGCGCATTTTCGCTCATATCACAGACAATGATGGTTGCTGTCTGAGCGTTCCACGACGATGAAGAATCCCGCTAATAAATTCCCCGGGCCAAAATTGTATTTTCCGAATATGCACAAATGTTGAACGTAGGTTGTACCTTGCTAATATTCGTCTATAATCTCTCTCTCTCTCTCTCTCTCTCTCTCTCTCTCTCTCTCTCTCTCTCTCTCTCTCTCTCTCTCTCTCTCTCTCTCTCTCTCTCTCTCTCTCTTCTCTCTCTCTCTCTCTCTCTCTCTCTCTCTCTCTCTCTCTCTCTCCTCTCCTCTCTCTCTCTCTCTTCTCTCTGTGTCTGTCTGTGTGTCTGTCTGTCTGTCTGTCTGTCTCTGTCTCTCATAACAATTTCTTACCACTTACAAGTAGGGAATACCTCCACTCCACTCCACTCCACAGGCAGACAAAACAGGGCGATGGCAGCACATATGGCACGTGTCAGGTTACTGCGCAACACAACTTCTTCCCTTGAGAACACACGTAGCGCCACCCCCCCCCCCCCCCCACTCCCTGAAAACATGCACACAGATGAGAGGTATAGGGGAAAAGGGAACGTTTTAGTACAGCCGCCAAGGATTAAATTCTGACATGAAGAGTGACAGCATGTCGGTTTGCATACACATACTTACTATCATAGTGAACACTATTAGCGAAAGTGTGCCTCATGTGAGACATGGTAAACATTGAAGTTTTGCAACACTTCTGGAACTGGGCAATTTGAACACTTTGGATTGATTATAGCTGTTCAGCACCTGTTGTGCTGCCCCATCCACCGAGATTCATCCCTCCTTCCTTCCCTCTCCCCTGCCCCCTCCTTCTCTTTCCTTCTGTGCTAGGAATTCCCTCTTTTCTATCCCTCCCTTTGTTTCTGCCTTGTTCCTTTTCATCGAGTCACATTCTTCAGGTCTATTTTCTGCCTCTTTGGCCATTCTCCTTCCTTTTTCCCCCAGAAACTAAAAGACAACAAATCCTACCCACACCAAAGTCTGAGGCACTGGGCCTGACTCGTCAGGTGCTTAATGGCACCGCAACGCATTTTCGCTCATAGGATAGATGATAGTTGTTGTCTGACTGTTAGATGAAGAGGAAGATGCCTTCATGGTCAATGGGGCTATGCACCACATGAAATGAAATAAAATCAAATGAGGGGAGGGGGGAGGGGGCTAGTTGAGGGTGAAAAGATGAGAACGGAGAGAGATTGAGGAGTGGGGGACAGATTTTAAGGAGAGGGAAATATATAGCGCATCGCAAAAGATTAACTAATGAGAGAGAGAGCGAGAGACAAAGAGAGAGAGAGAGAGAGAGAGAGAGAGAGAGAGAGAGAGAGAGAGAGAGAGAGAGAGAGAGAGGAGAGATTTGAATTGATTTGATTTGATTTATTCTTTTATTTTATATTGTGCTTTTTTACATCCAGTGGAGGGAGGGAGGGAGGGAGAGAGAGAGAGAGAGAGAGAGAGAGAGAGAGAGAGAGAGGAGAGAGAGAGAGAGAGAGAGAGAGAGAGAGAGAGATTTGATATGATTTATTCTTTTATATCAAGAATAATGGAATAAGCACTCTTGTACTTTATTTCATCCAGTCCCCGTGTGTATGCAGTTTTGTAAATGTCATTGTTCCCACCGGCACACGATTGCCTACTCTTACGAAAAATGGAACAGGATTTAACGTGTGCGTAAAGTGTTCTGCGTGCGTTCGCACACGGGGCCTCGGTTTAAAGTCTCATCCGGACTTTTGGGAAAAGTGGAGTCAGCAATGATGTTAACTCCAGGAGAAAAATCTCCTCGACCGGACTCGAACCCGGGTCGTCAAATTGCCAGCGCAATGTTCTGACCACTACGCTATCCGTCCCCCCCCCCACCTAGAGAGAGAGAGAGAGAGAGAGAGAGAGAGAGAGAGAGAGAGGAGAGAGGGGGGGGGGGGGGGGGGGGGGGGAGGGGGGAGTGAGAGAGGGGGAGGGAGGGAGGGAGGGTGCACACAGAATATCGAAACTGGTTCAGTCAAATTCAACTGCTCTGCCTTTCTTTTCAATACCATCTTAGGGAACAAGAAAGTTACGATGGACAAAAATGAAACTGTAGTTTTCAATTTGATATGTCATTACTTTAAAGAGAATAATTCAACTGATAGAGATCACCCAATATTTCCTTAATTATTTCGACATATGTATGTTTACAAGGCACGATGTTTGTAAGTCTTGGCTTAGAATCTGTATTCTCGTGTATTAAGTATCATTCATTCATTCATTCATTCATTCATTCATTCATTCATTCATTCATTCATTCATTCATTCTCTCTGTCTCTGTCTCTCTGTCTATCTGTCTGTCTGTCTGTCTGTCTGTCTCTGTCTCTGTCTCTGTCTCTCTCTCTCTGTCTCTCTCTCTCTGTTCTCTCTCTCTCTTCCTCTCTCTCTCTCCCTCTCTCTCTCTCTCTCTCTCTCTCTCTCTCTCTCGCGCGCGCGCGCGCGCGCTCGCTCGCTCGCTTGCTCACACACACACACACACACACACACACACACACACACACACACACCACACACACACACACACACACACACACATTGTTCCACAATGCCAAATGATCAGAATATACACATACATCAGGAACAGGAATGAAGAAAATAAGATATTTACATTTTGTCCCATCAAATGAATAACTGACGACTACTCACATAAAAAAAAAGTTTAATGCAGACTTCATAGACCTCGGCTTTTCCCGTTTATTTGCGGAAATCTACGAAAGTATGGATATTGCCGGAAACACAACCAAAAATAAAATGAAATAAAAAATAAGTAAACGTAAGAAAAACAATATTTTTGGATCATCATGGTAGAATAGAACACAATACAGCACAATATAAATCTTTTATATCTACATGCTTCTCAGCCTGAATTTAGATATATATTTCCCATTTCGGGATAGCTAAGAGACAGGCACCGTGGCCTGTTGGATAAGACGACGGACTTGCGGTCTGTATTGTCTTTGGTGTCATGGGTTCGAATTTCAGTGGAAGTCTTCGTAGTAGTTGTCAAAATTATGCGCTTAAAAAAAAAGTCCCAAACAACGGTACATGGAGGGTGGAGAAAAGTTAGGAAACTACCAGCCGCCATGGTTCAGTGGTTAGCACCTTGAATTTCAGACTGGAAGGTCATGGGTTCAAATCCCATAAGAGTCACAGGGATTTTTCGGACTTAGCCATCTCCTACCCAGAGCGAATGTGTTGTGGCCCCAGTGGGGAGACTGTGACCACACAGTCGAGCTTCATCCACTTTACGGATGTGAATTTGACAGTGTTGCTCAAATTACCTGACCAACACTGCAGGCGGCTTTCGGGCCTGATGCTGAATAAAAATTGTCTCTAACATGGTGGCCCCAGTTGCTCTGGTCTCACGGTGACCTCAGATTCGGTTTCCCCATACACTTCCTGCCTGTGGTGAGTTTGTGCCAAAGCCTTTGAGGTTGGAGGTTCGTGGAGCCCAGTCCCTGGAGGGATGTTGTGGGTGACTCGTTCCGTCGTGCTCGGCAACTGAGCTTAGTAGGTGGTGTCCTGCATATGCTCAGAGCAGGCACCACTGAACACCACCAAAGTGGTGGCGCTAAGTTGTGGCGACGCGCTTACACCCTAGGATCTTAGTGATCATCTTTCCCCCTCCAAAAATAAAATTTAGTTGCCGTGATGGAGATATTAGTTACCATTTTGAAGACGTTTCTGTACACTTTGAACTATCACTGTACTGGGTAAAGAAAATGCAAGAAGCACACGGCTGTGGTGCATCTTTGTTGTTGTGCATTTAAAAAAAATCTTTACGTTAAACCCTGCGATTCACCCAGGAAATGCACTCTGACTCATTCATCCCACCTGGCAAGGTTTGAAAGTACACACTGCATGAGAAATTTGCGCGTATGACTACTTAAAAATTTTTTTTTTTTTTTACACAAAACCTCTCCATGATATAGGCAGCCATGCCTGTACTTCAGAGGATTTTTGTTTTGTTTTACTTCTTTAAAAGTGAGAGGGCATGTTGTTATGCTGAGAACTTGTCATGGCTAAAGACAATCTCAACAAAATATTACGACATAACATTTTAATTAATATAGGCCTCGACACATCAATCACTGACACAGCTTTAGGCTGTGCTGGGCCAGTTCTTGGTATACCCTCTTCTTCATCCGACGCTCAGATGAAAGACACACCAGTAGAAGCATCTACTGTTGTCTGTATTTGAGCGAAAGTGCGTTGCACTTGCGTTAAAAGCGCCTGATAAGTCAGGCCCAGCGCATCCGACTTCAGCACGGAAGAGGACTGTTATCTTTTATTAAGTCTTTCTGAAAACAACCTGTAGGAAAATGGGCTTAGAAAGCAGAAAATAGACAATGAGGAGGTTACAGGAAGAAAAGGTACAAGGCAGAAACGCAGAGAGGAATAGAATAGAGGAAATTCCTATACAGATTTTCTAGACGGGGCGGATGCTGTTTATACCCACAG
>CM060317.1:39989894-39999894 GCA_030674155.1 Stramonita haemastoma | reverse complement strand
GAGAGAAGAGAGAGAGAGAGAGAGAGAGAGAGAGAGAGAGAGAGAGAGAGAGAGAGAGAGAGAGAGAGAGAGAAGATGTTTATATATATATATATATATATATATATATATATATATATATATATATATATAAATATAATTTGACCACCCGAGTTCGATTCTCGATTCTCGTTGGAGGGGATTTTTCCCCCGGAGTTAACACCAGTGCTGACTCCACTCTCCCCAAAAGTCTTTCGGATGAGACTGTAAACCAAGGCCCCCTATGCGAACGCACGCAAACATCTTGCGCACACTTTGAATCCTGTTCCGCTTTTCGTAAGAGTAGGTCATTGTGTGCCGGTGGGAACAGATGACAATATTTACATAACGGCATACACTCGGGGACTGGATGAAAAAAAAACACATGAGTGCTTATCCTATATCCTCATATAAAAGAATGAAATAAAAATAAAACAATAGATAAATGAATAAGTGAAAAAAAAAGCAAACTTCAGTGGTATAGGCACGTCACACGTCACATGAACATCTGGAATGGCCAAGACTGTCCTAGGCCCTACAGGGAACAGTTAAAGGAGGGAGACAGAGGTTGCGATGGGAAGACAGCATCGGAGAGTGGACTGGTCTTGAGTGGAATGACACACTTATACCAAAAGCTCACTTAGAGCGGAAGGATGGAGGAAGCTGATTGTAAAATCTTCAGTGGTGCCCCAAGGGTGGACCAGACCACATGATAGGAGATGAGAGTGAAGCTGATTCATATCGTTTCCCATCCTAGTCCATTCCTCCTCACACCCCCCCTTCCCTTCTACCTCTCCCTTCCCTCTCCACTCAGACAATAATCCAGATGCCCCGAACAGACATCCAATAAACAGCGCCCTTCTGTTTGTTGCGCAAGTACTTAGTGCCATGGTGTAGCACTATCAAAAGCACTGAACTCCCCCATCCCTCTCCCCCTATGCTTCTTAGTTTGAAGGCCTTAATCTTCTAAAGCCACAGTCACACCAGTACAGAGAGTTTTCTTTTGGAACATAAAAAAGTTTCGGGAGAAAAAAATCTATGCGGAATGTTTCAGAAAATGAGATAGACCTAGATCTACAATCAGTATTGTTTTTAAAGACAACATGTGTAGAAAGTGCCCAAAACGAGTGAAAAAGAAATGATCCACCTTTAACACCCCTGCCCCCCCCCCAACAACAACAACCCAACCAAACCAAACCAACCAATCAGCCAACCAACCCACAGCCAACCCACAACCCAACAACACCAACCAACCAACTCCAAACCAAACCCAGCCACCAAACCAACCAACCAACCAAAGCAAGCAACCGGAGAAACACCTCTACTAGTCTTGCCTTTCCTTTGCTACAAGAGCAGTGCCATCTATTTATCTTTTATTATTATTTTTTTTATATAAAGCTCCGATATGACTTGTGACTTGTTTCCCTACATTTGAAAGGGCCTTTTTCTACAAAGAGCAACTCTCTCTGCTGAGGTGACGTGTAGTGGGGTTATTTTACATGCACTAGAAAGTGTGTTGTACACGGGACCTTAGGTTTATAGTGTCATCCTTCCCCGAAATCGTATTGCAGCTACCTTAAGGGTGGGCAAAAATGATCGTGTTGGCAAAATATCACCTTTAATGAACCTTAGAGCTCTCACAGAGACTGCCCCCCCCCCCCCGGTTAAAAAAGCACCCCCAAAACCGATAAACCAAAAACAGTCTTATTTGAAAGACCAGCTCTCAGAGCACCACTCAAGGTCGGGTGGTGGTGGTGGTGGTGGTGGTGGTGGTGGTGAAAGTTTGGGTTCTAACTGGGATGGAACCCCAGCGACTTTTCACTTTCTAGGTGGGTGCCGATACCCCTCAACCACCCGCCCACCTCTATCCACGACAACCTAGCTGACTGCGTGCGTAATTAACAGAAACTTACCTCGAAAGCCTAACACTGTTTTCACACGAAGTGTGGTGGACGCCATAGCTGAGGGGTTAAGACCGGTCGACTTCAATCCCAATAGGCCCATGAAGTCGTGGCTTCGAATCTCAGCGGCGCCTAGTAAACTAAGGATTGGGATTTTTATAATCTCTCAGGTCAACTTCAAGAGCAGGCCTGTCAGTGACTTAATTTCCTTCGTGTGTCTACACATGCAGAAGAGCAAATATGCACGTTAAAGACCCCGTAGTTCATGTCAGGTTCGGAACGTAAATTAATCGAAGTTGTAATGCTAGTAAAGACAAATCAAATGATGGCCAAGCAAGATCAGCTGCCACAGCGCAAAACAACTCAACTCCGATTTTTCTTCAGGAATGGTGTCTAAACACAACGTGTGCATGTGGTGATATTTTGTATGTCCTACCACAATGGCATCTTGAAAGGGAACGGGGGTTAACGTGTGCGCAAGATGTTCTGGCGTGATCGACAAGTAAAGTACACCCCAAGTCGGAAGCAGCTACTTCATATGGGCAAACGGTGCATAGGGCATAATAACTAAGAGCGAGGAATGCAGAGAAAAGCTGGTATTGGAGATATCTATAGTTACAAGGCTTGGAAAGAGGGGGGGGTGAAGCTGTTGGAGAGGTGCCGAGGATAGAGTGGTAATGGGGGGGATGGGGGAGGGGGGGATAGGGAAGGCAGAGGGAAGGGGTGAGGTAGGATGCAGGTTTGATGGGAAACGTAGTAGCGGCCAACACGGGTGTGGTGTGGTGGTTCTCCGGTTTTCCAGTTTATGCTGAAGCATCTGTTCGTGTTTGCCTGTCTGTCTGTCCGTCTGTCTGTCTTGTCTGTTCTGTCTGTCTGTCTTCTGTCTCTCTGTGCAGTCTGTCTCTCTGCCAGTTTTCTGTCTGTCTCTGTTTCTCCCTCTCTCTGTTTCTTTGTTCCTCTGTCTCTGTCTCTCTCTGTCTCTGTCTGTCTCTGTCTGTCTCTGTCTGTCTGTCTGTCTGTCTGTCTGTCTGTCTGTCTGTCTGTCTCTCTCTCTCTCTCTCTCTCTCTCTCTCTCTCTCTCTCTCTCTCTCTCTCTCTCCTCTCTCTCTCTCTCTCTCTCTCTCTCTCTCTCTCTCTCTCTCTCAATGTGCACTCAGTCAATAGCTCTTTCACACTCGCTCTCCCATTTTTGCCTAAACATATATCAGTCTTCGTGTTCGGAAACCTTTCAATTCAAGAGCCCTAGAAATAACACATTTATGCCTTGTGCTTAAAATTTAACTACAATGTTATGATTTTTATGCTTTTGATTCTGAGAAAATTTATTTGATAACCATTTTTATTAATCGTTGTCAGCCTTTTTTTTTTCTCCAGACCTCGAAACTTTATATATTCCCTATTTGTTTACTCATGAGGTCCCTCGTGTGAAGAGTTCATAACCTGAAATATTCTTAAGATTGATTTTAAAAGTTCGTATCCCAGTTTAAAAAAAAAAAAACTACAGTATTAAAAATGATGTCTAACTAGAAAACCTGCCGATATTCTTGCAAACAATCTGAGTTGAAATTTGAATAAGAGAAGAAAGTTTTGAACTGTGTTTTGATGGTTTGTTGAGTGTCTGTAGGTTAACTAACTAAAAAAAAATGTTTTCGATAGATATGAAAGTAATCAGTGAATGGTTTTTGTTGTTACGTCAAGTGTCAAAACAACAACAACAAACAACAACAACACCAACACACAACAACAACACACAACACACACACACACACAACACACACACACACACACACACACACACACACACACACACACACGTACACCACACACAGCGCGCGCTGGAGAGAAGAACACGCATGTACCCCCCCCCCCCCCACACACACACACTCACACCACACACACACACACCACCACACACACACCACGCACCACACACACACACACACACGCACGCACGCACGCACGCACCACCACATCACACCACACACCACATCACACCACACCACACCACACCACACCAACCGCAC
This sequence comes from Stramonita haemastoma, assembly GCA_030674155.1. NCBI lineage: Eukaryota > Metazoa > Mollusca > Gastropoda > Neogastropoda > Muricidae > Stramonita > Stramonita haemastoma. The sequence continues at coordinate 39,995,951 of CM060317.1, read as the reverse complement.
CACATCACACCACACACACACACAATCGCACCACACCACACCTCACTACACAAGCACACACACAGGCGCATGTGTCAGTACAGATGGTGAAATAGCAGGCAAGGCTAGTAGGCTAGTACCAGCTGGGTCATGGAGTGTGAGTGAGATGGAGTGTGCAGAAGTAGTAGATTATAGGCCTACTATAGGGCTACACTACCCTCTTGTATTGCCTATACTGGACTTGTTGAAATACGGGGATGCCCCTCTTGCTCTCTCTCTCCACACCTGTTTGTCAGATCTGCTGCTTCTGTTATCTTCAGAACCATCGGTTTTCTTGCACATTTCTGGTTATCTCTGTTCCCTTTTAGTTTGTCTGTCTGTCTGTCTGTCTGTCCGTCCGTCCGTCCGTCCGTCCGTTCTGTTTGTCCGTCGTCCGTCCGTCCGTCGTCCGTCCTGTGTGTGTGTGTGTGTGTGTGTGTGTGTGTGTGTGTGTGTGTGTGTGTGTGTGTGTGTGTGTGTGTGTGTGTGTCTGTCTGTCTGTCTGTCTGTCTGTCTGTCTGTCTGTCTGTCTGTCTGTCTCTCTCTCTCTCTCTCTCTCTCTCTCTCTCTCTCTCTCTCCTCTCTCTCTCTCTCTCTCTCTCTCTCTCTCTCTCTCTCCAAGCAATACAAGAATATAATATTATGAGGATGCAAGGTGTGAGAGAGCCAAAGAAGACAGGGCCGGGCATGAAGTGTGCACTAACCTAGAGGCCCCTAATTAAATGAGCTAACAACATATTAGGCCCTGGTGGTGCTGCTGGTGGTTCAGGGATGGCGGAGAAAGAGTAAGGCCTAGCCCGGGCCTCATGCTGAGAAGTGCCATGAGAAAGTTAAGGGTTGTGGGATGGGGGGTGGATAGGGGACGGGGGAAGATATGAATTGAAGCAAAAAAGTAGTAGAGGAGTGGAGGTAGCCTAGATCTATAAGCGTTGTAGAGTTTAGTTTGTATTGTGGATGAGCGGAAGAAGGGTGAGGAGTTAAATGGCGAGAAGAATGGAAAAAGGAAATATAGGACATGTCATGGAAATGTGCTGTTATAATATATATATAAAAATAAAAATCTTAATGTGATCAAGATGGTAACTAAGTACTCGTCTGTACCGTGTTTATGTGCCTGTTCACCTTCCTGCTTATGTACGTGCATGTTTGCCTATTTGCGTGCTTGCGTGTGTGCATGTTTGCCTGGTTGCGTGCTTGCGTGCGTGCTTCCTTGTCTGCGCGCATGCTTGCCTTCCTGTCTGCTAGTGCATATATTATATTATATATATACGATAATTATATTATATAAAAATATATATGAGCTGTTATCTCTGCTTGGGCACAACAGGGGTCTTGTTGTGTGCACATGGGATCCACCGCATACATCAAAGCTGTGATTAATATGTCTGAAGCCTGTGTGTGTGTGTGTGTGTGTGTGTGTGTGTGTGTGTGTGTGTGTGTGTGTGTGTGTGTGTGTGTGTGTGTGTGTGTGTGTGTGTCTGCGTGGGGGATGGAGGGGTGGAGGTATGGGGGGGGGGGCGTGTGGTCGTGCGTGCGTGTATTGTGTGTGTGTGTGTGCGCGTGGAGAGAGAGAGGAGAGAGAGAGAGAGAGAGAGAGAGAGAGAGAGAGGAGAGAGAGAGAGAGAGAGAGAGAGAGAGAGAGAGAGAGAGAGAGAGAGACGGCGAGACGAGACAGACAGAGAGACGGCAGAAGGAAGACAGACAGACAGACAGAAGACAGACAGAGAGAGAGAGAGAGAGAGAGAGAGAGGAGAGAGAGAGAGAGAGAGAGAGAGAGAAGAAGAGAGAAGACGAAGAGAAGCAGAGAGAAAAATGGTGATCTCTCTGTGAGGGTCGTGTGTTTGTGTGTGCGGTGCGTGCGTGATGATTTATCATGAAAATCGAGGATAAAGAATAAGCAATCATGTGCTTTTTTTCATCGGTCCCGTGTGTATGCAGTTTTGTAAATATTGGGTGCAGTCTGTGTGGACGCTTGCTGTGCGTGCGTGCATGTGTGAGGGAGAGGCCTCAGGTGTTATCAAGTAATAGCGTCATTCATCACTTGGGTTGAAAACTGTTCTTGTCTCTTGCCATCCGCCCATATCCTGTTACGATCAGTATCCGAAGTTAACAAATTTCTGATCCTATCTCTTCCTGATGCACGTAAACACGGCTCGGAGTAACGCAGTGGCAGGTCTGCACATATGTCGACTTGGGAGATCAGTAAAATTGCACTGCACTGCACTGCACTGTACACACTGCACTGCACTGCACTACACTCACACATTACACTCACTACACTGCACACAACTACACTACACTACACTCACAACACTACACTACACTACACTACACTACACTACACTACACTACACTAACACTACACTACACTACACTACACTACACTACATACACTACTACACATAGTCCCATAATTAACGGAGACTGTCACTGGGGACGCTGCACTGACGGAAAATCATTTTTTTTCTCCATTTGTGACGATCATTGCCAACACCTGAGCTTGACAAGCTGTGTGGAATCCATTTCAGTGATGTTGTCCACCCATGTCTTTCGCTGTCTGCCTCTTTTTTCCCCTGCCTCCTTCAGCTGTGCCTTGTAAGATTCTTTTTGGAAAGTTATCGGATTTTGTCACAGGATCCTACCAGTTCAGTTTTGTCTTCTGGAATATAGAAAGGAGGTCCTCACTACGTCCGGGGTCTGTCTGATCATGTTATACGTTACCTTCCTTCTCATTGGTCACATGGTCCATGAAGGAGATGTGTTATTTATTCTTTTTTAAAAAAATTATTCTTTTTATATCGAGGATAACAGAATAAGCAATCATGTGCTTTTTTTCATCCGGTCCCCGTGTGTATGCAGTTTTGTAAATATTGTCATCTGTTCCCACCGGCACACGATGGCCTACTCTTACGAAAAGCGGAACAGGATTTAACATGTGCGCAAGATGTTCTGCGTGCGTTCGCACACGGGGCCTCGGTTTAAAGTCTCATCCGAAGGACTTTTGGGAAGAATGGAGTCAGCACTGATGTTAACTCCAGGAGAAAAATCTCCACGACCGGACTTGAACCTGGGTCGTCAAATTGCCAGCGCAATGTTCTGACCACTAGGCTATCGGCCGTGTGTGTGTGTGTGTGTGTGTGTGTGTGTGTTGTGTGTGTGTGTGTGTGTGTGTGTGTGTGTGTGTGTGTGTGTGTGGTGTGAGAGAGAGAGAGCCAGAGACAGAGCCAGAGACAGAGACAGAGACAGAGACAGACAATCAGAGCATGTGAATGTATGACAATTAGATCTAGATCTAACAAAATGACAAAGTCAGACAAATATCTCTGACCTAAGTTCCATCAGGCGGCACAGATAATTCTGCCAGTCAGGTCTGAACAATCCCAATTGACAGCCTGATCAGACAAGAGTGGCCATCGCCTTATCTACAATCAGGACCACTAGGTCTAGCTAGGACCAGTACAGAGTTCCACAGTAACCAACAGCAGCAGCATGTTGTGGATAGAGACCAGATGCTGCTATACACGCTTCTGACTCAGCTAAGCTGCCCACGTTTGCTGATGACCAGTGCAGATAAGCAATCAGGGCAGCCATCTTATCTCCCCACCCCCCAGCCTGCCATACCACACGTAGTGGCGCTCTGCAGACTGTTGGTAGGCCTTCTCTTCTCTGCAGGAGGCCTGCCTTTCTTCTCTCTTCTCTGCAGGAGGCCTGCCTTTCTTCTCTGCAGGAGGCCTGCCTTTCTTCTCTGCAGGAGGCCTACATTTCTTCTCTCTTCTCTGCAGGAGGCCCACCTTTCTTCTTTCTTCTCTGCAGGAGGCCTACATTTCTTCTCTGCAGGAGGCCTACATTTCTTCTCTCTTCTCAGCAGGAGGCCTACATTTCTTCTCAGCAGGAGGCCTACATTTCTTCTCTGCAGGAGGCCTACATTTCTTCTCTCTTCTCAGCAGGAGGCCTACATTTCTTCTCTCTTCTCTGCAGGAGGCCTACATTTCTTCTCTGCAGGAGGCCTACATTTCTTCTCTCTTCTCTGCAGGAGGCCTACATTTCTTCTCTGCAGGAGGCCTACATTTCTTCTCAGCAGGAGGCCTACATTTCTTCTCTCTTCTCAGCAGGAGGCCTACATTTCTTCTCTGCAGGAGGCCTACATTTCTTCTCTCTTCTCAGCAGGAGGCCTACATTTCTTCTCTGCAGGAGGCCTACATTTCTTCTCAGCAGGAGGCCTACATTTCTTCTCTCTTCTCAGCAGGAGGCCTACATTTCTTCTCTCTTCTCAGCAGGAGGCCTACATTTCTTCTCTGCAGGAGGCCTACATTTCTTCTCAGCAGGAGGCCTACATTTCTTCTCTGCAGGAGGCCTACATTTCTTCTCTCTTCTCTGCAGGAGGCCCACCTTTCTTCTCTCTTTCTGCAGGAGGCCTACCTTTCTTCTCTCTTCTCTGCAGGGGGCCTACCTTTCTTCTCTCTTCTCTGCAGGAGGCATACCTTTCTTCTCTGCAGGAGGCCTATGCAAGAGGCCTACCTTTCTTCTCTCTTCTCTGCAGGAGGCCCGCCTTTCTTCTCTCATCTCTGCAGGAGGCCTGCCTTTCTTCTCTCCTCTCTATGCAGGCTACACTCCACCTTTAGCTGTCAGGGTCACTGCAGTAGTCTCTATAGAGTACTAGACTTGAAAAAAATATTTATTCAGCTGATTTTTCACAGATTTTTTAAAGTATAAAAATGCACGTGTTCTTCTATGACTGTCAGACATCAAGACAAGTCATAATTTTGTTTCCCTTTGCTTTTAAACGTTTTTTTTTAAACATCCATGCCCTCATTCTGACTACCTTAAATTTTAAGTTTTATGATGCTTAACTTGTCAATTTCTCATTTTGTCATTTCCTGCAGTCTATCATTTCAACTTGTTATAACTTTTCAAACAATTGTCCGATTTTCAAACTGTTTTTTTTTTGGTATTGTTTAGCCGGTTTTTTTTCTTTGCAGATTAATACCTTGTCAATAACTAAACATTGGCCTCTTGTGCAATGTAACTCATTGTGTGGTTGAATGCCAGATAAAGGAAAACAGAAAGAAAAACGGCAACAGCAACGAAATGCTGCTGTGTAGCCTTCTTCACTCTTCTCTTTTCTTCTCCTAGTTTGCATGATATGTGTGGCCACTAGCTGGATTCCTTGCGGCTAACTGGGTTAAACATTCAACTGCGTGAACCCCGTCAGAAAGTAACTTGACATTATTTTTTTTTAAAGCTACTTAGCATATCCTTGTTTATCAACTCACATAAAAGCACCACCCAAAAATAGTGGCAATACATAGATAATATATAAAAAGACAAGCAAACACCCTCCTCCATACTTTGCCTTGAGGGAAAATCATCCTTGATAGTTCTCTTCAAATTCGCGAAGTAAAAGACTTAAAAGTTTTGATTGGCTGCCTTGATCAGTGCCAGACATGTATACCCAAAACTATGGGGCACACGCCCGCACACACACACACACACACACACACACACACACACACACACACACACACACACACACACACACACACACACACACTCACACACTCACACACACTCTCACACACACACACTCACACACACACACACACACGCACGCACGCACGCGCGCGCGCACATACACACACATATCCCCTGACACCAATAGCTGTACTATATATCATGTCAGTTAAGTCGTGACACAGATGCTTAGCACCCCAAACCCTTCAACTCAGACAAGGGGATAATCTGATGGAGGGTTAAAAGAACAGACTTGTTTTCTTGTTGCTGCCGTCCCTGCTTATATTACCCACCTAACAGGGCTTCTTCTTCTATCCTTTCCCACTGAGATGGTGAGTGCTTTACAGGTCGCTGCCCTTACACAGACCACACTTCACAAATGCATTTTCTCTTTATGGTGCCCTGAAAAAAAAAAAAGAGGAGAGAAGAGTTTCAGATCAGTGATGATGTTCCCTGTGAGAATGCTGAGGGGTTGTCAGTATAAATAGCATCCCCCACCTTCTGCCTCTCTTTCTTTCTGCCCCCTTC